>JAFEMH010000073.1:630000-1177960 GCA_022495995.1 Adenophora triphylla var. japonica
GCTGATGTTCAGAAACTAATGGAAAGTGGATTTCAATTTTTTTTAATTTTTTTTTTCATTTTGAAAATAAAATAAAATCATGCCGCCGTTTTATGAAAATATACACAAATAAATAGAACACGTATTTTTTAGACCAATATATATGAACATATACTTGGTGGTTGAAAACGCAGAAGACATAGAGAGGCTGAGGGAGATGGAGGTTTCCGGGGAGATGAGAGGCACAGACAACTTAGTCGGAGTTGTCCTGGCTAAGTTTAACGAACCTCACACCTTAACGGAAGCATTTAACGGCTGCGTTGCCGTTTTTCATACCGCCGCGTTCATCGACTCAGCTGGCCTGTCCGGCTACTCCGTGAGTTCTCTTTAATCTACTCCGTCAATGTGTTTACCATTTCTGCCCAGTTTATTTCTCTTTACAATTATAATTATACTCTCCCTCTTCCGTATTCATTCAGAAATATTGTTTCACTTTAACTTTTATGGCCAATTAAATTAAAATTGATCATAACTTTTCGAAAATCTAGTTACTCATATTCAATTCTAAAAAATATTTTTATTGATCGATCATTAAAAAATACTATTGATAATAATTTTTAAAATTATTTAGTGATAATTGACTTTTTATAAAATTAACGAAACAGAGAGACTATATAGTAATAATAGCAGAAATCCTAGCATATACGAGTATAATTGATTCTTAAGAATAGCTTAATTAGTATCTAAAAAAAGAATAGCTTAATTTGATAGAATAATTAATTGGAATTATTTATACTAGTATTAAAAATATATACCTTTTGGGTAGAAAGCAATGGTTGAAATAGAAGTGATGGCAACGGAGAATGTAACAAAGGCATGTGCAATAACGGAGTCAGTTAGAAAATTTGTTCTCACGTCTTCCCTTTTGACCTGCATTTGGCAAGATCAGACATCCCTCCACGATCTCTCTCCCCTCGTCAACGAGGACAGTTGGAGCGATGAAAACTTCTGCACAAATAAAAAGGTACTCCATATATTTTCTTATTTTGATATATAAAAACATTATATTTCGCAGGGTAGACTCAAGAGGAGGGCAGGGTTCACTGTGGTAGCCCTACATTTTATAGTTATGTGGGTATAATACTCCCTCCGTTCCGATTAAAGTGTTTCAACTTTTCATTTTGGGCGTCCCATTTAAAATGTCTCAACTCAAAAAAGGAATTTTTTTATTATTATTCCATCCACTCATTCTCTCTCCTACTTTACTTTTATACTCACAACATTCTCTCACCTAACTATTCCTCCCACTCATTTTCTCTCCTATTTAATTTTTCATACTCACAACATTTAAACTTTTTCTCTTTCCTACATCATTTTCCTTAATTCCCGAGCCGAACCCATTGACACTTTGGCCGGGAAGGAGGGAGTATGTTTTTTTGTTATATAGGAGTATATTTTTGTTAAGGACCAAATTGCACTTTATTGACTCTTATAAAAAAATGTAATTTTTGTTATAGCTAATTTGTTATAGATATTTTTGCGAAACTTAAATGTCACAAACTAATTATAACAAAAATTACAATTTTTATAACAAATTAGCTATAACCCGGACGAAATCAAATGAAATGCCCCTTCAATATTTGACTTCGCCCGAACCAATAAAAAGGTATGGATGACCCTGATGTTCCATATGAAATATGTAAAAAGATTATACATGGTTCTCAAATTAAACGCTAATTATGTGCGAAAAATTTACAGCTATGGTATGCACTGGGAAAATTGAGAGCGGAAAAGGTTGCTTGGAGGATAGCCGAGGAGAGGGGGCTGAAGCTAGCGACCATATGTCCCGGACTCGTCACTGGTCATGACTTAATTCGTAGAAGTCCGACTCCCACAATCGCATACCTCAAAGGCTAGTTTATTCTTTTACAGTATTTATTATAAGACAAATGAAATATATAAGGTTATCAAGCTATATAAGCGGGATGACTCGAAATTGAGAACATCCATGTCCAAACTACGCCTTATGTAAAGTTGTCCTACTTTATAAGCGGGACGACTTGAGATTATGAAACTATGTCATGTTATTTTTTTTTAACTATGAAGAAATTATACCCCTCAAGTACAAAATCACTGACATGACTATGAAATATGTAGGAGCACAAGAGATGTTTGAAAATGGTTTACTGGCAACAACTGAAGTTACTAGATTAGCAGAGGCTCATGTATGCATTTTTGAGGGAATGTACAAGACGGCAAGCGGGAGGTACATCTGTTTTGATAGAGTTTTACAGAGCCATGATGAGCTTAGAAATATTGCACAAGAAACTGGGATGCACATGAATTTTCTATTTCGAGGGAATAATAGTGAATCAAGAAATATTGCGGCAAGATTTGAGTTATCAAATAGGAAACTTACTAGGCTAATATCCAGAATACATAAATGTGTAAATGAAAGTTAGTGGTTCAATTTTGATTTGTTAGCTGTTTAAAAGTTAATAAATAAATATTATAATATGTATTAAATGTTAAACTAAAGCTTGGAAGCTTGATTTGATATATGCTCCCTCTTTCCTTTTCATTTGATATACATTGTTATTGTTGAGCCATGATCATCTGACGGTTTAAGCTTTTAAATTAACTGGTAACTCTAACATAGTATCAGAGCGTAAGATTTCGGGTTTGATTTTGTCCGCTTGCAGTAATACCCGAATTTATATGTGCAAAAAATTGCATTATGTTGGCATGCCCGAAAATGTGGTATGTTTGAAATTTGACATGCCCGATAAAGTGACATGTTTATGATCTCTCCGTGTGTGCGATCGGATCACACGTGAGGGGGAGTGTGAAAACTTGATATAAATTGTTGATCCACGATCTAAAAGCTTAAGCTTTTAGATCAAGTGGTAACTAACATTTCCCAAATTGAATGATCATTTGTTTTAGAAAAGATGGTTTTTTTAATCTTTTTTTTAAAAAAAAAAAAAACTTTAAATGAAAGTGATTAGTAAAAAATGCTTTTAAAATTTAATATTTACAAAATAATCGTTAAATTCAAAATTCATTTATTTTGATAGGGAGAGAATACTTTTTTTTTTAGATAGCCAGAATTTTGATTGAGGAGACAACACACTCTCTCTCTCTATCCTAATCAATTTTTATATATTATTAATATGTTTAATGATCCATCCATCATAATTTAAAATTTTGATTACGACCATTCATTTTTTATATTTTTGCTCAAATTTAAATCAAATTGATCAATAAAGTAAAATGAGAAAATCTTTTCAAGATAAGTTAGATTTTAAAAGTCAAGAGAGCATAAGTTATGATTTTAATAAAGTTAATTTCATCTTGATATTTGAAGGGAAGTATGTGCAATTTTCTAAAACCCAGGGGGTCAAATTAATACACAACACTTATCAAAGGGTTAGATGTTATATTTCGGTTGTTGATATAGACTATTCATGATCATGTTTCTTATTTACAAGCTCGAGTTGAGTATGAGTTGTTTTGAGAGTCTGAAAATAAAATATTTAACAATAAACTACTTTTTTAAGTCAATTTCATTTTATTATATACTTTCTCAAAAAAAATTATTCCATTTTAATGATCATATCAATTGAACTTTGATCATAATTTTATAAAAACTTAATTGTTTTGATGCAATTCTAAATAATGTTATTGATAGTATTTTAAGGTTAATCAATATCAATTTTTAAAATTACATAGTGATAGCTAAATTTTCTTAAAGTTGTGGTCAAAATTTCATTAAGCTAATTATAAAAATCGAAGTAGGGAATTTTTTTTCGGGACAACGAGAGTATTAGGCAAGAAGAGATCACATGTACAACTTTTATACATCACATTGTGTACCACATATGATCGAATTATTAGATGTTACGATGATGTCAGTAATAATAACGCATACCGTTAAATCACGTCTAATAAATAATAGTTGTACGAGTGATATCTGGATCTCGTCCGGCAAGAAGAATGCTTGCTTGAATTTGTCAATGGGGGTTGATCAATCAGGTGGTTGGGGAAGTGCAGGGGAATATACGTGTTGTCTGTTGTGCGAAGTCCATATATTATGGAGTTGGTAGCTTTTGACATTTATTTGATTTTTTTAATTATAAATAAAAAATAACTAAAATTACAACCCTCACTTTGCAACGACTAATTCGTTCCTATCTCAACTCAAGTTAGTCAACACAAGATAAGTCAATAACTAAAATGCATGAGGAACTTTCTCAGACGAAAATAATACAAAAAGTACTTATTCCATCTCAAAAATTAAGTTAAAATTTGATTTTATTGATGGTTTATTGAATATTAACAAATAACAATAATAAAATTTTATTCATCTTTATAAAATTTAAATATATATATATATAGTATTATTAATGAGATTTCAATAAGAAAAATGAGTTTTCATTAATTAAGATAATATTTATTTTACAAAATTTCTATCGAAATACAATTAATTGAGGTGAAAAAACAAAAATATTGTTTTTTAAATATTTATATACCAAAATAACACCCAAAAAAATTTATTTACCAACATAGCACTTTTTTTTTTTAAATCCGGCATTCCATTTTCCGGTTTTAAGGTAAATCCGGCATTCCATTTTCCGGATTTAATTTAAGTTAAATCCGGAAGTCCATTTTCCGGTTTTAATTTTTTTTTGTAAATCCGGCCCTTCTAATTCCGATTTTAATTTTTTTTTTTTTTTTTTTGTTATTTTCCATTTCAGAGGAGGAATTAGTTTTAACACATTCAATTTAAGTTCAAATTAGATTGATGGGACGGAAGGAGTAGCTATAATTTTATGAGACGGAGAGAGTAATTATTATTTTATGGGACGGAGAGAGTAAATATTTTTCTGAAAGTTTAAGGCTGTTTTTGATATACTTAGAGTCAGATTTGAGAAAAGTGTGTGAATAAATTTTGTTCTACTCCGTAAGATCTTTCTATGGATAGTTTATTTGCTTAATTTGGGCTTAAATTGAATGAGTTATGACTGGTCAAAGTTGAGTATATTTTGAGTAAAATCTTGATTTTTTTTTGAAAGTTTAAGGCTGTTTTTGATATACTTAGAGTCAAATTTAATGAAAAGTGTGTGAATAAATTTTGTTCTACTTCGTAAGATCTTTCTATAGACGGTTTATTTGCTTAATTTGGGCTTAAATTGAATGAGTTAAAACTAATTCCTCTTCTGAACCGGAAAATAGCAATTTTTTTTTTAAAACCGGAATTAGAAGTGCCGGATTTAAAAATAAATAAATAAATAAATAAAAAAATTTAAAACCGGAAAATGGACTTTCGGATTTAACTTAAATTAAATCCTGAAAATGGAATGTCGGATTTACCTTAAAACCGGAAATGGAATGCCGGATTTTTTAAAAAAGTGCTATTTTGATAAATAATTTTGTGTGTGTGTTATTTTGGTATATAAATATTTAAAAAACAATATTTTGATTTTTTCATCATTAATTGATCATCAAACTAAGTCGATTAATGTGTAAACTCAAATGAACTAGCGGGTTACGGTTGGCGGTGGTGGGAGGTGGCAACATTTAGCAATTGGGATGGGGATGGAGATCTGGAGCCTGTGCAATTTGGCTATCTATTCTAATTTCGAAGTTCTGCATTTAGAGTTATTTGGAAATAATTTTTACATTTTGCTTTGCTCGTGAATTTGATCTCTAACCATTCATCTGGCTTGCAATCTCGACCAACATTTGGGACAACTTTTGGGTTGTATAAGTTTCAAAAGCTGTGGTGGTGGTGGTGGTGGTTGATAGAGAAGAAGTGAGTTCCTGTTTTTTTTTTTTTTTTTTTAAATATTTCATTCGATTTTAAACTCAATTTATTTTGGTACTAAGAATTTATTGTTGTCGTATAAGATTTCATCCATTAGATCCACACTAAAAAAAACTTAATTTTAAAAGTAAATAAGTTATGCCTTTCGAACTCCCAACTTTCAAGAGGTTGTAACATCAGAACCTTAATTATATGATAGTGTGCATGTCTATGTCATTTAAAAAAGCAAAATACAAAAATTAATTTGATGTTGACAGAATAGAATCAGAGGCGGACGCAGAAAATTAAGTAAGGGGGCCAAGATTTTTTGGAGCAAAGGATTGAAGATGGGGGTTCGGGGGCAACGGCCCCGAAAATTTTTTTTGGCTATTTTTTTCACATGCAATACAACTTTAGTGCGACTAAATGAGAAGGAGAAAAAATCTTAGCTGCAACAGAAATTACATATAGTTACCATTTTGCTTAATATCTGAAACAAAATCAAAACATCAAGCATCATAGGAACAATGAACAATTATGCAAGTCCAAGTAGTTAGTATGGCATGTCTAAATACAAAAAAAATACTTCCGTCCCAAAATGAATGTCGAAAAAAAGTTTCAAATTTACTCTTGAATCAAGAGCAAAATTGAAAGAAAAAAAATGGACATTTATTTTGGGAGAGGGAGAGAGTAATGACAAGCATAATACAGAGGGAGTAATGACAAGCATAGTTAAAAAAAAAAAAAAAAAAGTCAAGCGGGGCCTAATGTACTGCCTTGGCCCTCCTGTGTCACTACTAGAAACAGTGTGTTTACCGACGGACATTTCGGACGGACCTTTGTCCGTCGGTAATCTCGAGGAAAAAAACCCGATTCTGCAACGGAAATTAATTTCATTTTACCGGGAATTATTTTTTTAAAAATTTCGTGTAGTCCGTCGGTAATTTAAAAAAGTCGATCGGTAATTCATTGGTATTGCCGACGGACAACAACCGTCGGTATTACCGACGGACATATCCGTCGGTAAACACGCCCTATATATAATGTAACAGATCCCATTTCTTCATTTTACGTCGCCTCTCTCTGTCTCTCTCCAGATCGCGAACGGAAACCTATCGCCTCCGCCGTTGCCGTCGCCGTCTACGGTAAGTTTCTTCTCAATCGCTTAATTCCTCTCTCACTCGATTTCTCCCTCTCTCTCTCTCTCTCTCATCGGTAATTCGCGAACAAACGCCGTCTCCGCCGTGGAAGCCGTTCGCCGTTGCCGTCTTCGTCGCCGTAGGTAAGCTCTCTTTCTCTCTCTCGATCCCTTTCTCTCTCTCACTCGCTTTCTCTCTCTCTCTCTCTCTCTCTCGCAGTCGCCCTAGCTCTGCGTTGCCGGCTCCCGCCTTCGCCGTCGTTGTCTCCTACGCCGGTAAGCTCTCTTTCTCTCTCTCAAGTATTGATTACGAAAGTATGCCTTTTTTTGACTGTTGATTTTTCATTTGATTTTACGTTTTCATAGCTCATGTGTTGTGATTTTGGATTTAGGTCTCTTTGAGTTTTGTTCATGGTGAGTTCTTGTGATTTTGGTATTGGTATATTTTGTGAATTTTAAGTTTGCCTTGCGTTTTGTTCGATTAGGGTTTCGATGCTCTTTTTTTTAAAAAAAATAAAAAAATTCAAATAATATTCTCTTTTATAATGTAGAGTTGATTAGCAAATCACATTCTTTTTTATGGAAACATATGGCATATTGTTATTATGTTGTGCAGGTCGGACGCATCCAGGGCATCTACACAAGGTAGGATGCATGTAAAGCACAAGTAAATGGTTTCTCCATTACGTGTACTGAGGATTTCATTCTCTTGATGCGGCCAGCGGCTATTAAAAGGCCTCTATTTGCACCTCCAGTTTCACAAGCTTTTGCACTTTACGAAGATGTCAATTTCGAAGAAGGATCGTCTTCTTCCGATAGGGATGAAGTAAAAGTTACAATTGAAAGCGAGAGATTGGAAACTTACATTAGAGGGAAATGTGGAAGATGTTTCTTCTTTGATGAAAAATCGAATGTTAAGTTCTAGTTTTTCTAATGTAAGCTGCTATATTTAAATGCGTAAGCATCTTGAATCGTATCTTTTTGTTGGTCATGACATTTGAAGTACTATCATAATGTGTGACCTCTCGTGCTTGGATTTTGTTATGTTTGCAAGGTTTTCTTTGATCTCTTATAGAATGGAGTTCTTGTTGTGCGGTGTGTGTTTTGGTGTGTGTAGAAGGTGTTCTTGATGTGTCTTTGTGTGTGTGAGTATGTTGTGCGTGTGTGTGTGTTCTTGTTGTGCCGTGTGTGTTGTGTGTGTGGGTGTTACGCGGGGTGTGTTTGGTGTGTCTTTGTGAGTGTGTGTGTTACGCGTGTGAGTGTGAGTGTGTGCGTAGTGTGTAGATTGTTGGTTTATGTAAGAGTTTGGTAGGCTTGGATTGAATAATTAACTGTCTATGTGGGTTTAATTATGTAGTCTTTTTCTATGTGCTAGTTGTTTCATTTGCATTTTTAGGTGTCAAAAGGTTTGAATATGGTCTAGATTGTTGGTTATGTAAGAGTTTGGTAGGGGCTCTACGTCTGGTTCAGGACGTAGTGATGAGGATTTGAGCAGTCAAGGTAATGTAAGCTCTAGTGATCCAGTGAGTGAACCATCCGGACGGGTTAACTTGGACGCAATTATTAATGAGGATGGAAAAATGAAAATATCTATCTCTCCCAGTGGCCAGTAAGTATTATTTAATTGTAATGTTTACATTTTATTATTGTCTTTTTATTTGTATATATATTGATATATTGTTTTTCAATTAATATCTTATAGGTTTATACATGGTGGTTGTCGAGATCCCGCTAGATGGTTTGGGGATTTATTCAGCGGGCATAATTTTGAGGGATTTTATCCCACCCCCAAGTCGATATCAAAAGAGGTGTACGCTATCTGGTATAGCCAGTTTCGGGTAAAATTACTTAATTCTCTTTCCTTTGTAAAGTTTGTAGACTATTCCCTTGTTTATTTAACTACTTTTACTATTTTTGTAGCACGTATATTTATGCCCTGGGTTTACCGACTTGCAAATCGAGACGGCTTTTAAGAAATTGATTGCTAAGCGGTACGCTGGGAAAGTGTACGACATGAGAGCAAAGTGGCTAATTGATGGTTTGCCTCCAGCTAATTTCTCCGCTGCGTGGGAGCGATGGGAAGCCTATTGGAGCGGTGAGAAATTTCAAAAAAGTTCGAAATTGCAAAGAAGAATAGGAACACACAAGAGGGGCGGGGAGTGTGCACACTGGAGGATCAATTAACCCGGCGAGACTTGGTCCGGAATGGTAAACTTACTTCATTTATTATCCGTTTGTAAATTAAGCAATACTTTATTTGATTCATATATTGTTATTACTTTATTTGATTCATATATTGTTATTATTTGATAAGCAATATCTTAAAGTTTTAATTTTGTTATATGTTAAGATTAAGAAACACGGAAATGATGAGGCGATCTTTCTTCTTTGTATTTCGGCTACACATACTACGGAGGCTGGCGATGGCTCGGGGCCACAATGGGTCAATCCTTATTACCGGACCCTTTTTGTAAGTGTTAATAGTATTTTCTATTAGTAAATTATATATTTTCTATTAGTAAATAATAAATTATTTAGTTAAAGAAATATTATTTTCTACCATAGTGTATAATGTATTTTTTTTTTTTTCAGGAAGAGTATGATAGGCGGGCTCGTGAGGAGGCTATTGAAGAAGGAAGTTTGGCTCCTGAGAGCACCGAGCGGCCCGCCTTTCGTGAAAAGCTTTGGGCGGCCATTGTCCTCGACGGCAAGCAACCGAAGGAGATCGCTTGCACGGATTCGGAGGACATGGTGCGGGGTATTTTAACATGCCATTCCGCAGCCCTACTACTTCATACTTTTCATCTTCTTCCTCCGGCGGCAGTCATCATGTGGATCAAGAAGCGTTTGATGAACGGGTGAACAGAGAGGTTGAGAAGCGAGTGGAGCAGATCCAGAGCCAGGTGGAGGCCCGAGTGCAGACCCAGATGCAGACCCAGGTGGAGGCCCAGGTGGCTAGTATATTGGCTCAACAGCTTGACCAGCGCGTGCAACAATACTTGGCTACCATGAATTTGCAGCCACAGCCACAGCCACAGCCACAGCCACGTAATAGCGGTAACGCTTCTGATGAGTCAGTCGGTCAATACCTTAGGGGAAGTGGCGGTGGTAGTGGCGATAGTAGCGGTAGCGGCAGCGCTCGTGGTCGGGGTCGGGGTCGTGATCGGGGTCGTGGTTGATTGACATTCATTTTATTTGGCTGGCATGTAATGTAAACAAATATATTTTGTTTCCCTTTCCATTTCCCTTCCCTTTTCCCCAAGCGAAACAATTTCCCTTTCCCCTTTCCCTTTCCCTTTCCCTTTCCCCTTTTCCCTTTTCCCTTTTCCCCTTTCCCTTTCCTCTTTTCCCCCTTCCCCTTTCCCCTTTTCCCCTTTCGCTTTAGGTTGCTTGATACAGTTTGAGTTTATTTGATGTTTGTATGTTTGATGTTTGTATGTTGTTTGCGTTTATTTTATTTTGGGATTTGTTTAAACAGGTTTGACAGGTTTACAGGTGGATTAATAATAAAATAGAATGTTTTTTTAAAATACGCGGATTACCGACGGATATTTCCGTCGGTAGTATAATTAAAAAAAATAAATAATTCTAATTTCCGACGGAAATATCCGTCGAAAAATAATAAAAAAATTAAATAATAAATCCCATTACCGACGGATATATCCGTCGGATTCGATTTAGATTTCCGACGGACATATCCGACGGTAAATTTTATTTTTACCGACGGTTATAACCGTCGGTAATGGGTTTTATTTATTTATTTTTTTTGATATTTACCGACGGATATTTCCATCGGTAAACTCCGGCAATCTCTCCGGTTAACCGGCCGGCATCACTCATTTCCGACGGACGATTTCCGGCGAAATTTTATATTTTCCGGCGGAAAATCCGCCGGAAATACCGGCGAATTTGGTCCGTCGGTATTACCAACCAATTATTTCCGACGGAAACCGACGGACTCATTCCGTCGGTAATAACCATTTACCGACGGATAAGTGGATTTACCAACGAAAATTTCCGTCGGTAAAAGGCCTGTTTCTAGTAGTGTGTCCGCCCATGAATAGAATGCGGGTTTAATTGTAGTTTAGTTCAAAGTTAATGTAATACAGTTATAAACGAGGAAAGATAATAAGGGTAAGTAAATACTACGTGGTTACAAATACATGTGATACACAACGTGATACATAAAAATGGTACATGGATCTCGACTCCATCCAAAGATAAGGCCATAAGCTTTTGCATTAACCATTTTTATCGGAACCAAAATAAATATTTTCTTTTACACGTGGTTGGAAAAAATAACAGAAGGGAAAACATGACTAATTATACATGAAAATTAAACAAATACACGGAAACACAAATATTCAGAATTACACAATCCAGTCACTCCGGATAAAACAGTCATTTCTCATCACCAACTTTCAGAAGTGCTTCCATTTCCTCATTAAACCTATCCACAGCACCTCTAGGAAGAGAAAGAACCACCCTAGCGCCGCCTTTCGCCGCCCCACCCTTTCTATAATTAGGAGTCATAATAACACACGAATCGATATGTCCGATCATGCTCCACGGCAGCGCAATCATATTAACTGGCTTACTCCACCCGAAATCCGCTACCTCGCACCACCCCAACTGCCGCCAGTCGGTCAACACCATCGTGGCCCCGCCTAGCGGTATATCCACCTTCTGCTCTATCACGGTTTCCAAGAAACCGAGCGAGCCGTTTACAAACCCCACACTAGACCCTATTTTCTTGCACATCTTGATGGTTTTGGCAACTTCATTGAGAGGTCCTTCAACAAGTTCTTTCCCAGTTAACCCTGCATGGGAGGCCACAATTGCATTCCCATAATACCCTTGTGGCAATGGTGGAACTATTAGATGCTTGGCACCCATGATCAACATGCAAACAGTTTTCCCATCTAGGTTTTGGTCCAAGGCTTTAAACCTTGCCCTCCAAATATATGAACCTAGCATTTCAAGACTGGTCAAAGGTGGATCATTTTGACCATTTTCTTTAGGCAAACATAAGGTTCTTAGTTTGTTTATGGGCTCAGCTTCTAGATTGAACCAGACATGAACCATATCTTTAGTGGGTAAAAATGGTGAATTTACCAAAGGAGGATTGTCCTCTGGAAATACAATTGGGTCTTGACTTGCTAACCCTACTAGCCTTTCCCTCTCCCAAACTGGTTTAACCGATAACTCGGTGGCTCCACTGGCTAACTCTCCCAAGGCTTGAAAGAATTGAACCGCCGCAAATCCGTCACAAACTGCATGCAACAACCCCATAGCAACCGTGAAACCACCACATGAAAACTTCGTAACCTGCAGAGACAAATCAAGGAATTAATTAACATTTTTGGCGTGCTTATTGAACAGTTCAATTTGATTGAATAATGATAAAAAGTTTATGAAAAATTAATTATTTTCATAAAATACTAAATTTTGTTACCGATAAATATTTTTAATGGTATATCAATAGTATTTTTTAGGCAGACCCTTATACCTGCATAACAAGAGGGTGGAAGTAGCCATTGACATCAGCGCCCTTGGCGGGGGAATACTCAAAGAAAAATGACCTAACAATTTCAGCATCAATTTCCTCAAAATAGTTAAAGGAAGAGAGGTCAGAATCAGTGGTAGCCTCCAAGAAGGGTACACCCACTTGATCATCATCAGGATCACAAGTGATTTGAAGCCTTCCATCTTTGAATCGCTTAACCTTTCCGGCTAAAGGATAATAATCAACCAAAGCCCTAGAGAGGGCTTCCTTTAATATGGAAACGGGGTCGGATGTTGCATTGACATTTGCTTCATAGACATGAATGGTTTGACAATGAAGCTCAAGGTGAGGATTGTTGTCCATGGTGGAAAGAGAAAGAACTTGTGAAGGTATGGGTTTGGCTGGCTTAACAAGGACGACATCCTTCTTGTGGACTAAAAAGGGAGTTTCTTGTTGTGTTGCCATAATGAGTATGGTGCAATTTTATGTTGTTCTTGATCAGTGATTTTGTAAGGACTAGCTTTAGATTGCTAAAAGAGTTGGTGCAAGTTTAGCTAGAGGTGTTGATACTTATATAGAACTAGCTAAGGAAGTTGTTGGCAACAAATAATAGGTATCTAAACTCTTTTTTTTTTTTTTTTTTTTTTGTGTGTGTGTGTGTACTAGTGTTTCTGCGTTAGCGAAGTTAAGATTTTGTTCTACTTGGTGTTAAAGGGGGTCGATACTAAAATTTCTTATTATTTAAGTGCTAAAAGATAAAATATGTAACCCCAAAGGTAGTAAAATCTCAAACTATTAAAGATAAGGGGTCAAATAACCCCTTAACTTATATCTAGCTTCGATGCCACTGTTTACAAAAACTCGAACCCGAGACATCCGGTTAAAGTGATTAATGCCCCTTCTCCTATGACTATAGCAAATAACGTATATTCGCTATTAAGGCTCCGTTTGTTTCATGTAAAACATTTTCCGGAAAATGTTTTCCTTGTTTTCGGGTGTTTGTTTCAAGTAAAATGTTTTTCGAAAAATGTTTTACCTACTTTCGAGTGTTTGGTAACCACTTGTAAAAAAAGTCAAATGTAAAACATTTTACAAGGATGTAAAAAAAGGAGGTTTTCTTTGTAAAATGATTTACCAATTTCAAATTCGTAAATCATTTTACAACTCTTGTTCTTGGCCTTAATGTACAACTCATATTACGCTCGTTACAACATAATAATAATTAAAAAAAAATTTAACTGCCCCCACCCACCACACCCCAAAAAAAAAATTTTTTTTTTTTTGGAAACCGCCCCACCCACCCCCTGCCTACCCCACCCCCAAAAAAAAAAAAAAAATATTTTTTTTTTTGGAAACCGCCCACCCACCCCGCCTACTCCACCCCCACCCCCCACCCTCCCCCCAAAAAAATTTTTTTTTTTGGAAACCGCCCACCCGCCCCTGCCTACCCCACCCCCTGCCTACCCCACCCCCTACCACCCCCAAAAAAAAAAATTTTTTTAATTTTTTTGGAAACCGCCCACCCACCCCGCCTACCCCCCACCCTCCTCCCCCCCAAAATTTTTTTTTATTTTTTATTTTTTTGGAAACCGCCCCACCCACCCCCGCCTATCCCACCCCCTACCCCCCAAAAAAAAAAAAAAAAATTTTTTTGGAAACCGCCCCACCCACCCCGCCTACCCCACCCTCCCCCAAAAAAAAAAAAAAAATTTAATTTTTTTTTTTGTAACCGCCCCACCCACCCCCGCCTACCCCACCCCTACCCCCCAAAAAAAAAAATTTTTTTATTTTTTTTTTGGAAACCGCCCCCACCCCCTGCCTACCCCACCCCCACCCACCCCCCCAAATTTTTTTTCTTTTATTTTTTTGTAACCGCCCTACCCACCCCCGCCTACCCCACCCCTACCCACCCCCACCCCCCACCCCAAAAAAAAAATTTTTTTTTTTTTGGAAACCGCCCACCCACCTCTCGCCTACCCCAACCCCCCAAAAAAAAAAAAAAAAATTTTTGGAAACCGCCCCACCCACCCTACCCACCCACCCCCAATTTTTTTTTTTATTTTACACCCCCTACCCACCCCCCCCCCCAAAAAAAAATAATTTTTTTTTTATTTTTTATTAAAAAATTAAAAAAAAAAATTTGGGGGGGGGGGTGGGTAGGGGGGTGGGGTAGGCAGGGGGTGGGTGGAGCGGTTTCCAAAGTTGATTTAAGTTAATAAAAAAAAGTAACATTTCCGGAAAACATTTTCGTCAAATTTGCCAAACAACTGAAAACAAGACCATGATATTTTACAAGAAAACATTTTACATGGAAATCTTTTTACATGAAAACATTTTACAAGGAAACCTTTTTACATGAAATCATTTTACATGAAAACATTTTCCGAAAAATGTTTTACGCGAAACAAACGGAGCCTAACTGACATAGTCTTGTTCAGCTAGCCATTTAAAAAAAAAATAAAAAAAAATCCTTTTGGCATTCTTGTCAAGAAGATAGTTAAATTAAAACATAAGGGGGGAGGGGTAAAGTGTTGGTCATTAATCTACATGGTGGTTATGTGCATCTTGCTAAAACTGTCACTACCAAAAACCACAGCCTACCTACTACCCCTTAATCTAAAACATTATCACCTAAAATCGCGTAATTACAAAGTAAACTCTTCATGCTCCCCGCCAATAATAAATAAATGAATAAATAAATTTAAATATTATAAATGCAAGATAGTAAATAAATAAAAAGAAAAAGAAGTTTAATTTTGGATCCAAACAAATAAAAAAGAAGCAAGTCTACATTGCCTTTATATAACAACTAGCCTAAGCCCGTGTCCGAGGACACGTTTTTATTTTTTTTTTGTTTTTTTAATTAAGCCCGTGTCCGTGGCCCTTTTTTTTAATTTAAAAAAAAATAAAAATTTTTAAGGGCAAAATTAAAAAAAAAATATATATTTAAGGACAAAATGGGAAAGAGACAAATTAGTGAGGGCAAAATGGGAAATTTGCCACATGCTACTGTTCATACCACTGTTCATGGGTGAGGTGGCACGGTGCCATTTATAATATAGATTGTGTCATTTTATGGTTAACTATTTGGTCTTTTGACTAACAAATTACAATAATTGTTATTTAAAAAAGAAAAAAAAAAGAAATTAAAATAATTGTACAACGTCTGCTCCAAAATAAATGGGTAATTTTTATTCTTGATTAAAATAAAAAAAATTTTACTTTTGGACGTAAATATTTTGTTTTTTTCTTAATCAGCAAAGAACAGACATTATTAGTAATTTTGGTGAATTTTCATTGTCTTTCTTCTCTATTTCATACAGATTATGTAAGATGCACGTAAAATAAATACTCCCTCCGCCCCGAAATAATCTTCACACTTTTCCTTTTGGGCGTCCCAAAACTTACTTCACACATTTAAAACTTACCTAAAATGGAAAGGAATCTTTACTATTCCCTCCACTCATTCTCTCTCCTACATTATTTTAATACTCACAACACCATTATAATTTACTATTCTCTCAACTCATTCTCTCTCCTATTTTATTTTCACACTCACAACACTTTCAATATAATACTCCCTCCTTAAAACCAGTACAAACAGTGTTTGTGAAGATTGTTCCGGGACGGAGGGATTACGTGTCTATTTTTTTTGGCAACTTGCACGGTGTTCAGAAGTTGCTGTGATCATACTGTGGAAATTATAATCAAAATTAAAGAAATATTTTTATGTTATATGCAGAATATGTGATTTGAAAAGTCTCGATCCGTTAATGTGTCCAAATCAAATACGATCGAACCCCTTAAGCACTAAGTAAGAAGAAGCAGTAATATATTAGCCACTTGATTAATTAATAATTATGGCAAATTAAATAAATACGGACATATATCCATGTTGCAATACACCACTTCGCCTTAATTATCACCTACTCCCTAGTTGAACTAATATTACTAAATGAACGGAATAAAAGTGACGGGCTAAACTCAACATACGAAGCTTAATTATTCAGGCGTTATTATAGCAGCGTCATCAGGTAGACCGGCCCAGTTATTATAAGGCTCATGGCCCAACAACAAATATCAGTCGACCTAGCTCATTGTCCGACCAACCTAGCTTTGTCCGACATACGATCATCTCTTTGTATAAATTATATCTGGCTATAATACGAAGTCAGGTCGACCTTGACCTACTCAGGCGACATCGGCCTACAGAGACGTACGTCGACTAAAGAGTTTCCATAACCGTCTCCTACAATTTCGGAGTCAGTTACGTTCATGACTCTCTCCATGATTTTAGGGATTCTACGCAATTCCAATACAATTCTAACTTTTATCGGAGGCTATAAATACTTCACAACATACGTCGTTTACAGGTAATGTCTTATTTACTGTTCAATTGATCTCAATACAGTTTATAAGCTATACACGTGATATTTACTCTCACGTCGGAGGATCTTAGCCGGAGTGGTCGTTTGTTTATTGTTTCAGGTCAAATAAAGCCAGATGATCAACCTAATTACTGGACGTAGGCTGATCAACCCGTTCCTTGTAGCATCTAAATGTTTTTTCATTAAACCTTAAAATGAAAAAGTCTTGGACACGAACAAACGACATGAGGTTAAAAAGTCAATGCATGAACCATTCTTGGGTAATACGCAATCCGGCCTCCTAAATTACTGGAGGTTACATTACATGTCAACTTCTAAGGTGGCAGGTTTCATAATACAGTACTTATCTAGGTTTTCTATGCTGATCTAATTATCATTATAAAAATTGCAATTATTTAATTAACCTACTCACTGTTTGAAGTTTTATTTATTATGAAAGTAAACGCGCTTTTGATTTTTGATTTGAACAAGTTATGTACTACCTAAGTCTTAAAATTAATATCCAAAAATTATTTAAAATTTGATCTTGATCAAATTTCAAATATGCTTCTGATAAGAGCAATTTTTATTTTTTTTAATTTGTACATTTATTTTTGAACGGAGGAAGTATCAAACTCTTCGGATACAAAAATTGCAACTGTTTGCTTAGTAGAATGAAGTAGGTAAGAGGTTTTTCTTTTTTTTTTTTTTTTTACAGGAGGAGATAAGAGTTGAATAATTAAAATAAGCAGCAACTTCAAATCCCACTCAATCACACGTCGATAACGTTAAATATTTGTGATAATGACCAAGTTCTTAAAATAAACCACTTCGATAATATTAATTAAGAGATTTTTAAAGTCCAAGTTGCCATTCTAGTTTGAATGTTCTTCGGAACTTATAACTAATAATTATGTTATTGATGAGCCCGGATCTACTGGATCGGGCCCGCGCTCGGTCTTGTCCAAGGAACCAGTGATGTGGCAGTTCCTAGACCGCTGGAGGGAAGACCGCGGACAAATAGGCCCTTGTGGTCAAGACCGTGTCCCTCCTCGCATCGTCCCCGTCGAGGACCATTGGAACCACCTTTCGGCTGGATCCGTGCCCGCATGAGTCATGCCCGCATCAACCGTGCTCGCGTCATATATCTTTGACCGCGGGCACAACGATTGACCGCGGCACATGCCGCTTCCCGGTTAATGTCAAGCCTTACCGAGCAAGTTAGCTTACGCTCGACAGCCACTTGCCGGCTCCCCATCACGCATTCAATGCGGCTCGGCCCGCGCCTACTATTCCACTTAATGCAATAAGCCGGCTACACGGCTCATGTCCCTTTCAGCCATGTCCCTTGGACAGTCAATGTTCCCTCCCTGACAGGACCAATTAGATGCGGACACGTGTAGCTGGTCAAATACCAAAGTGCCTCCCAGGGCTGATCTCATTGCTTACCTCAAACAAGCACCATGGCATTGCCTATAAATAGAAGGCCTTTACCCCCTTGGGCAAGGTAAGTTCCATATACAATTGAGTAAGCTCTTTTACTCTCTAAACCTAAACACACACACACTCCAAAGGTATTCAAAGCCTTATTACTCAGTATTCTTACTCTCACACCCGAGAGCCTGAGTTGGAGTAACATCCAACTTTGACCTTAACGGTGCTTGTTTGTGTTGTGATCTAGGTACATCAAATCAATAAATATATCCTAGCCAGATATCCTTGAACCGCTCCTGACCCCGAAAGCTGTGGCGTCATCAGTGGTTCCATTGCCGGGAATCCGACTTTCTTTCGTTTTCTCGTTAAAAATCTTTTGTTTTCAAGGCACCTCACGTGTCCTAAACAAATTCAGTGCCGAAAGGCTCTTCTTTTTTACATCACTAAGTTTTTCCCGTTTAAAACTTTTGTTTTCGTACACACCTTGTAGTCTAAACAACTGACTCTGTCAAAAGACACTTCTTTTCGCTCATTTTCGTCTTTCTCGAGACATGTCTCAAATTCTGAAAAATGCTGGTCATTTGACCCTAGAGGAGGAGAACCAAGCCGAACCCTCCACCACCAATAGGGAAAGGCAAATCAACTCTGTTTTCAACAGAATGGGGGCCCATTCTCAGCCTCAAAAATCCCCCGCTCAACGAGTTCTACACCGGTTAACCGAGGAAGCCCGTCCGAGAAAGCCCAGCCTTACTAAACAATAGCCCAAAACTCCCCAAGCTCACATAAAAACACCACTCTAACCACCCCACTTTCCCCAGAGCAAATTCCGAGAAGGAAGGAAATCCTGGCCTCCAAGTCCAAACCGGTCGCGGAGGCCGTAGCCATCAAAGACGCTGAGATGGAAATGTTTGAAATAGAGGCCAATGGAGGGCTACAGCTCCTCAAGGGTCACAAAGGTTCTCCCAACGAGCTCCCGCTAACTCGCTTGCTAGCCAAGCCGCTGGGGCAAACCGGGTTGACCATTGAGCGCGGACACCGGCCAAACGGAGCGTGGTGCATGTAGATGATAGCGAGGAAATGGGGGAAGAGGCACAACCAAACCGCCGTGCGAGGTCCAAAGCCAGTACCCTCGCTCCGCCAAGGGAGAAGGCCGTGGCTCCACGAGCTAAAAAGCGGAAGGTTGATGATCGTAACCCCGAGTTTGTGAAATTTATGCGAAGATGTGGGAAACCCATCGAAGGCCGCCCGTAAGTGTGGCCGCACCATGGACGCCTTCGGCGATAAAATTGCGCGGCACCGATCCAAAAGGGCAAACCCCCAGATGGACACCTATGACGGATCCAAAAATGCCAAGAGTCATATGGGAAGATTTGAGGGCCGATGGCTTTATTCTCCGCGGATGAGTCGCGATGTGCAAAGCTTTGTCGCGACCTTCACCGGCAAGGCCCTATCTTGGATGCTAGCCCTCAAGCCCCGGTGTATCCAGTCATTCCGCCGCCCGTAGTTCTCTTCCTCAATGCCTTTGCCGGAGCAGGTGTGCCCGCTAGACCAAAGACAGATCTTGTCCGTGTCAAGCAGGCACCAAACGAGCCTACAAAAGATTATATATCCCGGTTCAGGAAGGTAAGCGAGGAGATTGTGGACCTGGACGAAGGAGATATCAGACTATGTTTTGAGGGCGGCCTCAGTTCCTCCTTCCTCAAAATGAATTTTGCCTCCAGCAAACCTAAATCAGTGGAGGAAATGTATGAAAGGGCCTCGGCCATTGCCTCCGCCGAAGAGCCTAGTGTGCCCGCTCCCCGAGCTTCTGCGAAAGAAAGGATAAGCCAAGTCCAGGAGACCACCCCAGAGCCTGCTCATACCAATAATCAGGGCAAAAACAGAGGCCGGGGATCAGAAAGGCTCAAAAAGGCCATGGCCGAAACAGTTTACACAGAGCTCACCGACCCAAGGGTGGTGATCATGAGAGCCTCAGACTTTCCTGCTCCTCCCCCCATGCTTCGAAAGCCAAATGAGAGGAGTAGACTTAAATTCTGTGAGTATCACAACGACCACGGGCACGGAACCGAGGACTGCTTTCCAAATAAGCGAGTAATCCAGCAGTAAAATCAATAACGGGGAGCTAACCAAGTGGGTTAAGGGAAACAATACTACCCCCAGTAACAATGATCAGCAGCGGGCACGACACACGCGGGGACCAGACAGAAATGAAAGAGATAATAATGATGACGATTTTGGGGACTATGACATTAACTTCATTGGGGAGGAACTAGAGAAGGTTTTCTCCATCCCCGCCCTGGCTCCGGAGGAAGAGCAGGAAATTGGGTTCAAAAGGAGTGAACTTGCCTCCACCCTTTTTCATTCCACACAACCACTCACCCTCAGAATGAGAATCAACCGGGCAAACATAGGCCGAGTGTTGGTAGATACTGGAGCTGCCCGCGACATACTCTATTACCATACTTTGATTGGAATGAGAATGACGGAAGCACATCTCACTCCATATGCGGGCATGCTCGAAGGCTTCACCAACCACGCTGTGAGGGTAAAGGGGACGATTGTGTTTGACGTAGCTATTGGGGAAAAACCCATGCAGAAGACGGCCAAGATAACTTTCATGGTGGTCGATCTTCCTTCCCAATACAATGCCATTCTCGGCAGAATCGTCAGGCCGAATTGGGAATAGTTGCGTCCGTCCCCCACCAAAGGGTGAAATTTAACACCCCGGGCGGGGTTGCTACCATCAAGAACCAGCCCGGGAGATTCCTCCGAGCACTGGAGGAGAAAAGGAAAGAACAGAAAGGCCAAACCTCCTGCCCGCAGATAGAGGGCGAGGATAAAATAATAGAGGGAAAGGGCGAGGACAAGTCAAAAAAGGGGAAAGCTCTTGCACTCCCGCCGCCACCCGTACCGATTGGCATGCTTTCTTTCCATTCCACAAGGGTGGAGCTCAAGATGAGCAGAAAATCGAAGCAGTTGGCTGCCCCTGTTGAGGGAGGTTATATTGATCGAGGAATAGAGGGGGAAATTGACCGTGATATCATATATTCAATGGCAACACTGACCGAAGCTCAGGTCAACCCCCCAACTATTGTCATTGACTCCCTGCACAATCGTGAAATCAGCGACCTTCAACCTAACGACGAGCTCGAAGAGGTGGTAATCAATCCCCACTTCCCCGAGCAAACAAGCTAAGGTTGGGCCGGAAATTCACAAATGAGGAAAGAAGGATACTTATTGAGTTCCTTAGAGCAAATTGCGATGTGTTCGCTTGGAGGGTGGAAGATATGCAAGGCATCGGCGAGGACGTGATCCTCCATAGAATCAACGATGACCCCTCCTTCAAAAACATTCACCGTAAATCCAGATATTTCTCCCTGAGAAAGAGATTGCCATCAAGGAAGAGGTGGAAAAGTTGCTAAAAGCGGTGATAATAAAGGAGATCTCCTACCCCAAATGGCTGGCCAATGTGGTCATGGTTAAGAAATCCAATGGCAAATGGAGGATGTGCGTTGATTTCACCGATCTCAACAAGGCATGCCCCAAAGATTGCTTCCCTCTTCCTCGCATAGACGCAGTTGGTGGATTCTATAGCCGGACACGTAGTTCTAAGCTTCATTGATGCCTACTCCGGCTACCACCGCATCCGGATGGCTCCCGAAGATGTCCGCTCTGTAGCCTTCATTGCCGCGGCAAGACATACCGCTACACTATGATGCCCTTTGGGCTAAAAAATGCAGGAGCCACATATCGCCGCATGGTCAATCTGGTCTTTAAAACCAACTAGGCGTAACTGAGGCCTACATTGACGACATGGTCATAAAAACTAAGGAAAACTCCCACGAGCTCGATGTGGAGGAAACCTTCAAAAACTTGCGCCATAACAAAGATGAAGCTAAACCCCTTAAGTGCGCTTTCGGGGTCAAGGCGGGCAAGTTCCTCGGATTCATGGTCAACCAAAGAGGGATAGAGGCTAATCCAGAGAAAATCCGAGGCCCTATTAGACATGAAACCTCCCGCCTGCGTGAAGGATGTACAAAAACTCAATGGTCGCATCACCGCACTTCGTCGCTTCATCTCGCGGTCGCGAGAGATGCCTCCCCTTCTTCAAAACTCTCAAAGGGGGAAGAGAGCCGATGAATTTACATGGAGCACCGAGTGCCATCAAAGCTTTGAAGAAGTCAAGACATACCTCGGGCAGCCCACCTCTATCAAAGAAATTTCCGGTGTCTGAGAAGAGCTCTTTTTGTATCTAGCCGCATCGATCCGGCAAGAGCGTTTCTTGTGAGGGAGGAGAATAACTCCCAAAACCAGCTTTATTATGTAAGTAAGGCACCGTCCGCCGTAGAAGGGCGTTATCTTAATATAGAAAAGTTAGCTTACGCCTTGCTTGTATACGCTCGAAAATTAAGAGCCTACTTTTCTCGCACATCCTATAACCGTACTAACCGAGGCCCCGCTTAGAAAGGTTTTACATAAACCAGAGTCCTCTGGGAGAATGCTAGCTTGGTCTATAGAGCTCACCGAGTTCCGCATCACCTACTCCCCAAGAAAGACAATCAAAGCGCAGCCTTAGTTGATTTTGTAGTAGAATCATCATTCAAATTAGCGGACGGCGACCTCGGAAAAGAAAGCGAGCGTAATCGAAGATGACCCAAAAGCCCGAGCACGTAAATTGTTCAACCAAGGGAGCGTCCGTAAGAGGTGTGGACTTTATATGTGGACGGCTCCGCGAGCAAGTTAATCGCTGGAGCGGGCATACTTCGATTGCACCCTCGGGGAGAAATTCATGAGGGCCTCGAGATTCAAGTTCGAGGCATCAAACAATCAGCCGAATATGAAGCGATTATAGCGGGCATGGAGTTGGCAAGAGACTTGGGAGTTCGAATATAGAGATCAATAGTGACTCTCACCATAGTTAATCAAATTAGGGGGAGTATGATACTATCAACCCAAGACTAACTCGATCTTGTGACCTTGCAAAAACCCTCATCAAAAATTTCACTTACTATGAGCTGAACCAAGTCATGAGAGAGGACAATGTGGAAGCTGACCTCCTCTCAAGAATAACCGAGCAAGAAATTGGTGAGTTGGAGACAAATTGCCGATTGAATTCACTGAGAGACTCGCTATAGATCGAATACGTATAAACAATATTGAGGATCAAGTAAGGGACTGGGTGGATGAAATGAAGGAATACATCGAGAAGCAATCCCTCCCCGAGGACCCAAGTAGAAAGGCTAGAGCCATCGAACGGTGTCCGCGAAATACCTCGTCCTCGATGGGGTGCTTTTTCGGCGATCATTCACCAAGCCTTTACTAAGATGTGTTAAAACTCACATGGTCACCAACTTACTCTATGAGGTTCATGAAGGAGTTTGTGGCGGACATCCAGTGCTCGCACCCTCTCGTACAAGATCAAATTCCAAGGATTCTTTTGGCCCACAATGAGAAGGGATGCGCAGGAGTATGTTAGAAAATGTGATAAGTGCCGTAGATTTGCGGACATCCCTAGACTACCATCAACAGAGCGTACTTTGGTAGTACCATCGTGGCCGTTTGATACGCTGGGGATAGATCTTATTGGACCATTTCCAACCGCTAGAGGAAGCATCAAGTATGCCGTGGTGGCCGTGGATTATTTTACCAAGTGGACGGAAGCAAAGGGCTTGGCCACTATTTCCGAGGATAACACTATCGCTTTGTCCACGACCACATCTATTGTCGATTCTGGGGGTTCCCCGAGCAATAATTTTCAGATAATGGCACCCAATTCTCCGCAAAATTCACTGCCGAATGTGTGAGAATGAAGGTGCAACACCGTAAGTCCGCAGCTGCCTATCCTCGGGAAATGGTCAAGCCGAGGCCGCGAACAAGCTAGTCCTAACCGCCTTAAAGAAAAATTTGGAAGGGCGAGGAGGACGTTGGTTGGACGAGCTCCGGATCGCATTATGGGTTGTCCGCACCACAATAAGAAATTCAACAGAGAAACTCCCTTCTCGCTCACGTATGGGTCAGAGGCAATGGCTCCAGTTGAGGTAGCCCTACCCTCGTACAGAGTCACATACTTCGATGAGTCTCAAAACGAGGCAAACAGAAGGTGTGACCTGGACGATCTCGAAGGAAAGAGAATGCGGGCACATGAAAAAATGGTGAACTACAAACAGAAAGCGAAGAAGCACCATGATAAAAGAGTAAATAAGAGGAGTTTTTCAGTTGGAGACTGGGTACTCAGAAGCGTAGAGGTCCAAGGGACCCAACCTGGCTTCAACAAGCTGTCCCCGAAATGGGAAGGTCCATATGAGGTCACAAAGATAGTCAAAGAAGGCACCTACATATTGCGACCAAAAGAGGGAGAAGAGCTTAAGCACGCTTGGAATAGCGACCACCTTAAGAGATACTTCTTTTAAAGTCTTTGTAATTTTTTGGAAGGAGTATAGACTATATGTATATAAGTGAGAAGTTATCATCATATTTTGATGCAAAAATCAATTCCCACCAGCCTCAAAAGCTAAGGTGGATGCCCGCGTGCGGATGCCAGTAAGTTCAAGAGCCAACATATGAGCTCCTACTTACTGATGCGCAAAGATCTAAGGATCCGCATGCCTATATATGTACAAAGATCCATTACGATCCGTACTATGATCGCGGGGAGGACTCTCTCCTGCTCGCGTGACACCACCAAAAATAAGTGGATATAGATGAACGTAGGTACAAAGGCCATGATGCCCGTGCCTACGGACTCTAGTGGGGACAATGACCTGAAGTCCGGACCCACTAATTGCGCGAAGGACCTCGTTAGGGCCGTTACTCGCATGCCTGTATGTGACAAAGGCCTACATATAAGCCCGTTCACCAGATCGCCACGAGACCCTCACGAAAAACCCTAGGGAGTTTTGAATAAAGGGTCAAATAAGTGAGAACCTCCAATAAGGGGATACAGATGCCAGGGGGTTAAAGGGCCTCTATGCTAAAATATGCTCCTACCTTTACATTGCGCGGACAATAGCCTCACGGCCACCTTACGCATGCCCTATGAAAGTATGCTTGCCTTGGCTACTTTTGACTTACACCACGGCTCGCAAGGTGGGAATAAGTGTAAATGGATGCAGAGTGATCAAACTAGTTTAACAAAGCCAAACAGACGACAAACGAGGTTAAGGCCTCAAAGTTTGCCACAAGGCTAAACAAACGCGATCATAGAAGAATAAAGGTCGACTCTCACAAAAAACCTAAGGGTTTTGAATAAAGAGTTAGGAAAACTCAAAAAATGCGGGCAAAGGGCCTACTAAGCTGCTGCCCGCAGAAGGAGAGTATAAAGTTAATTGCAAGTCAAAAACGCTGGAAAAAGTGATAGGCAAGAATACAAGTATTAAGGTACTTCAAAATTGCGAGCACTCAAAATAGCCTACGAGACAAGCAATTAAGATAAATAGCAAAGGAGCCAAGTAGAGAAAAATTCTTCTATTAATGTTGAGGAAATATTTACAAAGTCCTAAACTATTACAAAAAGAAAAAAAACAAAAAATCCTATACTAGGGGAGCATTCTCCTTGGGCTCCTCGGTGGCCGCTCCATCGGTGCCCGCTTCTGGCTCCTCGGTGGCCGCACCCCCTGTGCCCGCTTCGGAGTCCGGAGTTGGGAAGGCGGGCAGTCTCCGGAGTCACCTCAGTGGTAGGAGCAGCTTGTTGTTCGGCGGAGGCTGGAGCTGGAGCTGGCCGCCGGGGGAATAGATCTCCAAGGGCTGGCCCCTCTGGAAGAACCTGAGCCAGGGCATCCCCCAAGGATAAAGGGTTGTCCCCGAATCGCAGAGCATCCAGGTCGGCAATCGCCCAAGTGGCAGTCCTACTCGCCACAGTGAGGCGCAGAGGCCGCAGCAGAGAGATCCAAACCCTTGACCTCTTCCTCGGACAGAGGAACTAGCGCATGCCCGGGCACGCACTCCGCGTCAGTAGCAACCAGTGAGCCGATCACGGCCAACTGCTGCACGGAGAACATACCCGTGGCCGCGAAGTTCCGGATCTGTGTCCGGACACCGGCCTCGTATTGGGCCAAGCACTCCGCAGTAAACTCATCGGAGTTCTTATACTCCTCGACAGCTTCTTTGCGAGCCTCTGCCAGCATCCTCTCCCTCTCCAGCTCAAACTGCGTAAGGGGTAGCAGTTTCTCGGAGAGCTCATCTGCCTTAGCCTCCAGGAGTTTGACCGACTCCTCCGCAGCTCCCAGTTTGGTTACGAGCTCATCATTTCTTTGCTCAAGCTTGCTCTTGTGCCCGCGGAGCTCATCCCGCTGACCCTTTGCCTTTTCTAGGCTCTTCTCCAGCTCGGTCACCCGCTCCTGGAAGCCCTTCAGATCGGACTCCTTGGTCGCGAACTCTTTCTCCTTGGCATCCAGGAGGGAGCTCAGAGTCCCCACCTTCTCTTGGGCCAGCTCCAGCTCGCGGAGTTTCCCCGCCATGTCCTTGGTATTCGGCAAGCTCGGCGGACAGGTCATCACAGTCTCCGGAGCCTCATGGCCTTGTTGCCCACCTGCGAGGAAGAAAGTCAGAATCAGGTGGAAAATCAAAGGCTAAGTGAGGAAGCTGGAAGAAAGGTCCCTACCTCAGTAAGGGCAACCCCAATATCCCCCATCAAGGCTGACGGGTTCTCCTTCTCAGCCACCTGGTGGTAGAAATCAGGGGCAAAAAGCCTGTTGATCAGCCCAATGCCCACAGCGGGAATTTTTGGGCGGGACCGGGCATATAAGTCTACCCCGGTAATGGCGGGCACATCCCCACTGCTTCCTTTTCTCCCATGCCTCCTCGCGGGTGGCCAAGGAGGAGATCGGGTAGGCTACTGAGCATATTGTCCCCGCGATGGAGGGAGCGGTGGTAGAAGTAGTGGCCGCAGGCAGGAGGGCTACTGGGTAGAGGTATCCCCCACTTTACGGGTCTTGGAGGACCTCTCCTGTGTGTCGAGATCGGCCTCTCTCTCGGTCCTTTTCTTGGACTGCTCCTGGCTATGCCCGGAGGCAATAGTATGGCCGGGAGATGATGCGCGGAGAGCATTGGGTGGAGGAGGACCTCGGGAGGTGGAGGCGGATTCCGGTTTTGAGAATAATTGGGAGCGAGGTAGAGGATCCCCAGTTTTCCTGCTCGCTACAGGAACAGTCTTGTCTTTTGTGGGAACCCCTCCCATCTCATTCTGCCTCTTCAGGGCAGCTTCCTTGTTGGCCTTCATGTTCTTGGCCTTCAGTTGAGCAGCACTTAGAGGAGGAGCCATCAGAAATTGTACACTTCCGGATCTACTCTGGAGGGAAAGAAAAATGGTTAGCAAAGCAGTTCAAAAAATCAAAAGCAAAGTAAATTGGCAACAGTTTTATAAAGGAATCAGAGACCAATTATTTCGGGAGGATCGCACTCAGCGCCCAGCATACAGGTCTTACAATCTGCCTCGAACTGGTAATGTTCGTGCACCCGCCAATCAGGGTCGCGGGGCAAAGGCTCTATCACTACTCTGGGGGCATGTGGGGCGCCCTCCCTGCGAGGAGCCACCCCCGAGTAGATCAGTAGGGGCTCATCTTCCACTATGGCGCCCACATCGTAAACAGGCTCCTCCCCGCTCTCCAAATACTGGGCCAGATGCATCTCTATGGCAGTGCGCATAGCATCGGCTGAGGATGGGTCCGGGTAACGGCCAGCGGCCACCTTCATCGGGACGGGGCTGGAAGGTTTGGAAAAGGGCCATCCGAATCTAGACTCAATCACCAGGATGTCCCTCTGGTTCCATTGGTCAAATTTGTTCGAAGGAGGAGAGAAGGTCCTGGTAGAGTAGTTCCTAGCCTTCAGGCTCAGAATGCCGCGGAGAATTTGGTTCTGATAGTAAGCGTAGAGCCCGGCAAGGGTAGGCTCATAACCCAGGAATCTGCATACAGCTATGAAGGAGACAATGGCCCGGATGGCATTGGGAGTCGTGCGTAGGCGGGCAAGCATTGAACTCCGTAAAGAAATAAAAGAAAGGGTCCAGGGCAGCCTCAATCCGTTCTCAACTGGGCCCCATAAAAACGCAGCCCTATTGTCCTCGCGAACATCGGCTCTCTCTGTCTCGGCCGCAGTTTGTCCTTATCCTTCAAATGTATATGTCCTAAGGTGCGGACCCGGTAGGCGTTGCGGTCCACATTGTAAACCTCGTAAATATCCTCCTCCCAGTCAATGGTGGCCACCTCCTCGGCCTTCTTACGGCCACGACCAGATTCACATCCCTAGCCGGCCTCTTGCCTTTGTTCGGGCGGGGGCCACAATCTCTTCCTCCTCCTCGGAGTCGAGCTCTCGAAGGCATCCACTATATGGTGGTCTCAGCGGCCTTCTTGGAGGTCCCCGCTGCCCTCCTATCCCCCTCTCCGTGGTCATCTTCTTCGGTCTCCGAGCTCGAGGAGCCAAAGAGACCGGTGGGGTCATCACGGCGGGGGCCACCTCCGATTCAACTTCACCAGTTCAGTCACCTCAAAATCAAGGGGGTCAAGTTCCTCGCTTTGCTCGGCTCAATTGTCCCCGCCCACAGGGCCGCGGGCACGGGGGGAAAGATGGTACTCGGGGCGTAACATCTGAGAGGGTCACTCAGGGTCCCAGCTCTCGGTGCTTTCCTTGGCTTGCTTGATTGGTCAGAGTCCATTAGTTCACACTTTTCCCAGTCACAGACTACTTCGGGGACGCGAATCGCTCTCCTCACTAGTTCAATGGCGTTCAGAGCCGAGCCTCTCTCGCGGGGAAACCTGCACAAAACCCCCATCACAAAATTTCTCAGCCTACTGGTATCCCCCAACACCAAAACATCACCGTTCCTTTTTACCCTTTTATCCTTGGCCTCCCACAACCGGGGTGGGACAAAAGGCCCCCATTGGGATTTTTCACAGAAATATTGGAAGCACTCAAGGGATAACCTAAGCCACCCATGGCCAACCTTCCTAAATATCCCCCCTGTCCGTTTGCAAACGGCAAACAGATCTGGAGTGCTCCCATCTCCTAATTCTAGGGGACGGCGGGGTCCAAACTCTCGAGTACTCATTGTTCAGAAGCCAGAAAAAGAAAAATAGAGGGAGATGAAGAAGAAAAAGCACCCAACAATTACTTACGAGAGAAAGATTGAGAGGTGGATTCGGAAAACAGTAGCACGGAGGTCGCAGCAAGATTTCTCTCTCAAAAGCTCTCTGAAGGTTTGGAAACGGTAAAAAGGGTTTGAGGTTTAAGGGTTTGGTATTTATAAGGCCTACCTATACGGGTTAACCCGTTAACCCGTATTAATTAGCCCACAAATCCAACCTCGGACCATGAACCGTTTCCAACGTTTGAAAATTCGAAAAATTAAATACCCTTTGCATTTATTGCCCCCCTTGGATGAGCGACACGTACCCCTGACGTACCACTAACCCGTCTTTTCATCTGCCAAGGGGCCCACCTGTTAACCGGGAGGCACGCCATGCAAGGGACCACGTGTCACTCACTGGTGCCTCCCGAACGTTCCCATAGGCCCATGGGGCCAGGCAACAGACAACAAAAGCGCTAACACTGGTGCTCGCTCGAGGAGCAATTGGAGCAGACCGAGCTTCTAGTAGCTCCTCACTCAGACCATAAATAATCACACTTGGAGCTAGGGGCCATTGTGGTCAAGACCGTGTCCCTCCTCGCATCGTCCCCGTCGAGGACCATTGGAACCCTGCTCGCTGGATCCGTGCCCGCATGAGTCATGCCCGCATCAACCGTGCTCGCGTCATATATCTTTGACCGCGGGCACAACGATTGACTGCGGGCACATGCTGCTTCCCGGTTAATGTCAAGCCTTACTGAGCAAGTTAGCTTACTCTCGACAGGCCCTTGCCGGCTCCCCATCACGCATTCAATGCGGCTCAGTCCGGCGCCTACTATTCCATTTAATGCAATAAGCCGGCTACACGGCTCATGTCCCTTTCAGCCATGTCCCTTGGACAATCAATGTTCCCTCCCTGACAGGACCAATTAGCTGCGGACACGTGTAGCTGGTCAAATACCAAAGTGCCCCCCAGGGCTGATCTCATTGCTTACCTCAAACAAGCACCATGGCATTGCCTATAAATAGAAGGCCTTTACCCCCTTGGGCAAGGTAAGTTCCATATACAATTGAGTAAGCTCTTTTACTCTCTAAACCTAAACACACACACTCCAAAGGTATTCAAAGCCTTATTACTCAGTATTCTTACTCTCACACCCGAGGGCCTGAGTTGGAGTAACATCCAACTTTGACCTTAACGGTGCTTGTTTGTGTTGTGATCTAGGTACATCAAATCAATAAATATATCCTAGCCAGATATCCTTGAACCGCTCCTGACCCCGAAAGCTGTGGCGTCATCAGTTATACTACTACTTAATTACATGGTCTTCCTTCACTATAGCACAAGCAACAACCACTTAATTATAAAATAATGAAATAGTTTGGTGATGTGTAATGATTTAAGAACCATATAAGGTCGGTCACATTTTAAATTTTTAACCACCTAATTTTAATTTTAGGTAGCAGAGGGTATTGAAACCAAAATTTATAAGACAAAAAAGACTTAAAACTGATTAAAATATCACTTAAGCACAAGCATGTTGAATTATTGATTCAAATGGTTGTCATATACACAGGGGTTAAATATTTAGGGGCTACCATTAGCGGATCTAGGTTTTCTTGGATTTTTCTTTTCAGGAAGGTGAATATATTAATTCTGAAAATTGCAAATGATGAATTTGTAAAAATTACAAAAGTCAGGGGGTGAATAAACCCTTATTAACGGGCCTAGTTCCGCCCTCGGGGGCTACATATATGGATTTAAGTTTTATTAAACAAAAAAATGGATTTAAGTTTTATTAAACAAAAAATTACACTGGAAGATTTTGGTACTACCTCTATCCGTAAATAAATGTCTTTTTTTATTTTTAAGGATACCTAAATGAAATGAAGGTCTAATTTTCATTTAAGGATAATTTTTGAAAATGTTTTTTTCTTGCAAAATTTATTGGGCAAAATGCATTAATATTTTTTTGTTATTCTTTTTCTAAACTTGTAATTTTATAAGTTAATTATGAATAGCGATTTCTTTTAGTAAAATATTATTTAAGGAGAAAGTAATTTTTTAAAGGACATTTATCTTAGAATATTTGTTTAAAAAATAATTATTTATTTCGAAACAACAGAAGATATGCTTTGGAACAAAATATAGTCGTCTTCTTGCTACCAAAACCCACATGCTACCAACCACTGCCCCTTCCTAAGTAAACGCTTTGTGCATCACGAATAAAAAATAGCCAACTGAGCCTTGGCTCTTGGCTTTGGTGGCATAAGCCTCTGACTTTCCCTTGGAAGGTTTAGAGATCGAATCCCTACTCTTCTGTATTTTAATTGGATGTTGAAATTTGGAAAAAAAAAAAAATCACCAACAAAAAATAAAAAAATATTCTCATGTTTCAAATGGAATGACCCTTTTTGTTTCAAAATAAATGACTTATTAAAACTTTTTCTGAAAAAATTGTCCCTAAATATAATTTTCAAAATTTATTATATATCTTTTTGAAAAATCAAAAGTTTGAAAGTTAATAACAAGAGTGTTTATGCGACTATTTTCTATAAAAATTAATCTTTCTAAATTCAAAATGGTCATCCATTTTAGGCCGGAGTGAGTAATAAATAACAAAGAATATTGGGGCAGTTACCAAATCGTTTCTCACCCTAACAAAAATGACCACCATGTCCTCTATTTATAAATAGACACTTATAAATAGACACGGGCGTCATTAAGGGGCTCTCCTCCCTTGTTTTTCCTTTTTTTTTTCCCTCAAAGCTTTAAAAGGAAATATTTTAAAATTCATAAGTCAAAAAATAAATATGAAACCACTATTGTGTTCGTATCATCTAAACGAATCAAACTAGTAGCATCTACATATAATCTGAATCAAATTTGAGAAGTTCACTACTGTTTCAAATTCACAGTTGTTTTCGTGAATTTCATAGTTGTTTTTCACAATTGTTTCAAGAACAAATACGAGAATTTCACAATTGTTTTAATCTTGTTCACAATTTCTGCATGAAGATGTCTTATATTTAACTTAATTCACAATTGTTTTTAGTGAAGTTCACAGTTGTTTTTGGTCTTTTATGGCATCTATTTTTATTATTTTATGAGATTATCATACATATTTTGTTAATTTACATTTGTTTTTATTAAGTTCACATTTGTTTTTAATTAAGTTCACAATTGTTATTAGTATTTTATTACCTATATTTTTGGTATTTTATGAGATTATTTGACATATTAGTTAAGAAAATTGTAAACAAAATTATATTATCACCGACGAAATTATTCCGTCGCTGATAAATTAAAAAAAAATTAAATTACCATCGACGAAAATATTCCGCCGCTGGTATATTAAAAAAAATTAAAAAATGTTAAATTAACACCAACGGATTAATTTCGCCACTGATAAATAAATAGCGACGAAAAATTCCGTCGGTAATGTCATGACCAGTCAAACACACATTAGCGTTGGCATTGAAACGAATATTCGACGAATATTCGTTTTTAGTGACGGAATCCAGCGACGAAATTCTATTTCGTCGGTAATTTCGGCGCCAAATTTATTTCGTCTCTAAAGCATCATTTCCCTCGCTATATAGTGACGGAATAATTCCGCCGCTGGTTATTACGTCGCTAAAGACAGTTTCTAGTAGTGATTATTTGAAATAGTTGATAAGTTCACAGTTGTTTTCAATTATGTTCACAATTTTTTTTTAATCTTTTATAACCTCTATTTTCGTTATTTTATGAAATTATTTGACATAATTTTTATTCATAGTTACTTTTAGTCTTTATAGCCTTTATTTTTGTTATTTTATGAGATTATTTGACGTATTTTAGATAGAATTCCAGTAAGTTTAAAAATAAAAAAAAAGACTACAAAGGGTCTTATTACACTAGTGCTTTCAACTTAGTTAGTTGTGATGGGAGCAGAGAAATAAATCTCTTTTTAGAACATGAACTTGAACTTGGAAAAACACTTTCTAATATCTGTAAGTGATGATTAATAAGCAACCTTTGTTGGTCATTAGGGAGGTGTAAATGGTTAATGTATGCCTGACTTGTATTATAGTTACTCTCTTTTACCCCTCACCATCCTCCTCCTCATTTTAGTTGATATTGTTGTTGCTAATTTATTCTTTGATCTTCCCTTTTATTTTGCTACTCTCAAACAAACAATAACACAAAGTGTTGGGTATGCATGTTTTAACCCTCCTATTTTGTATTAGATTTGATTGATACCATAACCTCCTATCTATTTTAAGGACTTTAGGACCCTATGTAATGAAGCCTAGACTTCAATTCTTTAGCTAAGTCCATTTTATAGAATAGGTTAATCTTAGGCTTGAAGACTGGCACAAGACTCATTGGATGTAAAGTTGCAGTTCCAGCAGTGCATAAAACCGCACCTTAGAACCGCACATGCAACCGCATGTATGATTCCTTGAATCTGCTCAATGAACTACCTCAGTGCAAACCGCTTGTTGAACCGCATTATTGCAGTTCATCTACAACCGCATTCTTGCAACCCCCTGGTGTAGCTAACCGCTCATTCCTAACCGCGTCTCACCAACCGCATCCAATGATTGGTTACTTGAAGTGAACCACTTTTTATCCGTTGAAATCCACGTCAGCAATATCAAAAGTCAACCACCAAATCTTGTCACGTGATTCAATGTCAGAAAAGATCTGCAAGGATCTTGAAAAGGTGACAGGTGTCCTAACCTCATTGCTTGCAGCTGGAGCCTGATCAGCTTTATCTGCAGCAGCTGTACCAAAGGACAAAAGTGGTTGCTGTGGACCAATAGGATTGCATCAAGTACTGTCCTTACAACAGCTGTATCCAACGGCTAGTTTCTTGATACTTGGGTATAAATACCCCCAATCTTCACCATTTGAAGATTGCTTGAAAAATTGAGAAGTGCTGTGTTCATAGAAGCTGAAACTCTGCCCAGAAATTATTCAACCCTTTGAATCTTCATCTTCAAACTTCAAGAAATATTCCCCAACCCAGAAATCAAGCCTTAACACTTTCAAGAATCATTGAGCTCTACATCTCACAGATTTAAAGAGCCTTGATCTTGTTCTCACACACTCACCTCACTTGTCTTAATCACATAGATTAAACACTTGAGATACACTGGTTATAGTTTTGGATTTGTTCTTCATAGAAAAGATTTTATTGTACTTTGTAATCTCGCAATACTTAATATAAAATCTCTCTTAGAAATCCAAGACTAACCATCTTGGTAGTGGACGTAGATCGTTTATCGATTGAACCACTCCAAATAGCTTGTTCTTACTATCTGCATTTATATTTCCTGTGCTTGCTAATTATTTATCTTTGTCTCTGTTTGATCTTTATTTAGCTATCCATTATTGTGAAATAGTGTTTGGAATTAACATAGTCAAAATACACGTGTTTGTAAAACTGCTCTCAACAAAACCGCACCACCAAAACCGCATTTTACAAACCTCCTCTCATAACCGCTTTACACTCTATTATTCCGCTGTGCATTTTACACTATCACTTGCAGTCTATTATCAACTGCAAGAGGATTTTGTAAGCAAGAGGTTTAGTTTTTAAAAGAGGGCGAAAAATTTTTAAACAGCTATTCACCCCCCCTCTAGCTGTATTTTCACCCTTGTTGCCACCTTTGGGACCAACACAAAGCTTGATATTTCAAATATACAGTTTAAGTCAATAACCAATTGCCTCTCTAGAATAGAATAGTGGCAGCAATGAAATTAAGGAAAATGCATACAAATTGTGGGTAACAGATTTTCAAATCTGGACCATTTGAGTTGGATCCGACGTTGGGAAGGAAGGGAGGTAGAAAGAGGAGGAAGGGGAGTGGTAGCCGGAGGTAGGGGAAGGGATAGGGTCGCCGAAGATGGGAAGGGAGGGGTCGCCGGGGAGAAGAGGAGGGGAAGGGTGGCCGGAGATGGGGAAAGGGTAGTTGGAGATGGTGGAGGAGGAGAGGGAAAATGGGGAGAGAGATATCATGCATGTGTTTGTGTGAGGATTGTTTGGGTGTCGTTAAACTAGCGATATACTATGTTGAATTTTAGTTCTGATAGTGAACTAGGTGGTTAAATTTCGAGTTTTTAGCCAAATTGACTTATGTATTAATTTGGGGTAGTCAATTTCAGTACTTTTTTATGATCAAATGTCAATTACGTACTTTAGTTTCACTTTCAACTTGACCACATTTTTTAATAGCGGTTATAAAATTAACGAATCATCCATGAGAGTTAACAATTTAACAGGTGCAACACTCAAATTGTTCAAATTTGACCCTCATAGTTTTAAAGGGGTTAATTGACAAATTTTTATTAGAACAAACATCTTTTTTAATAGTATGAAATGATAATAATATATAGTTTTATAATTTTAATAATTAAAAAAATTGGTCCTTCAAAATAAAAACACATAATAATTGGGTAAAAATATTTTGTTTTAATAAAATACATTTATTACATTATAAATTAAAAAAGCCAGATAAATAAAAAAAATCATCCAAAAAATGAATAAATCCAAACCATCATTATATCCATGTCTAGATTCATTCCCTAAACACACATTTCCCTCTCTTAATCTTTCGTATCAATGTTCATACAACCACCACCACCACCACCCCAATTCCAAATCCCCATCCTCCGCCACCCACCATCACCACCGTTTCTCCCACCATCACCCACTTAACTAAGTGTTGTTAAAATGCACAAACCATGCCACTGTTATTGCCACAACCACGCCACCATGCTACCAAGCTGCCACAAGGCCACCACCAAACAAGCATTTACCGGTAATATGCCTTTGGGCATCCAAAGACTACCATTGCCACCAAATGTCAAGCCAAATAAAAATTCTTGTTTTAATCAAAGAGAAAACAAATTCTTAAATGAAATCTTAATTATTAATCATCAAACTAAGAAAATGAAATTGGTTGCAATGTAATTACGAATTCTTGCAAATGGGTAATGTAAATATCAACCACATTCCTTTATGGATTGAAACTCTTATATGATTTTAAAATTAGATATGGGATCTAATTGTTGGAATTTTGGTTTTGGAAAGTGTGGTTTGATCGACTTTTGACCAAGAATTTCATTGGGTTCCATTTTAGAAAAATGGAAATTGATTGCATATTAATAATCTACATTTGGAGTAGATTAATTTGATATATTTACTTTCTCAAAACCAATTAATGGTGAATGAGAAATTAATGCTCAAAGTATGCAAAATGAAATGAGTTTTATGAAGAGTTTATGGGATGTGGAATAGTTATCCCACATTGCTTAAAGATGTAAAGCAATGATAGTTTATAAATGGATCCATCCAAGGAAGGAGACATCAAGTTAATCTCCTTGGGCCATCCTAGTTGGGCCATTGAGCCAACCATGCATCCAAGTGGGCTATTGAGCTAGTTTTGTTCTAGCTTAAAATGGACCCACAACCCGCGAAGCGCGCGAAGGGCGGAATGGGCGGTTTAGGGCGCACTTTGCACTTTAGAGCGAGTGGGCTCGTGGTGGTTCAATCCATTCCAAGTCAAATGGGTTAAGGTTGACAGTTGGACCGCTTGGTAAATCTGTTTGGGCTTGGGCGAGTGGGCCGCTTGGGGTGGACTGGTTTGGGCCGAGCCTTAGTTGGGTTCCAGCAAATGGGGCGGCCGGATTAGTGGCTTGGGCTTCAAGGCAGTTGGGCCGCATCTGGGCTATTGGAATGGGTGGCCCGCTTGATCAAAAGGGTGCTAGTAGGTTCAATGAACCGGGTCAAGTGGGCAGGTTCAAAGGCTAATGGGTAAGGTTATGATCCGTGCCTATTGGAACAAAGTGGTCGATCGATGGGTCGATCCAGTTGATCTTAGCCTTTAATAAGAAAATAATCCAATGGTCTAGAATCCACCAGACACCAATTGTGCGTATTCCCAAGAGACACCCTAACTCTTCATATACTATATAAACCCCCCACTAGTTTGTCAAATTCATTCATTCACTCAATCTTCACTTCACATATTCACTCTCTCCTCTCAATAGATGTAGAGAATCAATTATCTAACGGAGTTAACTAACTCAGTTAGATAATTAACTGAATTATGGAATTCAGTCACAGAATTCAACGGAATTCTTAACATCATCTGTTAGAAGATAGAGCATATCGTTGCATAATTCTTCTTCAAAGTCTGGAAGTGTCAAACACGATTTTTGTTCGCCGAAGTCATTAATTTGGAGTGCTCCTATTAATGACTGTAAAGTCGTTTTATCTTGAGAGAAGATTGCCGCAGACCGTTAGCACCAGTGCGGGGCAATATCTTCTTGCGGAGATTGTGTCCAACACAAAACTCGACTTCGTTATTTACTCGGTTTGCTTTAATTTCCGCATTCTATTTTATCTTTATTTCCTGCCCCGTTAATTATGTTATGGTTCATTATATTGTTTGTCATTTCGTTAAATTCAAGAAAGCCTTATTTATTGTCAAATAGACAAATTTCCCAACAATCGCAAGAAGATATTAACGTTTTCTTGTTTTTATGACAAATATGAGCCAATGATGATGGACAACCGAAGGACATTATCGTTAGAGACTTAACGAGAAAAATAACGGTTTCCAAGGAAGGATAACTAGAAGAGCATTGAAAGTTAACTAGAAGATAACGAGAAGGTCAACAATAATCCCGAAAGTAATTCAAAGAATTGATGGAGCGGACTTATAATCGTAAACCGAAGAGAAAGAGGATGATGATCCAGATTTTCCAAAGATAACCGAAAAGGAGGATGATGATGATCCAGATCCGGAAAGGCAGATAGCCAATCCGCGAAGACAAATAGCCGCAAAAGAATAGGATCATGAAAATCTCATATGTAGGACGTACATACTGAGTAGACCAAATGATGCCCGTACAAAGAGCACTGTCTCGTGGGGACAACCAAAGAGTTGTAGAACACTTTGGAACGGACTATAAGGTTCAAGGAACCATCTCCAAAATTTGTTACAAGATGTGGTAAGACCAATCACGTAGCAAAAGTTTGTCATATTCCATAAAGGGAAATAGACAACTGAATCAATTAATATCGAAGTGGGTATTAGGCGGGAGTTAAAATGTTTTGGGTTATGACTCTTTGAATGGATACTTGCTAAGAGTGTGACTATTCAGAGAGGCACACCCGGATCGGCCGTGCACAGACATAGAGCACGCCCGTGCAAAGCATGGAGCGGCCGTGCAAAATTGTTGACTCGGCCGTGCAATGCTGAGGCACCAGTTCAAATAAGTTGTGTCTTTTCAAGACCACAACACAAATAAAAGCAGTAATGGTGTTTGAAACCAACTTAGCAAAGTTGGAAGTCAACCCAAGAGAATGGTGGATAGACGCTAGAGCTACTCACCATATATGTGCTGATAAAGAGAGCTTCTCATCATACACTCCTATCAATGGAAGGAAGGTGTATATGTGAAACTCTGAAACTTCCAAACGTCGTGGGATTTGGAAAGGTTGTGCTGAAGATGACTTCAGATAAAGAACTGACTCTCGTGAATATGCTGCATGTCTCATACATTCGCAATGTTGAGCAAGGCTGGATTTAGACAAATGTTTTGAGTCAGATAAAAACTGTATTGACCAGGAAAAATTGTTTCTTGGTAAAGGGTACCTTGCCTAGAGGCAAAGAGCATCGGTGTTTCTTATGTTTACCTTTTGAAAGGTTCTAATTTATGGCATGATAAATTATGTTATGTGAATTTCAACACAATTAAGATGTCAGTGAATCAAGAATTAATTCTTATGAATAAATTCGATTCAACTGACAAGTGTGAAATTTGCGTAGAAGATAAAATGACTAAGTCATCATTTTCTTCAGTAATAAGAAACACGACACCTCTTGAGTTAGCCACACAAATAATTGTGATCTAAAATTAGTGCAAACTCGAGATGTGAAAAAGTATTTAATTACTTTATAAATTGTTGCTCAAGACATTCTCTTGATAAGGAAGGATAATGCCTTGGTGGCTTTCCAAACTTATAAGAATGATGTTAAAAATCAGCTTAATGTAAAGGTTAAGAAGATTCGAAACGCTAGAATGAGGAGAATATGCGGCGCCGTTTGAGGATATTTGTGAGGTTTCCGGCAGTATTCATCAAACGATCGCAACATATTCAACTCAGTCTAATGCAGGAGCTAAATGCAAGAATCATACCCTAAGGAGATGATAAATGCAATAAGCTCTGGCTTAACCGAATTTGTGGGGGAAGCTGTACTGTCATTCTTAATGAGATACCCAAGAAAGGATTTGATAAAACTAATTACAGATTATGACATAATCGTAAGACGTTTTATAAATACTTCAAGTGTGGGGGTACACCTCAAGTGTGAGGGGTACGAGCTAAAGTAAAAGTACTTAAGCGAAAGACAAGGAATTTGATATTCCTTGAAATCATATTTCCTTGAAGTAAAAAGGAAATAATATAAGTTTAAAGAAGAGAACTTATAAGACTGTAAAAGATTTATCTTAATAGTAAGATGAACTAAGACACAGTTGTGGACAAAAGAAGCTAGTCTTTTGGTTCTAATTTTCTATGGTAGAAAATTAAACGAAAACTGTTAAATAATGTTGTTAACATTTAAATGAATAGTTCATCATACATATGGAAGTTGGTTGATCTTCTTCCATAATGCGAACCATTGGGTTGCAAATTGGTTCCTAAAAGGAAGTATTTGAAAGATGAATCTATAAACGGAAAACTCTTGAAAGATAAAGTCCTAAGGCAGACTTTCAAGAAGTGTAGTCAAGAGAGTTAGAATTTCAAAAAGATAGATTTCTAAAGGGAAAACAATCTTGAGAAATAAACTCTATTGAGACGAATTATTAATCTGAAAAGGCAGATTATTGATCTCGAAAGTGAGACTCTTGAGATACAGAATCTGAAGAGAAAAGATTCTTAAAGTAATAGACTCTTTAATGGTAGAATCATAAGAGTTAGATGAATTCTCCAAGATAGACTCTCGAATAAGCTAAATTCTTGAGAGATGAAATCTATGAGGTAGAATCTTGAGAGGTAATCTCTGTAAGGTAGATTCCTGAGAGGTAGACTCTAAGGAGGTCAAACCACTTAGAGATACTGAATACTTGAAAAGTCGGACCGGTACAGAGATAATAACCACTCGAAGAAACTGACCGATAGAAGAATTTGTTCACTCGAAAGATTGACCATTCTAGAGAGACTAAAAGTCTAATTAAAAATTGTAATAAATCACTAAGTATAGTCAAAAGTACTTGGAGTATTTAGAGATATTCTTGTGATTACAGATTACAATAAATAAGATATTCAATAGTATGAAAAGGATATGCGATTGGATATCGACACAAATAAACTCCAAGGTGAAAAATGTGTTCACAATAAATGGAGCAGCGGTGTCAAACTTCCAAGACAACATGAACAACTCGATTCAATAAGAAATGCGAGTCGATAGTGTCGCTTAAAGATAAAAGCTGAATGGTCTTGGAAAATATTCCTTGTGGAATAAGTTTGTGTCTACATAACCTAAGGCATTGTGACGACAATGAGAAATAGGAAAAGGTGTAGAACATCATGGTAAGTCAAGACACAATGGTCATTGACATATTACCATAAGACAATTGATCTCAAATGATACTGTCACAACTGGCCATGTGAAGTCAAAAACGGATCCGTATACCAAAAGGTATGAATAGGAGATCAAATTGTCTGGTAAGGGGAATGAAGTTAAAAACCCACACAAACAAAGAAATCCATAGTGGACACTCTACCTTGAGAATTGGAGATCCCATGCCATTGGTTCAATGAGACAACTAAATTATGGAAATTCTAGTATGTGCACTTAGAACTCATTATAACTCATTCTCAGAAGCCATCTAAGTGCTAAAACACCTGATGACGTGTGGTGAGGGTAAGCTCAAAGCTTTTAATGATTCCTATACCTAAGTGGTGGAGTATAGCAGGATACTCTTTATGGGAGATCACCTATATAAGTGAGAAGTAATAAGGCCGCTTCTAAATTGAAACACTTATGAATCAAGAACGGTCCAGGGCCAAAATGGACAAAACGTGAGAACAAAACGTGTTAGAGCCAAGTTATTGTGTGAGTACTATTGTCTTGGTATACACTATACAGTCACTGGTTCAAAGCGTCTCGCTACCAAATGGCTAGTATATCCGATAGTATTTCACTAGGGAAGGTTCAAGGCCATAAGCTACCTATCTCGATGCAATAATAGTTCGCCGAAACTTCCAGACGAGTCTGCATTCATGCATGCATTAATTTGTCATTCATGTGGGGGATTGTTGGAATTTTGGTTTTGGAAAGTGTGATTTGACCGACTTTTGACCAAGAATTCCATTGGGTTCCATTTTAGAAAAATGGAAATTGATTGCATATTAATAATCTACATTTGGAGTAGATTAATTTGATATATTTACTTTCTCAAAACCAATTAATGGTGAATGAGAAATTAATGCTCAAAGTATGCAAAATGAAATGGGTTTTATGAAGAGTTTATGGGATGTGGAATAGTTATCCCACATTGCTTAAAGATGTAAAGCAATGATAGTTTATAAATTGATCCATCCAAGGAAGGAGACATCAAGTTAATCTCCTTGGGCCATCCTAGTTGGGCCATTGAGCCAACCATGCATCCAAGTGGGCTATTGAGCTAGTTTTGTTCTAGCTTAAAATGGACCCTGACCGCGAAGCCGCGAAGGGCGAGAATGGGCGGTTTAGGGCGCACTTTGCACTTTAGTGGCGAGTGGGCTCGTGGTGGTTCAATCCATTCCAAGTCAAATGGGTTAAGGTTGGACGGTTGGACCGCTTGGTAAACTGTTTGGGCTTGGGCGAGTGGGCTCAGGTGGGCTGTTTGGGCCGAGCCTTAGTTGGGTTCCAGCGATGGGCGGCGGATTAGTGGCTTGGGCTTCAAGGCGCGCATCTGGGCTATTGGAATGGGTGGCCCGCTTGATCAAAAGGGTGCTAGTAGGTTCAATGAACCGGGTCAAGTGGGCAGGTTCAAAGGCTAATGGGTAAGGTTATGATCCGTGCCTATTGGAACAGGCGGGTCAGACTGATGGGTCGATCCAGTTGATCTTAGCCTTTAATAAGAAAATAATCCAATGGTCTAGAATCCACCAGACACCAATTGTGCCTATTCCCAAGAGACACCCTAACTCTTCATATACTATATAAACCCCCCACTAGTTTGTCAAATTCATTCATTCACTCAATCTTCACTTCACATATTCACTCTCTTCTCTCAATAGATGTAGAGAATCAATTATCTAACGGAGTTAACTAACTCAGTTAGATAATTAACTGAATTATGGAATTCAGTCACAGAATTCAACGGAATTCTTAACATCATCTGTTAGAAGATAGAGGAATTTTTTCTTAAATAATCCATTTTTAAAATTTTATTTACCAAAGTGACTTACTGTTCAAACTTTTTCCCAAAATGTCCCATATTTTCAAAACTCGCTACACCGTGTAGCGAATTTAAAATTTTTCAATTAAAATCGCTACACGGTGTAGCGATTTTATATTTGCTAAATTTTATTTTAATATTTATAATATTTGCTATTTAAAAAAAAAAAAAAAAAAAAAAAAGCTAAATTTGAAATCGCTACACTAAGTAGCGATTTCAAATTAAGAAAGTACACTATTCAATTCAATTCAATTCAAGCAAACAAAGCCCGTCCAAAAAACCATCCATAAAACCAAGTCCAACTAAAGGTTTGTATTCGTTTCGTCTTAAATTACAAAATAATAATACAAAAATAATTATGTATTAATAAAAAAAATTAAATAGAAATATTATTTTTTTATCTCAAATAAATATTTTTTTAAAATGTACTTCTATAAAAAATTATATTCTTCATTTCAAAAATAAATATTACTTTCGACTCAAAATGAATAACCAAAAAATAATACTACATTTTTTATCCCAAAAAAATGAGCATTACTTCCTTCATCCCAATGAATATTTTAAAAATTAATACTACTTCATTCGCCTCGAAAATTAATGTTTGTAATGTTAGTGCTTTCGTCTCAAAATATAATATTAACTAGTACATGCCCGTGTCCAAGGCCACGTGTTTTTTTTTTTTAAAGGCAAAATGGGAAAGGGACAAATGTATGAGGGCAAAATGGGAATTTCGGCACTTGCTACTATTCATACAACTGTAGCAAGGATAATCCCTCATTTATACTATAGATTTTTGAGGCAAATGAAAGAGTATTATTTTTTTAAAATATTCATTGAGACGAAGGAAGTAATGCTCATTTATTTGGGATAAAAAATGTAGTATTATTTTTTGGTTATTCATTTTGAGTCGAAAGTAATATTTATTTTTGAAATGAAGAATATAATTTTTTATAGAAGTACATTTTTAAAAAATATTTATTTGAGATAAAAAAATAATATTTCTATTTAATTTTTTTTATTAATACATAATTACTTTTGTATTATTATTTTGTAATTTAAGACGAAGCGAATACAAACATTTAGTTTGAACTTGGTTTTATGGATGGTTTTTTGGACGGGCTTTGTTTGCTTGAATTGAATAGTGTACTTTCTTAACTTGAAATCGCTACATTAGGTTTTTTTTTTTTTTTTTTTTTTTTTAAATAGCAAATAGCATAAATATTAAAATAAAATTTAGCAAATTTAAAATCGCTACACCGTGTAGCGATTTTAATTGAAAAATTTTAAACTCGCTACACGGTGTAGCGAGTTTTGAAAAAATGGGACATTTTGGGAAAAAGTTTGAACAGTAAGTCACTTTGGTAAATAAAATTTTAAAAATGGATTATTTGAGAAAAAATTCGAAGATAGAGCATATCGTTGCATAATTCTTCTTCAAAGTCTGGAAGTGTCAAACACGATTTTTGTTCGCCGAAGTCATTAATTTGGAGTGCTCCTATTAATGATCAGAAGTCGTTTTATCTTGAGAGAAGATTGCCGCAGACCGTTAGCACCAGTGCGAGGCAATATCTTCTTGCGGAGATTGTGTCCAACACAAAACTCGACTTCGTTATTTACTCGGTTTGCTTTAATTTCCGCATTCTATTTTATCTTTATTTCCTGCCCCGTTAATTATGTTATGGTTCATTATATTGTTTGTCATTTCGTTAAATTCAAGAAAGCCTTATTTATTGTCAAATAGACAAATTTCCCAACACTAATTTCAGCAGTATCACCAAAAATAAAAATAAAAAATTGAACTCGACATTGAATGGGGAGAAGGGATATAATTTCAAAATTTCCACAGATGGGGTGGATCTATGGAGAGGCAGTGTTAACCGGAATTAATGGGTGCATGGGCGATGCGTAGAAGAGGGGGGTTGGGATGTACGGGTGGGTGAGGGAGGAGATTGGGCAGCGCTAATGTTAAAGCTCTTCACTGCTGCTGAAGGTTCCATGGAGATTTAAAGAGGAAGCCAATATATTTGATCAAGTGTTATTGGGGGTTCATAATGGTAATGCTTTTAATCAGATGGTGGTGGTGAGTTACCAGAAAAGATGAAGGGATGAAGGGGTGAGGTGGGACTGGAAAATAACGAGAGAAGATGAAGGGGGATATAATTTTTTTTTTTTTTTGTTTAACTCTCATGGATTATCCGTTAGTTTTATAACAACCGTTAAAAATGTGGTCAAATTGAAAACGAAACTAAAATACGAAAGTTACATTTGATAATAAAAAAGTATGCATGTGAAATTAACTATTTCCAATTAGCATGCTGGTCAATTTGGCTAAAATCTCGTTAAATTCCAAAATTCTTGTCCTACGATTGCCTTAGGGTGAAGGATTTCACGATAATTTCCCCAAGAATATTCCCTTCTTTGTGGTTGACTTGTTAAACTTTTTAAAAATATGTTTTTATTTATTTGTATATGTTGGACAAAATCTTAAATAATGAACACAATATGAAAGAATTACAATAAAATTGGAATACAATTTACAATACAAAATAAAAAAATGAAAAGAGAAAACCGTATGGAAGTAATATTGATTCACTTATTTTCGAGCCGTGTTATACACTTTCATTAAGACTAATTCGTCCCTCCCTCTCTAAGAGTACTCGAGGTTTTCAAGGGCATTAGTCTCACAGGATAGAACAGACGAACTAGGTGCAAATCCGCACTTGAGCCTCCCGGCAAATTGAACGTATGCTTGAACTAAATCACCAACTAGAACTTCAAAAAAAGAGATCAAAAGAAAATTTTAGACAATAGAATCCTATGCTCTAGAGTTACAATAAGAGACTCTCATATTATCTTTCCATCTTCTCTATCTTCTAACTTCTTCCAATTTAGCCAAGAAAAAAAGACAACAACAAATATATAGGGAACTTAGGATTAATTGACATTAATCATGTCTAATTAACATCAACATTATGATTTGTGTTGTTACATATTCTCTAACTTAATTAGAGAAATCAATCCATGAATAAAGAGCAATTATGAGAAATAAAGAGCAATATATAGGGAACTTAGGATTAATTGACATTCAAATTTTGGTTAATTATCCACAAACCCGAAGGTCACACCTTGAATTTCATTTTAACTATAGAAAATCAATTTCTCATTCACATTAATACACAATTTTTTCAACAGTATATCACTTATAATTTGATAAAATAATATTAAAATTATTCCATAAATTAAATATGCTATATTTATTTAAAGATAGATTAAAAATGGCCGATAATTATGGAGTGGGGGAAGCATAAATTAATGCTTAAAGTTGCTTCTCCAATTTGATAAAGAAGTCAACATTTAGTGCCAAATAATTAACGGATATACAATCCATCACGTTCGCCATATCTATAATTTTGATGTGAAGGCCAAACTGAAAGGTGATAACTAATTATTTAATTAGCCATTGACTTCAATGGTAGATTGCCATCATCTTATTCGTTTTTACTTTCTATTTTTAGCTTTCGTTTGAATCCTATTCGTTTTTACTTTCTATTTTTAGCATTCATTTGAATCCTATTCGTTTTTACTTCTATCTTTAGCTTTCGTTTTAATTTTGTGTAATATTAAAATATTGTGTGTATAATATTAAAATATTGTGAGTATTCGTAGTGAAATAGAGATAGAAACTATTCATAATACTCTCTTCATCCCAATTTAAATGTTTTTAATTTGATTGTGTATGGAGATTAAGAAAATTAAATGTTGTGAATATAAAAAGTAAAATATAAGAGAGAAAATTGGTAGTGAATATTAAGTGGGTTATTATTGTGTTATTTTTTATTTTATTTTTTAAAAAGAAGAAATTGAAAATGGCAATGAACCTAAATTTTGTTAAAGATAAAAATTTAAATAAATTAAAATGAAGGCCTAAACTCAAGGCTCCGTTTGTTTGCCGTAAAATATTTTTCGGAAAACGTTTTCCCCATTTTTTGGTGTTTGATAGGCACCGAAAAATGGGAAAATATTTTCCGAAAAATATTAATCATTTAAAATTGATTTTTAATAACTCCCACCACCATCCCTACCCCCCACCCCACCCTCGTCGGGTCAAAAAAAATATTTAATCATTTAAAATTTATTTTTAACAACTCCACACCCCATCCCACCCCACTCACCACCACCACCCCTGCCCCCCACCCCACTCAAATTATCTCAAATTGTGTTTTTATCGAAAAATATTTTCATTAAACGCATAAATTTATTTTCGAAAAATATTTTCCTTATCAAACAATCGAAAACATGTTTATCTCATTTTTTCGAAAAACATTTTACAGGAAATTCGTTTTCCAAAAAATATTTTACAGGAAATCATTTTCCGTAAATTATTTTACGCGAAACAAACGGAGTCTTAATCATCACAAATCAAAACTAAGCTTCACCCTAATTGGAAGACTTCATCTAGTTCAATAAAGTGACGATTTTTCCTTAAATCATCATCTTCATCGTAATTTTAAGGTTTGACTGAAGGAAGAGGTCATAATTAGGTAACCTCTTTGAAAGAATTATTACTCTCACCTCTCTTTGAAAGAATTATTACTTCCACATCCTGTTTCACCTTAAAAATTTCACTCAGCATGACATTTACGTCCTGATCATCCACTTTAAGGTAATCTTAATTTATATCTTGAACTAACGCCTTGAATTATCTGTTGTGTATTTCTCTATTTTTCAGGAAATAAGTTACCACTCAAAACGGGATAACCTTATCTTTGAAGACCTTGTCAACAAAGGGTTTAAACTCTATAAACGGCCATAATTCCCACAGATAACTAACGGCTGTTCATCATCAACTAAGGGCGAGATTCTAGGCGAAATATCAGAAGGAACATTCAAGTTTTCGTTTCGGTTACACATACAAATATATAAACCCTTTAGAACGCACATGTATTCACGTTGTACACTTTATTCTACTCTCATACTGCACTTTGTACTCACAAGCTACAAAATTCAATAACACTTTTTGGTTAAGGTAGACTTTTCCTAAAGCCTCTCGAGGTTTTTTCCTGCGAACGATTGTTCATAGGTTTTCCTCATTATATTTTTGTGTTCATCTTGATTTGAGAGTTATATTCCATTTGTGCCCAAACATCCTTGATAGATAAATTTAATTGTTGAAATTTGTCCAAAACACCTTCGTTACAAAATAAATGATCAATTTTTTTTTTCAATTTACTTTTAATCAAAAATAATTTTGATTTAACATTCAACTTGGAACTTGGGACACATGTAGTAGTAGTTGATCATTTATTTTGGAATGGCACATATATACTCCCTATGTCCCATCAAAAATAAATTTGATTTATCATTCAGCTTGGAACTTGGGACACACTGCATACATGTAGTTGATCATTTATTTTAGAATGGCACAGATATACTCCCTGTGTTCCATCAAAAATAAATTTGATTTATCATTCAACTTGGAACTTGGGACACATTCAACTTGGGACACATGTAGTAGTTGATCATTTATTTTGGAATGGCACATATATACTCCCTATGGCCCATCAAAAATAAATTTGATTTAACATTCATCTTGAAACTTGGGACACATTGGACACATGTAGTTGATCATTTATTTTAGAATGGCACAGATATACTCCCTATGTTCCATCAAAAATAAATTTGATTTATCATTCAAGTTGGATTGATACACATGTAGTTGATCATTTATTTTGGAATGACACAGATATACTCCCTATGTCCCATCAAAAACAAATTTGAATTATCATTCAACTTGGAACTTGGGACACATTCAACTTGGGACACATGTAGTAGTTGATCATTTATTTTGGAATGGTACAGATATATTCCCTATGTTCCATCAAAAATAAATTTGATTTATCATTCAACTTGAAACTTGGGACATATTTTACACATGTAGTTGATCATTTATTTTGGAATGGCACAGATATACTCCCTATGTTCCATCAAAAATAAATTTGATTTATCATTCAACTTGGAACTTGGTACACATGTAGTTGATCATTTATTTTGGAATGTCACAGATGTTTGGGGTGAAAAAATTCACTCAACATGTCTTACATCTTGATCGTACGCCTTGAGGTAACATCTTGGAACTACATCTTGAACTAACGCCTTGAATTGTTTGTTGTATATTTTTCTATTTTTCAGGAACCAAGTCATGCATAAACAGGTAAACTTTATATCATCACGAATGAATAAAGACCTGGTCAAACGATGGCATAATCCTCATAACGGCCATAATTTCAACAAAGAAGTAACGGTGGAAGAATAGGGATTACATTCATGTTGTTATTTCCGTTACATTTCAAGTATATAAGCAAAACAAAATGCACCTGTACACACATGACACCATACTCTCTCTCTGCACTTTGTACTCGAGACACTAAGCTCAATAAGAATCAATTTTCGGTTAAGGTAGGCTTTTCCCAAAGCCTCCCAAGGTTTTGTGCCGGCGAACGATTGTTCAAGGGCTTTCCTCGTTACATCCTTGCGTTCATATTGATAGTGAATTATATTCCATTTGTACCCAAAGTTTCTTCAAAATAAATTCACCTTGTTGAAAATTGTCCAAAACAATTTGGCGCCATCTGTGGGAACTTTGGTTTTTTAGATTCCAATCAAGATGAGCAATCCTACTTCTGCAATGTTTACATCCATTGTCACAACTGGGGCAAGAACTAGCAAGTCAAGCTTACCCTCAACTGTTGGGTTCAGTGCTGTGACGCCTCAAAGCCAACGACTCAACTTAAGAGACTCTTCATCCATGACGCTGCTTGGAATCTCATTAGAAATTGTGACCGGCATGATAACCATGATGCAACATTTGAAGAATCAGATGGATGTGCAACAGTATACCAATCAAATGATATTCAATTCAATCAACAGAATGCAACATGAAATATAAACCTCAAGGCGCAGTGGTTCGACAGTCAGTACGCCTGAGGTCTCACCTCTGTAACCTAGGACTCTTTTTCCAGATGCTGAACCAAACACGAGAAACGATCAAGGCAATATATCAATGGCCAACATTGTTCAGACTGAGAGCACCATGGTGCATCCAGCCGAATTCCGCTGTCAACATGCTTCACCTTTGCAACCCCACCTCCTATGGGGCAAACAAGGAGTTTTAATATGTTTGGTACTCCTTTAAATCAATTTGTTGCCACTAACCCTATTGCAGATAACACCCTCGCAAGAGAAGTGCAGCAGATCAAAGATATTCTCATGAAGGTCCTAGGAGTCACCTTATACCCTTCAACCAAGCATCTCCAACCAGTCATCATGATTCCCGTTTCGTTCCTTCCATAGCCGGTGTGGAGATCCCTAAAAGATTTCAAGTACCTCCAAAGAAATAATATGATGGCACGACGGACCCTGCAGAACATATAGCCCTATACCAAGAGAAGATGGATATCATTAGCATTCCCCACCATCTCAAGGATGTTTGTTTGTGTAGAGGCTTTGGGTCAACCCTATCTGGTCCCGCCTTGATGTGGCTAACCAACCAGCCTATGAATTCTATCTCCTCTTACTCTCAATTACTTAACATGTTTCTTAATCAGTTTTCTTGTAATCGTGTGTTTGAAAAACTAACAAGTGACCTTTACAGGGTGGTACAACAGCCTGATGAAACCCTGAAAGATTACGTGTTTAGGTTCAACAAGGAGGCCGTAAGCATCCCTCATATTGATGTGTCAACGGCAGCGGAAGCCTTCAGGATGGGCTTAAAGAGAGAATTACTATTCTACCAAGATTTGGTTATGTACCCGTCTAAAAGCTTGGACGAGATCATGTAGGTGTTAGTGCCCTAGGCCTATAGAGATAGACCTTTATGTAATGTCATTGTTCATTTATATATGAGATTGCTTCTTTGATTATTATATGTGTTTGCATGTTTAGTTATAATAATCGTGTCCCTAGTACTTATGAAGCACTAGTATGAAGTCTAATGGATAATCATATGATGATTATATGCATGGAGATGCACATTAGATTCATGGGTACTTGTTAGAGAACAAGGTACTGGACTTGACCCATTATGAGATTTATGTCATGGTCATATGTCATAATTAAATCTCATATAGTCATATCATTGATATCCTTTGACCTGAGATTATCATCGTCTTCCGCTTGATGAATATCATGTTTGATATAGTTTAATGTTATCTTTAACCGGATGACAATAAGGGCTATCATTGGCATGGTATGATTCTTGTTGGGAAGAATGATAAGTCAAGATGGAAATTGTCCCTCGTAAAGAGAGATGTTTGCTTGGCCACTCATAAGTAAGATTGATGTAGTGCATGGCCGTACGCCCCGAATGAATTAATGTGATTAATGTCATTCGATTAATCAATTTACTTGGTAACGAGAAAGCATTGAACAATATGAGTTGACGTGGACCATGACTCATGTTCAATATAACATCGTGTGACAATGGGATTGTGATATGTTCTATGTAGGAAAAATCGAACTTGATAATCATACTATTTGGGTAGGCATGATGGCTTGCTAGAGTCCGCTCATGTCTTATGAGGATCGATGTGATCGGACTCATTGCCAACATAGTATGGTCCTATGGGGTCACACGCATCGAACGAATTGTCAAAAATGAGGAATATGGATTTTTCTGCTCGAGGGGACGACTCGTCCCCTCAACTGAACTAAGTCGTGCCTTATGAAGGGACGCCAGGTTCAGTGGGAGTGTCCTGAGGGACGACTCGTGCTCTGGGGCACGAGTCGTGCCCAAAGGGACGACTCGTCCCGTGAGCTAAGCCAAGTCGTGCCTCTTGCAGGGATGCCAGGATCAGTGGGAGCTGCAGAGGGGACGACTCGTGCCCTGGGGGACGAGTCGTCCCGTCGGGCCTGGACTGATACGTAAATGGCCTGATTTTAGGGTTTTCGCAAAGGGCTTTTATTTGTAACGTATAAATAGTTGCCCCTGGTTGCCCTAGCCGTAATAAGAACGTTTTGGCTTGAGAGAAACACTTAGAGTGGGAATTTTCAATTGAGAATTGAGAATCAAACACCACCAAATCCATTGTTCTTCATTGATTGAAAGGTGTTTCAATCAATTGGATCTAGCAATCCTCCTAGAAGAGTTCTGGGGTTCGTTCCGCGCGTGGATAAACATAGAGGATCTTCGTTCATCAAGATCTTTGGTTCGTGATTCCCGTTCGTTCATCAAGGATTAACAAGATCATTCAATCTGGAGTTGGGTCAAGTTTATCAAAGGCAAAAGCATTCAAGGTTGGTAATTCTATTTCACCTCTCTTAATTATTCATCTAGAACGGATTCTAGGGCTTGGGGTTTTTTCGAGTTATTGCTTATTCCGCTGCGCATGGACCCTCGAAACCCTACAGTGGTATCAGAGCCCCGTTCATGATGCTTAGTTAGATAATCATGATAATTATGTAATATGATTATATGAATTTTCATGATGTGCATGATCTAGAATATGAAATTGTATGAGTTTTACTTGAGAAATAATAGTATATATAAATATACCATGATTATGAAATTGTAATATATATGATTAATATGATTAATCTAGATTATGGGATGTCAATTTCATTGATATGATTAATGTGATTAATCTAGGATATTTGTGATGTATTACTTGGTATATTGGCTGGACACCAAAACCTTCCCACTGGGCACTTCGATGGAAGTGTGGGATAATCTTGGAGCACGTGGCCGCGTACTAGTAATTGCGATCAAATGTAATATGTGTTGCATCATTCCATGTTCATAATTATGTTCATATAGTTTTCATGAATCAACCTTGGGATGTAATTGATAAGCATGAAAAATTGAACCTTCTTTGTAATTTGAGTTTGTTTTATGCCACCCATGTTTAAACACTTGTGAGTATACGGGTAGTTTTATGTGGGCTCGCCATAGCGAGGTGCATTAATTCTATCTTTGTATGATCAAGATGAGCAAATAGTGGTTGCTATACGTTTAACATGGTTGAACTCAATTAGGCTATCAAAACGGTTTTGGGCCTAAGGCATAAGATGAGATTGAAACATGTGACATAAGATGTCTATAATCTCATAATGATCTAAGAGTCATATATAGATATGATTGATAAATGTTATCTACCTTTTTAGTTTAATTTTGAGCAAATGTGCCATAGCCGACTTGAAATTAAATTAAAGTTGGGTCTTAGCCTATTAAATTATATTATACATATTTGTATAAGAAGGTTATATAATTTAGTGGGAGTATTTGTGAAATACGTTAATTAATCTCTTAAATGAATTGGTACTTATATGTGTTCATATCTTGTTGCATATCTTTGTAGATCAACGGCCGTAAACAATAATCAAAACATGTCATCGCGATCGAGTCCTTGAGAAGGACAAGTTAGAGGAGAATGGCAATAACTATGTGGATTGGATCCGCGGTTTGAGAATTGTTCTCAAACGGGAAAGGAAGTTGTACATTCTCGATGGACCCGTTCCACCCGAGCCGGTCTGCTAATGCAACTAAAGCGGAAAGGGACCAACATAAGAAGCGTATGGATGATTCTATTGATGTTGGTTGCACGATGCTTGCGACCATGTAAGGCTCTTCGAAGGACCTCAGTACACATGGAAGCCTATGATTTGGGAAATCATTTGAAGGAAATGTTCCGATTGCAAGCACATACGGAAAGGTTTGACACTATGAAGGCTCTTCATTCATGCAAGATGATTGAAGGACAACCTGTTGGGCCTCATGTGTTGAAGATGAAGGGTCACCTCGAACATCTTGAGAGGCTTGGGTATCCTATCCAGTTAGAGCGCTACGGATATGATATTGCATTCACTCCCGAGAGTTATAATCGGTTTGTTCGAATTATAACATGAATGGGATGAATAAATCTCTGTCACGAATTGCATGGGATGCTAAAGAATGCGGAGAACAATATTACCAAGAAAACCAATCAAGTGTTGATGGTGAATAAAGGAAAGGGGTTCAAAAACAAGGGTAAAGCAAAAGTTGCTAAACCGGAGGCAAAGGTTGCCGTTGTGAGAAGCCTAAACCCAAATCCCAAAGGATGCGGTGTGCTACCATTACCCAAGGAAGCCGGGCATTGGAGGCGTAGCTGCAAACTTTATCGGGGAAGGGATCAGAAAGAAGAAGGGCAATGAGATTGCCATGACTTCGTGTATCTATATGATAGATGTTTTACTTTCTACCTCTAGTTCTTGGGTATTAGATACGGATGTGGATCTCACATTTGCCTAAATGTGCGGGGACTAAAGAATAGAAGGTTGCTCAAAGAGGGTTAAGTAGATCTACGGGTTGGAAATGGAGCAAGAGTTGCTTTGCATTGGCCGTAGGGACTTACGAAGTCACTTTACCAAGCGGATTAATTTTAGTTTTAAATAACATTGTTATTATGTTCCGGATTTGAGCGAAACATTATTTCTATTTCATGTTTAGACAATGAGGGTTACAATTTTCTTATTGCGAATAAGAGATTTTCGATTTATTTGAATGACATGCTTTATTGTGTTGCTCATTCTTTTAATGGCCTTTATGTCTTGGATGTTGAGAATAATGTTGATAATGTCTATCATGTTAGTAAGAAATCCAAACCAAATAATGTGAATGACACATATAAATGGCATTGCCGTCTTGGGCACATAAACGAGAAACGCATCTCTAAACTCTATAAAGATGGATATTTAGACTCATGTGATTATGAATCATATGATGTTTGCGAGTCTTGTTTATTGGGCAAGATGACTAAAGCACCTTTTACTAAGAGTAGACGCCCTTGGTTCCAAATCACACTTTCTATTGAAAACCGGCGGTTAAAACTCCAAAATCCCCAAACCTGAATCAGCTAACCTGGCAGACCGTTACTGGGCGGTTCACGGTTTTAGCTTATCAGGTTAACCTCCCAGGTTTGACGGTTTGGATATGCTCTAGAGTCCTTGGTGTTTCTCGTGAGCAACCCTTGTGGTTTAGGGTTTTGAGGGTTGCTCGGTTTGAGTCTTTGGTATCGCTCGACCGAGCAACCCTTTTAGGGTTTAGGGTTGAGGCTGCTCGGCCGAGTCTTTGGTGTTGCTCCAGTAGAGCATATCATTTTTCATTAATTTTTTAACGGTTTTTGAAAAAGTTAACTTTTAATTTTTTTCAATTTTTTTGAATAAATAAGACTATTTTAGACTTAAGTTTACTACATACATTTTTTTGCAAAAGGTTTATAAAAAAAGTTATGAATTTTAAAGAAATAAAATTTAACTTTTTGAAAAAAGTTAACTTTTAATTTTTTTCAAATTTTTTGTGGATAAATAAGACTATTTTAGACATAAGTTTACTACATACACTTTTTGAAAAAAGGTTTATAAAAAAAAGTTATGAATTTTGAAAGAAATAAAACTTAACTTTTTAAAAGAAACGAAAGTATATAAAGAAAAAGCGACGTACCCTTAAATTTTATTAATTAAAATACAATTACAACGAGGGTATTGGTAGGAGTGGTGGTGTCGCTGGTAGTAGTGGACCTAGTGGTATTGATAGGATGTAGTGGTAGTAGCGATAGTAGTGCGGTAGTAGTAGTAGTGGTAGTAGTAGTGTGTTGGTGGTGATGGTGAATGGTGACGGTGATGTAGACCGGTAGTAGTGGTAGCTGGTAGGTACGATAGTAGTGGTAAGGTGGTAGTAGTAGTGTGGTAGTAAGTAGTGGTGTTGGTGGTGATGGTGGTGGTGTAGACTAGTAAGAGAGTGGGTATCGGTAGGAGTGGTAGAGTGGTAGTGTGGTAGTGGTAGGTAGTAGCTGTGGTGGTAGTAGTAGTAAAGTGGTAGTAGTAGCTGCTGGTGGTGGTGATGGTGGTGGTGTAGACTAGTAGTAGTGGTATTGGTATTGGTAGTGAGCTGGTGGAAAGCTGGTGGTAAAGTGGCAGTAGCACTTAGTGGTGGTGGTAGTAGTAGTGAGTGGTAGTAGTAGTGGTGGTGGTAGTAGTAGTGGTAAGTAAGTGGCTTGATGGTGGTGGTGTAGAGTAGCAGTGGTATTGGTAGGAGTGGTAGTAGTAGCGGTAGTAGTAGTGGTGATAGTAGAGTGGGACCCAGTGGTAGTGTAGTAAATGGTGGTGGTAGTAGTGGTGGTGGTAGTAGTGGTGGTGGTAGTGGTGGTGCGGTGATGGTGGTGGTGTATGTAGACTAGTAGGAGTGGTAGCCTAGCAGTAGTGGTATGGTGGTGGTGGTGGTGGTGGTGAACATAGCTTAGTTTGAAAAAGTAGCAGTTGAATGAGTTACTGGCGTTGCCACGACTCATTAACTATTGCGGCATGACCAATTGTGGAAATTAACACTCTTTGAAGGTTATGCTCGGCGAGCAACTCATGACCGTAGAGGCAAGCCAAAACCGGTTAGCAGGCGGTTGGCGCTTTTTCAAAATTTCGAAACCTTAACCAATCGCCAATTACTGGCTTTCGGTTAGCGTTGCCCTTAGTTGACTGGTTTGGACTGGTTTTGGCCGGTTTCAACCTCCCCGGCTGGTTCATTCGGGTTTATAAAATGAACACGTCTAAGAGTAGCGAAAAGGGCTAGTGATTTGTTGGCTCTCGCATACGATGTGCGGACCAATGAATAACGCATCAAGTAGGAGGATTTCGGTACTTCATAACGTTTACTCTATGACTTATCGGCTACATGGCCACGCTATCTGATGAAGTACAAAAGTGAAGCATTTGAGATATTTAGAATATTTCAAAGTGAAGTACAAAATCAACTTGGCAAAACTATTAAAACACTTCGATCCGATCGAGGTGGTGAATATTTGAGCCAAGAATTTGACGATCATCTGAAAAGTTGTGGAATTGTTTTAGAACTTACTCCACCCGGAACACCACAATGGAATGGTGTGTCCGAGAGGAGAAATCGAACTCTATTAGATATGGTTCGATCGATGATGAGTCAAGTGAACCTTCCTATTTCCTTTTGGGGACATGCACTGGAAACAACCGCTTTCACACTTAACAAGGTCCCTACTAAATCGGCTCCTAAAACCCCACATGAGATGTGGTATGGAAGAAAGCCTAGCTTATCTTTCATGAAGATTTGGGGATGTGAGGTTTATGTAAAGAAATTGGTTTCTGAACATAAACTTGCACCTAGATCTGATAAATGTATTTTCGTTGGTTATCCCAAGGAAACGAAAGGATATCTATTTTACAACCAATCCGAGAACAAAGTGTTTGTTGCTCGAAATGGTGTCTTTCTAGAGAAAGAGTTTCTCTCTAAAGAAACTAGTGGGAGTAAAATTGATCTTGAAGAAATTCAAGAACCCGAAAATGACAAGGAACCAATAGTAGAGACGGAACCAAGTTCACAAGCTGTTGTGGAACCGGTTCAAGATACACAAGTTCTTCGCAGATCGGATAGGATACGATCCGAACCTGAGAGATATGGATTTCTCATGACGGAAAGTAATGAAGTAGAAATCATTGAGAATGATGAACCTACTTCCTATCAAGAGGCGATGTCCACTCCTGATTCAGACAAGTGGCTAGGAGCCATGGAATCCGAAATCAAATCCATGTACGATAATCAAGTTTGGAACTTGATTGATCCACCCGAAGGTGTAAAAACCATAGGGTGCAAGTGGGTTTTCAAAAAGAAAACCGACATGGATGGGAAGGTACATACTTATAAGGCTAGGCTAGTTGCTAAGGGGTATAGTGCATTCATGGCGTTGACTATGATGAAACCTTTTCGCCCGTAGCAATGCTTAAGTCTATTAGAATCCTAATTGCCATAGCCGCATATTATGACTATGAGATATGGCAAATGGACGTCAAAACAGCGTTTCTTAACGGAAACCTACTTGAGGATGTATACATGATACAGCCTGAAGGATTTGTCGATCCAAAGGATTCTAACAAAGTGTGTAAGTTGCGAGAGATCCATTTATGGATTGAAGCAAGCTTCCTGAGTTGGAATCTACGTTTTGATGAATCGACCAAAGAGTTTGGCTTCATCAAAAACGAAGATGAACCTTGTGTATACAAGAAGATAAGTGGGAGCATAGTGCTATTTCTGGTATTGTATGTCGATGACATCTTGCTCATTGGAAACAATGTTCCTGCACTTGAGACTGTAAAGTCCTGGTTAGGAAAATGTTTTTCAATGAAAGATATGGGTGAGGCGGCTTATATCCTTGGTATCAAGATCTATAGAGATAGATCAAGAAGGATGATTGGTTTGAGTCAGAGTACATATATTGACAAGGTCCTTAGAAGATTCAATATGGAAAATTCTAAGAGAGGATACTTGCCAATGGGACATGGCATTACTATTAGCAAGACTCATTGTCCTAAGACAAATGATGAGCGAAAGAGAATGAGTGATATACCATATGCTTCGGCAATTGGGTATATCATGTATGCCATGTTATGTACTAGACCCGATGTCTCGTACGCTCTAAGCGCAACGAGTAGATACGGTACCGATCCTGGTGAGAACCATTGGATAGCTGTCAAGAATATCCTTAAGTACTTGAGAAGGACTAAGGATGTATTCTTGGTATTTGGAGGAATGGAAGATGATCTGGTTGTAAAGGGTTACACAGATGCAAGCTTCCAAACCGACAAAGATGACTATAGATCGCGAATCAAGCCTGGTTTTGTGTTTATGCTAAATGGAGGTGTTGTTTGTTGGAAGAGTTCCAAGCGAGCACTTTTGCTGATTCTACAACGTAAGCGAGATACATAGCAAAGCATCGGATGCGCTAAGGAGGCGGTTTGGATCAAGAAGTTCGTTAGTGACTTAGAAGTCGTTCCGAGTATCACTAACCCGATAGAGCTTTCTGCGACAACAATGGTGCTATTGCCCAAGCAAAAGAACCAAGGTCACATCGCCGATCCAAACACATTTTGAGACGCTTCCACCTCATTCGAGAAATCCGTGAAAGGGAGGACGTCAAGATATGCAAGGTACCAACGGATGACAACATTTAGGACCCTCTCACCAAGCCTTTACCACAAGCTAAACATGATGGTCATGTTAGGTCCATGGGTATAAGATACATGAATGATTGGGCCTAGTGCAAGTGGGAGTCTATAGGTGTTAGTGCCCTAGGCCTATAGAGATAGACCTTTATATAATGTCATTGTTCATTTATATATGAGATTGCTTCTTTGATTATTATATGTGTTTGCATGTTTAGTTATAATAATCGTGTCCCTAGTACTTATGAAGCACTAGTATGAAGTCTAATGGATAATCATATGATGATTATATGCATGGAGATGCACATTAGATTCATGGGTACTTGTTAGAGAACAAGGTACTGGACTTGACCCATTATGAGATTTATGTCATGGTCATATGTCATAATTAAATCTCATATAGTCATATCATTGATATCCTTTGACCTGAGATTATCATCGTCTTCCGCTTGATGAATATCATGTTTGATATAGTTTAACGTTATCTTTAACCGAATGACAATAAGGGCTATCATTGGCATGGTATGATTCTTGTTGGGAAGAATGATAAGTCAAGATGGAAATTGTCCCTCGTAAAGAGAGATGTTTGCTTGGCCACTCGTAAGCAAGGTTCTAAAAAGCGCTAGGCGGATGCTAGGCGGCGGAGCAGGGCCTAGCGCCTAGGCGGGGACTAGTCGGGATTATTTGGGATTAGTCGGGACCTAGGCGGGGCTTAGAACTAGGCGTTGGAGAGGGGCCTAGCGCCTAGGCGGGGCCTAGGCGCCCTTAGGCGAGGTCTTTTAGAACACTGCTCGTAAGTAAGATTGATGTAGTGCATGGCCATGCCCGAATGAATTAATGTGATTAATGTCATTCGATTAATCAATTTACTTGGTAACGAGAAAGCATTGAACAATATGAGTTGACGTGGACCATGACTCATGTTCAATATAACATCGTGTGACAATGGGATTGTGATATGTTCTATGTAGGAAAAATCGAACTTGATAATCATACTATTTGGGTAGGCATGATGGCTTGCTAGAGTCCGCTCATGTCTTATGAGGATCGATGTGATCGGACTCATTGCCAACATAGTATGGTCCTATGGGGTCACACGCATCGAACGAATTGTCAAAAATGAGGAATATGGATTTTCTGGCTCAGGGGACGACTCGTCCCTCATTGAACTAAGTCGTGCCTTATGAAGGGACGCCGGGTTCGATGGGAGTGTCTGAGGGACGACTCGTGCTCGGGGCACGAGTCGTGCCCAAAGGGACGACTCGTCCCGTGAGCAAAGCCAAGTCGTGCCTCTTGCGAGGACGCCGGGATCGGTGGAGGCTGCAGAGGGGACGACTCGTGCCCTGGGGGACGAGTCGTCCCGTCGGGCCTGGACTGATACGTAAATGGCCTGATTTTAGGGTTTTCGCAAAGGGCTTTTATTTGTAACGTATAAATAGTTGCCCCTGGTTGCCCTAGCCGTAATAAGAACGTTTTGGCTTGAGAGAAACACTTAGATTGGGAATTTTCAATTGAGAATTGAGAATCAAACACCACCAAATCCATTGTTCTTCATTGATTGAAAGGTGTTTCAATCAATTGGATCTAGCAATCCTCCTAGAAGAGTTCTGGGGTTCGTTCCGCGCGTGGATAAACATAGAGGATCTTCGTTCATCAAGATCTTTGGTTCGTGATTCCCGTTCGTTCATCAAGGATTAACAAGATCATTCAATCTGGAGTTGGGTCAAGTTTATCAAAGGCAAAAGCATTCAAGGTTGGTAATTCTATTTCACCTCTCTTAATTATTCATCTAGAACGAATTCTAGGGCTTGGGGTTTTTTCGAGTTATTGCTTATTCCGCTGCGCATGGACCCTCGAAACCCTACAGATCAGAACAAGGTCTGTTTGTTTCATTAGGCTGAAAGAAGAAGAATTGATTCACGGCAAGGCGTCACAGAAGACATCTACATATGAACACCCTGATAGAAAGGCGGACTCTTCCCATCATCGATCTAATAGGGGAAAACCCTACTCAAAAACTGACTCCTCTAAAATTAATACTGTGGAAGAGGATGACGATGAAGATGATGCAACTTACCCTAAAATTAGTGACTATTGCTTTTCTGTTGATATTTCAGGACTTTTATATGCAATGGACAACTTGGGTAGCAAGGCAAGATGGCCAAAAACAGCTGACAGACCCTCACCTTGGAAGGACAAGTCTAAGTGGTGTGCGTACCATGAGAATTTTGGTCACACTACCGACAACTGCATCGCTTTGAGGAAAGAAATTAGTTACCTACTTTCAAAAGGGTTCCTTAAGGATTTGCTTGGAAAAAAGAAAGGACGTGCCGAGACAAAATAAGTTGTAGCTGATGCTCCATCCTCATCTCCTCCTGCAACCAAAGTGATCAATTATATCACGGGTGGCTCAGACATTTGTGACACTATGTACTCTGCGGCAAAGCGTCATGCAAAGGACTCCAAGGAAGATAAATTGGAACTACCGACTAGGCGTCCAGTCCAATCTCCGTGTCAACAAATCGTTTTCGACGATGACGATAAGGAGGACATCCTGGACCTACATCATGATGGATTAGTCGTTACCCTACAAATCGCCAACTGCAAGGTGAAACGTATCTTAATCGACAATGGGAGTTCTGTCAATCTGATCATGAAGAGCATCTTAGAAGAAATGATGATTCCTTTGACATAAGTCGTGAGAAACTCTTCCGTTCTAGTAGGATTTAGTGGGGAAACCAAGCAGACAATTGGAGAAATCAAGTTGCCCATCTACGTCGAAGGAATAAACTCCATGGAAAGATTTTGTGTGATCAATTGCCCATCATCGTATAACGTCATCCTAGGAAGACCTTGGATGCGCCAAGATGCCAATGCCTTGGGGCGTGATCAGAGTGAAGGGAGATCAATAAGCTGCCAAAGAATGTTACAAAACAGATATGAAAGCATGTCCTACCTCTCGCCAAGCATAACTATGAAAGAAGAGCTTTAAGGATGTCTAGGAAGCTGTAGAGCGTGACAAAGAATAGCAAAATGTTCCATGTTACAACCTGAGCCCTCTATCAATCAGACACACCTATTCCAAGCCAAGATACAGGCCCAACCTGGATTTGATCAACCGTGAAGTACTTACAAGATGGAATCATCTCTTCTGATGTCAGGAACCATAGATCGTTCAGGATGAAGGTATCCAAATTCATTTTAATTAACGTTGTCTTGTTTAAAAATTTGCAACAGCTCTATACGTAAGGCACTTAGGGCCAAAGGAAGCCAAGGAAGTGCTAAGATATCTACATGCTGGTAAAATGCTGAAACCATTCTGGGGCAAGTCATTATCCTCCAAGGCGCTGAAGACAGGATATCATTGGCCTATAGCGAAACAAGACATGAGGAGTTACGCCTTGAAATATAACGCTTACCGGGGGCATAGCAATATCCTGAATCAACCTGCAAAGCCTTTACTTCCCGAACTATCATCTTGACCGGTCACACAGTGAGGCATAGGCATAGTCGGAAAATTGCCGAAATCCCTATGAGGAAGAATCTTTGCGCTAGCTCCGACATATTACTTTTCTAGATGGGTAAGAGCCGGAATACTAGCACTACTACATGTAAGTTAAAACTTATTAAATTTTTTAATGCCAAGGTATGTATCTCTTCTCAACATTTTTTCATATTCTTGTTCTTATTATTCAAATAAAACCCTTACTGACTTAAACATCGGAGGGGTGTTAGCTAAGCTGACACCCAACCCTAACATGTTTCTGTGCTGCAAGATGAAAACCCCTCAACATGTTGGATAAAGAGCATCCGAGGCAACGTGTTAAACGCCCTGAAGGGCTAAGCTTTTCTTGATAATATAAGGTACACAACCTATTCGTACATAAAATCAGTATAGAAGCATACTTATAGAATTATGATTATATTATCGCCGGGGCGCACGTTTTTCACACTTAATTTAAAAAGCGGACTTAATTCATCTTGTCAGATGAATTATGCCTTCTATTTTAAATTTAAGCTGTGAACTAAAGGTTGTAATATTAAACATGTTACCTAATGGACACAGAAAAGTGACATTTCTACATGTCATCATCTATTGGTTATAACATCGTTGCATGTTATCTATACATCCTGGTTATAACATCGTTGCATGTTATCTTTACATATTGGTTGCAACATTGTTACATGTTGTCTTTTCAAATTGGTTATAACATTGACCTGTTATCACAAGCCTTCTGGTTACAACACTATTATGTGTTGTCTCTTGATAGACCTAGGGATAAAAGCACCAATAATATCGTTATAACATGAAAAACATCGAAAATACCATCATGATAAGAAAAGCCTAATAGTTACCTACCAAAAGCCTAAGATGTTGAACCAACCCAACATCTTCAAAATAAATGTATAGACTCTTATGAGCATGTCACAAACCAAAAAGTAAAAGATGTTTTAGGGACACACCCCTATTTCAACCAAGTTTGCACGCCAACACAGGCATGACGAATAAAAACACAACCATTGTTCAAAAAACTTAAAAATAAAATTGTTTTTAAATTTCTGGTGCAGGTACAACTACATCTCCCTTACCATCCGTACCTTCACCTTCCTTCTTGCCCTCTTCTCTTGACTCACCTTGATCAACAAACTTGCATTATGGAACTAACTTCACCTGCATCAGGAGCTTCACCCAGGAACTCGTTCAGCATAGCCACTTCATACTCAATTTTCCAATTGACATATTGTCCATTCTCGAACTCTTTCATCATTTCAATCCTATATTCCATCACAGATTTACTTGCACCCATCATGTATCCTTCCTTCACCCCATCCAGTTCCTTGATATGTTCTTCCTCAACCTTCAACATTCTAACCGTTAGGCTCGCAAGATCATCAGCCTGCTTCTCCACTTGCTCTTCGGCCTTCACGGCCCTGAAAGCTTCAAACTTATGTTTTTGATTAAGAATTTTGATCTTATCCTCTCTGGTCTCTATCTCCTTCAACAGAAAAGCCACAAATCCTTGGACTGCGATGACAACAAGCATCTTGTTAGAATCCAAGTATTAATTTTTTTTTAGGCCAACTTGCAAGCACAAAAGATTTTACCTTCTTTGATGCTTCCTCTTACACCTTGTCGATACTAGCCAAAGCTGTTTCCACAAACCATTCATCTTTTTCGAGAACCCTCACGATCTCCACATCCTCAAACTTTCTTTTCTTATCCATCTTCGCACTCTTTGAACTTTTCCCTTTGGGAGAGGAGGTTTACCTTCCTCATTCTTCACCCCAACCTTTACTCTGATACCAGACATGATATCCTTCACACCAAAACTAGCCTTGGAACGGGACACTATACACATAAATATCAAAGGAAGATATTAAAATCAAGATGAAGAGGAGAGATACAAGCAAAGGAAAGGAATGTACCAGACGACATCTTGCTTAAGCTGACACTACTAAAAACCCTTTTTCTTCCTTCTTCTCCTCCTTCTTTGCCACTGTCTCCGGCAAGCTCTGCAGATGGTGGCTGGAATTTTCGAAGGTCTTCTGGAAACAAACTAAGGATCCAATCAACGTTGGTAGGCGTATCTTCAAGAAGTGGAAACAAATCTTCCAACTTGCTAACTGTAAAGAGCATGTTATCAACATGTCAAGGTAAGAATGAGAAAAGGCGCGAGAGTTAAAGCGCGTAGCTAAGACGACTACCTGAAGGATTCCAAGTTGATACCAAATCTCCACTTCCCTCCAAGCTACTTTTTTTCACACAGAAAAATCTATGTTTCCATCCCCTATCAGCCGCGTTAAGTCCCAGAATCAAAGGATCTTTATCCGGACTAACCCTAAAATTGTACCTACCGTTGCCATGTGCCCTAATCTCAGCAACAAATGCCAATTCCTCTAAACCGGCTACCACACTGTGTTCGGCTACGATCCTATCTAGGGTAAGCAATATGCGCCATCCTATGGGCATTAACTGATAGTAGGACAACTGGGTTGCCTTGAAAAAGCGGGAAATAGAAGGGGAGAAAGGGAATTTTAAATCTACATTGAAAGGGTACTCATAAAAACCTATCCATTCATCAGATACACAATCGGTGCTAAAAGCCTCAGTTGGAGTTAAAAACTCGGTGCCTGGGGGGAAGGCATTGCTCCTCTTCAAAGCGTCAGCGTGGGGCGCGTTAAAGTTACACCGTTCCTTTTTCCTGTTCTGAATAAACCCTAAGCATCTAAAACCTTCCGGCAAAGTTACATCTACATCTATTATCTTTTTCTTACTCTTCCCCATTATGATCCAAAAAGATGAAAAGGAAGAAAGAAGGAGGAAAAACTTACCGGAAAACGAAGGAGAGTTAGCGCCAGACTTGGAGGAAAGATTTTGGAAGGATTTGTGACCTTCCTAAACCGCCAAAGCGTATTTAAACTGAAGGGACGGATATAGGCCTATAGCCTCCATAATTATCTCTAAGCCTCCTATTAGCCACCCGAACCAACCACCTCTATAACTCCTTGGCAAGACAAAGCGACACTTGGCAAAATATTGAGCTTTCCGCATTCCACTTGGAAAATCCCAATATTTTGGGGGCAATTGTTTGGGGTTAAAAAATTCACTCAGCATGTCTTACATCTTGATCGTACGCCTTGATGTAACGACTTGGAACTACATCTTGAACTAACGCCTTGAATTCTTTGTTGTATATTTTTCTATTTTTCAGGAACCAAGTCATGCATAAACAGGTAAACTTTATATCATCACGACTGAATAAAGACATGGTCAAACTATGGCATAATCCTCATAATGGCCATGATTTCAACAAAGAAGTAACGGCGAAAGAATAGGGATTACATTCATGTTGTTATTTCCGTTACATTTCAAATATATAAGCAAAACAAAATGCACATGTACACACATGACACCATACTCGCACTCTGCACTTTGTAATGACACCATACTCGCACTCTGCACTTTGTACTCGAGACACTAAGCTCAATAAGAATCCATTTTTGGTTAAGGTAGGATTTTCCCAAATCCTTCCGAGGTTTTGTGCCGGCGAACGATTGTTCAAGGGCTTTTCTCGTTACATCCTTGCGTTCATCTTGATAGTGAATTATATTTCATTTGTACCCAAAGTTTCTTCAAAATAATTTCACCTTGTTGAAAATTGTCCAAAACAACAGATATACTCCCTATGTCCCATCAAAAATAAATTTAATTGATCATTCAACTTGGAACTTGGTACACATGTAGTTGATCATTTATTTTAGAATGGCACAGATATACTCCCTATGTCCCATCAAAAATAAATTTGATTTCTCATTCAACTTGAAACTTGGGACACATTCAACTTGGGACACATGTAGTTGATCATTTATTTTGGAATGACTAAGATATACTCCCTATATCCCATCAAAAATAAATTTGATTTATTATTCAACTTGAAACTTGGGACACTTTCAACTTGGGACATAGGTAGTTGATCGTTTATTTTGGAAGGGCACATATATACTCCCTATGTCCCCTAATAAGATTACAAATTTAACTTTTTACAAATAAAAAAATAAATGTTATAAATATAAAAAGTAAAATAAAAAATAAAAAATTGGTAGAAAATAGTAAATGAACAAAAGTAAAAGCTATATAATTTGACAACTTGATAACAAAGATTCAACGTTCCACTTCAAATCATTAAAAAAAAAAAAAGAAAAAAGAAAAAGAAATAAAACTACAAGGGGTTGTACGTCACTTGTACATTCTCATGCAATGTGAATTATGTGACCCTTTGGAACCGCGTACAGAGGTAAATAGGTTAGGTCAGAGGTGGCCGGTTCGGTTAATCGGCGATTTACGATTATCGAACTGGCGATTTCAATTTTGAAAATATTCCATCGAAATAGAATCGATTAATCGCCTAAATCGGTTACGGTTTTTCGATTTATCGGTTATATCGATTTTTCGGTTAACCGTTATATATATATATATATATATATATGTATATATATATATATATAAATGTATATATATGTATATATATATATTTTTTTTCAAATTAGGTTTTTAAAGAATTTTTTAATAAAATTAAAAACAGTTATGAAAAAAATTAAATTTCTAACAGTTTTTGAATAAAAAAGTTAACTTTTTAACAGTTTTTTGAAAAAATAGTTAACTTTTTAACAGTTTCTGTTAAGTTCTATACAGTATATTAACATTTTTTTTTCAAATTTTCTTTGGATAAAGAAGACTATTTTAGATGTTGGTTAGTCCTAAATTTTTTTGCAAAAAGTTATATAAAAAAAGTTATAAATTTTGAAAGAAATAAAACTTAACTTTTTAAAAAGAAACGAAAGTATATAAAAGAAAAAAGGGACGGTACCCTTAAATTTTATTAATTAAAATAAAATTACAAAGAGGGGGACAACCAACCTTACCCTTTTATAAATAAGAGGAAACATTTAGGAGCTTTTACCTCAACCTAACCATTACAATTAAATAAAAATAACCTAAGCTAAAGTCTAAATTAATCTAATTAAAATAAAAATTAATCTAAAACATCATTCATTCATCAATCATCACTACTTTTCGTGGAATTCTCGACATCATATTGATATTTTGGATCTGATAATAAACGATCCTCTTCATAAGGCAAGTCTTGTTGTCTTTTTTCCGCTCTAACCCAATCGCCAAGTAAGAGTTGATGTTCCAAATTTTCACTAGTTAGTTGGGAACGTCTTTCATCCAAAACATTTTCTCCAACGCTAAATGTTGATTCAACCGCCACCGTTGAAGCGGGAGAGGCTAAGACTTCTTTTGCAACTATTGAAAGTATAGGGTAAATTTCTTTCCTTCATGACCAACATTGTAAAACATCAAATTCATTTGAATTTTGATCTTGATTTAATTCAAAGTTGGTAGTGAAATATGTTTCTAACTCCACGGGAATGTTTGATGATGATGAAGATGAATCTCGAGAAGGACCACGTTTTTTACTATACAAATTTGCAAAAAAACTATATGGATCCCCACTAGAAGAACTTAATTCGTTGATAAATAGAGGAAGCATTTTCATGTTGTTGACTTTGAGAATGGTTTCCATATAAGGCATTATACTCGTTAAAAAGGTTCACCAAATCATTTTTTGTATTTTGAACAATGATTGATGGAAGTTCATTATCACCGTCACCATCGGGATATAACTTCAAATAATAATAAGTTACAATGCACTCTAAATCATCTAATTTAACTCGGAAATCTAATAACTTTGCAACAAAAAAGAGAGACGGAATAGTGTCAAAATATTTAAGCCACTTTTTGTAAGAACATGAATTGCAAAATGTATATACTTAATAAATATAAGTGACATGTAGACGTACATATATAAATCATTAAAATAATGTTATTGTAAAGTATAGAATATTAATTAAATGTGTAGAATTTCCGAGGTGGAAATTATCTATTTATGATGGACATAATGGTAATTTCACACCGCTTAATTGAAAGGGTGTAGTCCCTTGATGAGGTGCCATTGTTTCCTATATATAGAGGCTTACCATCAGCCTAGAAACTACTACATCATCCTTATATACTCTCTCCATAATCTGAGTTCAAAAGGAAGGCATTCATCATCAAGAAGATCTACATTTTCCTCTTTGATTTTCTTCTTCTTCTCTTCCTTCCTTTGCAAGAACAATATCAAGTAACAAGATGAACTCAACAGGTATCACGCTTCCGCCTTCATCTTCTTCTCTTACTTAATCTAGGCTTGAGTGCTTTCGGGTTATTGGAATAGGAATGTTCCAACAATTGGTATCAGAGCCTCTCAAGTTTTGGATTAAGTTTGAATTCATATAGCATATATTTTACTTTACTTTGATTCTTAATCCTGTTGATATCATCATGTTATGATGTTATTTGAATGCTCTAAATTCGTTGCTAGAGTGTTATTATTCATTACTTGATTAAATTCTGAATATGGATTGAAATTTACTCAAAAGGACATGATGGTTCATGCAAGATTATCTCATTGACACAACAGAGCGTTTTACGTCGCACAACCGTGTTGGATCTACTTGCATTCATGTCTTGGTTAAGCGTTAATTTTGCTTACCATTCATCTTTTGTGTGAAGAAAAATTTTCTGTGAAAAGGGTCTTGCTCGGTCAATTATGAACAGGTGCCTTATCTGAATATAAATTTTTGGTTTTACTCAAAAGGCTTTCAATTTTTAATGTAAGATTATTCCATTTTGAACATAGCCACCATCATTTGATGCGTTGTGAGTTTGTTCAAATGCATAGCCACGCATTTAAAAATGTGTTGTGAGTATGCGGATCTACTTGCTTTGGTTGAATATTGATTCACCATTAAGTTAAGAATTGATAGTCAAAATTTGGAAAATTTGACATTCAGGGGCTGCTCGGTCGAGCATACCCCTTGACTCGGCCGAACACCCCATTTGTATCAGCACAACGTTTAATTTTTTTTGGAAAAGGCGTCATCCAACGGTCATGAGCTCGGGCGAGCACCCCTAAGACTCGGCCGAGCACAAGGGATCAGAAAGGGGTGTTCTCTGGAGTGTTTTGCTCGGCCGAGCACTTTCCTTGACTCGGCCGAGCACGAGTGTTTTGCTCGGCCGAGCACTTTCCTTGACTCGGCCGAGCACCACTTGATTTTTGCCAGATTTTCAAAATTTTCAATATTTTGCTATTTTGGTCAATTTTCATTCATTATTTGAGTAAAAGTATACATTAATTTGTGCCCTAAAGTGTGATTAATTATATGCTTAACAATTTCATTTATTTCTAAATAATATTTTTGTCAAAGTGATTTACGTTGTTTAGATACGAAATTGTAAAGTGATGAATGTTCTTATTGATATGTGATAACATGCTTGTTTCCCAAAGGAGACCTTGTTGTTGACTAAATATTTGCATTCATGGGGTAATAATTGAATAAAACGTTTGGTCATTTTGAATACTTTGAACCATCCCAAAGGAAGGCAGGTATTTAAAATGAGTTGTTTATATTCTTTATTGCCGGGTAATAAATACTTTAAATGTTAGGACATTTTTAATACTTGAACCGGCCCAAAGGAAGGCAAGTATTTGAAATGTGTTGTTTAAAGTCATTTATTACCCTAAGATAAATTAAATTATGAGTCAATTCGCAATCCAAAGATTAGTTTTGATGTCATGTTAATTATCTTTTTTTTTATGGAATTCATTGATATAATTAATCACTTTATTCATTATGTAGTTTCTTATACATGTTTTTATTCATTCTTCGTTCTTACCCAACAGATTTGATAAACGCTTCATCTATGCTACTGTTATGAACAATGTTTCGATGCTTAATGGGATTAACTTTAAAACTTGGAAAAATAATATAACGATGATCTTAGGCTGTATGGACATCGATCACACATTAGGGGAACCAAGTCCCGCTGCTCTCACTAAAGGAAATACCGTTATAGAACGGAAAAATGTTGAGCAATGGGAACGGTCCAACCGCGTGAGTCTAATGATCATGGAAAATGCAGTTTCAAAGACATTTTTGGACAATGTCTCTGAGATCGAAAATGCTGAGTTTTTCCTTGAATTCTTGTGGAAACTTGTTTCCATTCGGTACAAGGGTGAGGAAAATCTTAGGGAGTACATTATTGAATTATTTCAATTTTCGATCAAACTAAAGGCACTTAAGTTAGAGAGTTCGGAAGATTTGCTCGTGCACTTAGTTTTGATCTATCTTCCTCCTCATTTTTGATCCTTTTGAGGTGACCTATATATGTCAAAAGTACAAGTGAAATATTAATGGATTACTTTCACATATGACATTAGAGGAAGATAGGATGAAATATCTTAAATTAGAAAGTACGCACTCAGCATTTACTTCTTCTCGTGGGATTAAGAGAAGAGGGAAGGAAATTGTGGTTGCAAGTAAGAAGCATAAGGGATCATTTAATGATCATAAAGTCAAGAAATGCTTCTTTTGCAAGGACCTTACTCGCATGAAGAATGACTACCATAAGTATCGCGAATGGCGAATTCAGAATGGTATGTCATTTGGTCTTGTTTGTACTAAGGAAAATTTGGTTTTAATTCCTTGATATACATGGTGGTTGTATTTGGTGCGACAACTCACATTAGTTCATGTATGCAGGGTTGCCTGAATTATCGAATTCCCAGTGAAGATGAGAAATACATCTATATGGAATCTGGAAATCCGGTTGAAGTTATAGGCATAGAAACTTTTAGATTAATGATAAGTAATGGCTATTACTTTGTATTAAATAATACATTCATTGTACCATATTTTTTATGGAATTTAATATTTATCACAATTTTGGACAAGGAAGGTTACTCTTGTTCTTTTGGTAATAATAAATGTGATCTTTATTTTAAATTCCAAACTTGTCGGTACTAGTACTTTGTCATATATCGATAATCTTAATTTACTTGACACAGTCAAGAAAATGAATGAGTCCCATAATAATGAAACCAAAACTAAAGGCACTAAGCAAAATTTATCAAGTGAAAATTCTTGTATTCTATGGCATAGGCGTTTGGGTCATATCTCCAAAGGAAGAATTGATAAAGCTTATGTCAAAGGGAATCCTAAAACAACTTGATACTCCGGATAAAACCTTTTGCATTAAGTGTTTTAAAGAAAAATTTAAAAACATTAAAGAAAATAGGATCTTTGAGAGTATCAAACGTCTTGGAACTAATTCATATGGACATTTGTGGATCATTCACTAACCCTTCATGGAATGGTCAACAATATTTCATTACGTTCATGGATGATTACTCTCGTTATGGATACATTATTTTCTTCATGTAAAGTCTCAATCATTGGACGTATTGGGTGAATAACGTCCGGGTCCTTTATACTCGCTATCTTGAAGAGTGTGGGATTGTCCCTTACTACACCATATCGGGCAAACCTAGCATAGTGTAGTGGAGAGACATAATAGAATCCTTAAAGATATGGTAAGAAGTATGTTTTCTTTACCTCACTCATTATAGGCGATGCATTAAAAATCGCAACTTATATTCTCAATAGAGCACATTTCATTAGGTTTAGCCCTATTTTAGGGTTTGCTAAGAGATCTAGGGGATATAAATTTTATGACCCGAAAACTAGAATATTTTTCGAGACTGGCAATGCTTGGTTCTTTGAGGATGTTGAATTTAGTGGGAGAAAAGGTAATGAGATTTTGAATTTGAAGAGTTAGAGAAACCACTCTATATTCCTTCAACTTTACTTCCTGTTGGAAATTAAGTAATTGCACCTGAAATTCAACAAGAACATACAATTCAAAATGATATAGAGACTCCCGTAAATAACGGACAACATGAAAATGATTGGACATAAGGAAATTCAACAACCTCAAAATGAGGATGAACCAGTGCCCTTAAGGAGATCTACTAGAGAAAGAAGAAGTGCTATTCCAGATATTTATGATGTGTATCTTGCGGAGAATAAGGACACCTTAGGTTTAGTGGGAGATGAACCTATCACCTTCCATGAAGCCATTAATATTTCTAATTCTCATAAGTGAATCAATGCCATTAATGAGGAGTTAAAATCAATAAAAGACAATGACATTTGGGATCTTGTCCCATTACCTGAAGGTGTAAAACCTATTGGTTATAAATTGATATTTAAAATCAAAAGGGATTCGCAGGTAATGTGGAAAGATATAAGGCACGTCTTGTTACTAAGGAATTTACTCAAAAGAAAGGCATTGATTATAAAGAAACATTTTCTCCGGTATCTTCTAAAACCTCTTTTATGATCATTATGGCATTAGTGACACATTATGATCTTGAGCTTCATCAAATGGATGTTAAGGCGGCTTTTCTCAATGGAAACATTGAGGAAACCATCTATATGAGGAAATCAGAAATGGTGACTGATTCAGATCAAACTAATGAATTAGTTTGTAAACTTAAGAAATCCATTTATGGTCTCAAGCAAGCTTCTCGTCAATGGTATTTAAAATTTAATCAAGTTATTCTTTCATTTGGTTTTGAAACGAATCTTATATACCATAAGTTCAGTGGGAGTAGATTTATAATGTTGGTCTTATATGTGGATGATATTTTACTTGCTAGTAATGATAAGGACTTTCTAAAGGAAACTAAGAAATTTCTCTCAAACAAATTTGAGATAAAAGATCTTGGTAAGGCATCTTTTGTATTGGGAATCCAAATTCATCATGATCATTCACGAGGTATTTTGGGATTATCACAAAAGAGCTATATAGAGAAAGTATTACAAATGTTTAGCATGGAAAATTGTAAACCACTTGACACCCCTGTCTCTAAAAGAGATAAATTCAGTTTAAAGTAATGTCCTAAAATTAATTTTGAATCCAAGTATATGGAAAATATCCCTTATACACCGGGAGTAGGAAGCTTAATGTATGCGCAAGTCCGTACTCGTCCAGACCTTACATTTATTATTGGGATGCTTTGTCAATACCAAAGCAATTCGGAAAGAAGAACATTAAGTCGCATCCAAAAGAATGATGAAGTACCTATAAAACATTAAACTACATGCTTATGTATACAAAATCGGATCATTTTGAGATCATTAGGTATTCTGATTCTGTTTTACTGAATGCAAAGATGTCGAAAGACATCATATGGTTATGTCTCTTGTTGAAGAGAAATAAGTATAAAATGAACAAATAGATATACAACTTATAGGATCAAACTCCATGTTATTGGATCCATTTTTATAAAGCATTATCTCTTTTGATGTTTCATGAGCATATTGCTCATATGGGTGAAACGATTTTGATAATGCATAATATAGTGGGAGTTTGTGTTGTGCTTTATTTGCTATTTGTTTTATTCATATTGATCTCATTTGGTTAATAAGGACTAGTTGATGGAATATATGTATATGTTTTAATATATACTCCCTCCGTCCCATAAAACATTACCCCTTTTACTATTTTGGGCGTCCCACTTTAAAGTCTCACTTTCCTAAAAAGGAAATTTTTAAATACTTCTTTATTCATGGGACCCACTTGTCATACTCACAACTCTTTTCAAATTTACTATTCTCTCCACTCATTCTCTTTCCTCCCACTCACAACACCTACTTTAATAACATTATTCCTTATTTTCCGTTCTCAACAGTAAAGGAGTAAAGTTCTATGAGATGGAGGGAGTATTCATTAAGTGTTCCATGCTACACATCTATACTTAATCTATGTCATTTAGTTGAACATATATATGTGATTAATGTAGGTTTAGTTGCGAATCAATTACACCGACTGTCCCTTTAGTTCCTATACTTGTGAAACTAATGGACGAGATTGTTTTAGAATGACAATGAAGTGCACATATGGATTGTCATTTACATTATGAATATGATTTTATAAGAATTTGTTAAAGTATAAACACATGTTTGAGCAATTCAAGTGGGAGATTGTAAGAACATGGATTGCAAAATGTGTATACTTAATAAATATAAGTGACATGTAGACGTACATGTATAAATCATTAAAATAATGTTATTGTAAAGTATAGAATATTAATTAAATGTGTAGAATTTTCGAGGTGAAAATTACCTATTTATGATGGACAGAATGGTAATTTCACACCGCTTAATTGAAAGAGTGTAGTCCCTTGATGAGGTGCCATTGTTTCCTATATATAGAGGCTTACCATCAGCCTAGAAACTACTACATCGTCCTTATGTACTCTCTCCATAATCTGAGTTCAAAAGGAAGGCATTCATCATCAAGAAGATCTACATTTCCCTCCTTGATTTTCTTCTTCTTCTCTTCCTTCCTTTGCAAGAACAATATCAAGTAACAAGATGAACTCAACAGGTATCACGCTTCCGCCTTCATCTTATTCTCTTACTTAATCTATGTGACGACCCTAATCCTAGGCACTAATTTTAGTATAATATTATATGCTTTTAATATTATTGTTAATATTATGTGTTCACTTTATATCCTTGATTTATTATATTAGGATGAGATGATTGGAAAATAAAATAAAGTCCATGGGGGAAGTATAATAATTTACAATAAATAAATGAGTGTAGTTAGGATTTCCTTTGGTAGAGAAAGGAAGTAAAGGGTTTAGTTTCACTACCTTAAATCTTGGAGGACCAAATTGCTTATTTGTGAAAGCCTTAAATAAATTGTGGCATGGGGGGCCATGCCCTCTCCCTATTTCACTCACCCTTTCTTTCACTTTTGTCAACCTTTCCCATACCTCCTACATCCTCCTCATTCTTCTTCTTCATTTTCTTCTTCCTCCTTCCCAAATTTCTATGAAAACTCCTCATTGAAAGCCTCACTTTCCAAAGTTCCTAGAGCCTTCAATTCTTCTCCATTTTCCAATCAAATTGTACTTTTGTGCTTGGGGCAACTAAGGAAGTTTATCAAGCTAAAAAGATTCTTAATCCATCCTATAATTCTAAGGTGAGTTATTATGACCTTTCCCTTCATTAATTGCTCATGAACTCTTTAATATTGTTCTTGTTAATATGGTGGTTGTTTAATGCTTTGGATATCTTCTTGGAGTTGAGAACTTGATAAATGACATAAGATGATGTTATTATTCATCGAAGATGATTTAGAGTGCAAGAAATGGGTGGAGATAGATTTAGAAGATTAAACTTGAAATGTGGTAGTGAAATGGGTGAAAAAATTAAGTGGTAAATAATCTAGGTTATATTAATTTGGGTTTAAATGATTTTGGATGAGGTTTGTAAAGTTAGAAATCCTTTTGGTATTCATGAAAATAAGGATTGATAGAAGGAAAAGAACATATGTAAAAAGGGGTTTGAAATCTGGGCAAGGGCTGGAAATGGGCTTGGGCGGTCGCCCATGAGGGGCTTGAGCGGCCGCCCATGTGACCAGAATGTGGCTTCCCTTTAAAAACCTTCTTGGGCGGTCGCCCAAGTAAGCTTGTGCGGTCGCCCATCCCTACAGCAGTTTGGTCCCCTTCTCCAATCTCACTTGGGCGGTCGCCCAAGTGACTAGGGCGGTCGCCCATATCACCAGACCCTCCTTAGTTATTTTTCTTGCTGATTGTTACCAATTACCTCGTGGCATGACTTCCAACCATTATAAATTAGTGGAACCTAATCCAAACCGGACATGAATTAATCCTTTTTAACCTAGGTTATACATAGAACACTTGTGCCACTCAATGACACCTTAAATGAGTTAAAACGGAACTACGGAAGCACTTTAAATCCGATTCAGGAATCGTTGGCAATCTTGTTTGACCACTTATCAAATGTGACTTCCACTTGGTAAATTGAGCTTGGACCTTCATAGAGGCCATGTATTGTTGTATATTGATTATGTAGGTTGGTTAATGATACCTTGTTATCTTACTTGACTTCATATTCATTGTTGGTTATATGCATAGTGTATTAATTAAATGTTGCACTATGATATTGGTTGAACATGAGTATATTTTACCATGTGGCTATATTGCTTATCCCCTTTGTGGATTATATTTCAAGTAACTATTATGTGCTTGATAATGTGTTAATCAGCTGATGTTGGGGGTATAACATAATACGATCAATTATGGAAGTGTGACCTAATGTGATCGGATTATGTTATATCTGTGACCGTCCCCTCCTGTGGCCACATGTCGGGGTTATAGCATCTGTATTGAGCCAAAAGCCTTACAGAGTTGCTACTATCTTATATGGTTCCCTGAAAAATGGGTCTTATAAGATGTGAGTATTGCTTAAGCAGCTCACCTAAGATTGGAATATTATATCCAATGTTGTACGACTATTGTTCAGACGGAAAAAGGTAAACCGAGGTAATGTAAAGTGTTTACAGCTTTTCTAAAGTGTTATATGCGACTTGTTATGTGTTGCATCTTATTTGGCATATTGCTGCATTCATAATAGCTTGCTGAGATTTATTCTCACCCCTCTCCCTTTAATGTTTTTAGATCTCGAGACAGGAGGACCGGCCAAGTAAGGGCGGAGAGGAGTTTGGAAGTGATCATTTGGGTATTGTCGGGGTATGCATAGGTTAGCGTAGAAAGGGTATTTTGGTATAATTCCTTCATGGAGTTTGTATACATAAACTTTAATTTCTACGTTATAACCGTTATCTTTTGTAACTAAACAGTTTATAACTTTCAAAGTTGGTCAACTCTTTCTCCAATGTGGAAAGGAGTAGAGTTATTTTGAAATGGATATGTTAATTATGTTTATGTTTGAAAGTTAAATCAAAGTTTTAAAAGTTTAGGAAATTTGGGTTAGTTTGGGGACGCTTCAGCTCGGGACACGTGTAGGTTCCGGGTCGGGGTCCTCACAGTTGGTATCAGTGCTCGGTTAGAGTTCTCGGGTAGAGTCTAGCTGAGTGAGAGTGTGTGATAACTGACGTCGAGTGTTTAATGCAGGAGTTTGTTTAAATGGCGGGAAATGATGGTGATCAGGATCGGGCTTTGGGCAATGTTGGTAATCCAAATGTCGAAATGATGGATATGTTCTGAGTGTTTCTTCAGAATATGGCAAATCAGAATCAAGGTAGGGGACAACAACAACCCGAAGGTAGGCAAGGGCACCATGGCTTAGAGAAATTTGTGAAGATGTCTCCTCCTAGTTTCAACGGAGATCCGGATCCGACGAAGGCGAAAAGATGGCTTGAAGCTATGAATAAGATTTTTGCGGCAATGGAAAGTTCAGATGCAGAAAAGGTAAGATGCGCCGTTTTCAAGTTGGAAGGACCCGCTGAGCACTGGTGGCAGGTAGTGAAGGATGGCTGGGATTGGGATTTGACACCGCAGACTTGGAAGAATTTCACACGTAAGTTCCGGGATCATTTCGTTCCGATGGTTACTAGAGACAAGAAGGAGGTTGAGTTTCCGAAACTGGAGCAAGGGACGATGACCATAGCACAATATTCAGCCAAGTTTACGGAGTTAGCCCGATATTGTCCCCATTTGGTACCGGAAGAAGAGAGGCGGATCTACCGGTTCGTGAAAGGCCTAAGGGTGGAGTTCCGGAAGCAGTTATTGACGCATGACTTCGCCAACTTCCAAGTGGCCGTGAATATGGCGTACCGGATTGAGAATGATATAGAGGAGCATCGTGGTAAATCTGAAGGCGGAAACAGAAATAGATTTCAAGGTCAAGGTTCTGGGCAGAATAGAGGACAGTCGAGGACATCAGCTCCGGGAGCAGGTAGAGGAGGATTTGTGACGGCTCCGACAAACCGTTCGACTTCAGGTCAGTTTGGTACAGTGTGTGGATATTGTAAGAAGCTGGGGCATTCGGAGGATAAGTGTTGGAGCAAGCAAGGCAGATGTTTAGAGTGTGGGGCGACAGGCCATTTTCGGAAGAATTGTCCCAAGTGGCAAAAGAAGCAAGCTTCGGGTAGTGGACAAGGGGGACAAGGTAGTGGTGTGAAGAGAGATATAGACGGGAAGCCCAAAGATAGAGTGCAAGGTCGAGTGTTCGCCTTGGGTAGAGGATAGGTCGATCCCAATACCGTCATTAGAGGTATAGTCCCTGTCTCAGGAGTTAAGGCCCGTATTCTTATAGATCCCGGGTCTTCCCATTCTTTTGTGGCATCTCACTTTGCATTTTCATTGCATAAATTGCCTGAATCTATGCCTTATGTGTTGGAGGTCTCTACTCCTATGGGAGAGTGCCTTGCATCTTTTTTGATATATCATGGTTGTGATGTGACTATATGTGGGCATGTATTGCCGGTGGATTTGGTCCAGTTACCAATCCGTGACTTTGATGTGATCCTTGGGATGGATTGGTTGAGTCAGTGTCATGCTTTGGTAGACTGTCGTAGAAAGCGAGTCTCATTTGCTATGCCTGATGTGCCTACTTTTATATTTGATGCGGACAAATCTATGTTCGGTTTACATGTTATTTCTGCTTTAAAGGCTAGAAAGATGCTATCTAAGGGTTGTGCGGGGTACTTGGCTTATGTGGTAGATTCCAATAAGAAGTCCCCCGAGTTATCTCATGTCCCGGTTGTTAATGAATTTAGTGATGTGTTTTCTAGTGAGTACTCTATGCCTCCGGATCGTGAGGTAGAGTTTTGTATTGACCTAGTGCCCGGTACCGCACCTATCTCTAAAGCACCCTATAGAATGGCTCCGGCCGAGTTAAAAGAGTTGAAGGCCCAATTGCAAGAATTGCTAGACCGGGGTTTTATTCGCCCAAGTGTGTCTCCGTGGGGAGCACCGGTTTTATTTGTTAGGAAGAAGGATGGTACCTTACGATTATGCATTGACTATCGTTTGTTGAACCAAGCCACCATAAGGAATAAATATCCTCTTCCGCATATAGATGATTTGTTTGACCAACTTCAAGGTTCCGTTATCTACTCAAAACTTGATTTGAGAAGCGGATACCATCAGTTGAAGATTAGACCGGATGATATTGCCAAGACAGCTTTCCGAACGAGATATGGTCATTATGAGTTTGTGGTGATGCCTTTCGGGTTGACTAATGCTCCAGCCGTATTCATGAATATGATGAACCGTATTTTTAAGCCTTATCTTGATAGCTTTGTGGTGGTATTCATAGATGACATCCTTGTTTATTCTAAGTCCCGAGAGGAGCATGAAAAGCATTTGAGGATTGTCTTGTCAGTTCTTTGTGAGAAGTAGTTGTACGCCAAGTTCAGCAAGTGTGAGTTTTGGCTTGAACAGATTTCTTTCTTGGGGAATGTAGTGTCGAGTTAGGGAATTTCCGTAGATCCTTCAAAAATTGAATTCGTGGTTAATTGGAAGCAACCTTCGACTGTGACTGAAGTTCGTAGTTTTCTTGGTTTGGCGGGGTATTATCGAAGGTTCATTGAAGGGTTTTCTCGAATTGCGACTCCGTTGACAAGGTTGACTCGGAAAGATGTATCGTTCATATGGGATTTCAAGTGTGAAGCAAGTTTCAATGAGTTGAAGAAGAGGTTGACAACGGCTCCTATTCTTACCCTTCCGGATGGTTGTGATAATTTTGTGATCTACAGTGATGCCTCGAAGGCGGGTTTAGGATGTGTATTAATGCAAAATGGGAAAGTTATTGTGTATGCCTCTAGGAAGTTATCACCGGCGGAACAGAATTACCCTACTCATGACATGGAATTGGCGGCGATTGTGTTTGCGTTGCATAAGTGGAAGCATTACCTTTATGGGGCGAAATTTGAGATATTCACCGACCATAAGAGTTTGAAATACTTGTTTACCCAAAAGGAGTTGAATAATCGACAAAGGAGATGGCTAGAGTTCTTGAAGGATTTTGATTGTGTAATTTCTTATCATCCGGGGAAGGCCAATGTGGTGGCGGACGCGATTAGCCGAAAGGCTTATGTGACAGCTTTGAGTACTCAAGAGTTGAGGAGTGAAGTAATACTTGCGAATGTGCGAGTCGTTCCTACATTGTATGGAGATTTGAAGGAAGCTCAACAAAGTGATCCGGAGTTAAAGAAAATTTTGGGACAAGTGCAAGATGGAAAAGCCGGGGAATTTGCGTTGAATAGAGATGGAATTTTAACCTTCCAAGGGAGAATTTGCGTTCCTTCATCACCGGAAATCAAGAGGCGTGTTTTAAAGGATGGTCATAAGTCCAAGTTTGCGATTCATCAGGGTAGTACCAAAATGTATCAAGACTTGAAGCGTGGGTATTGATGGAATGGTATGAAAAGGAAAATTGCGAATTATGTCTCTAAGTGTTTAACTTGTCAACAAATTAAGGCCGAACATCAGAGACCTGCGGGGTTACTTCAACCATTGGATATTCCGGAATGGAAATGGGAAGGGATCTCGTTGGATTTTGTTTCGGGTTTGCCTCTTACCGCGAAGAAGATGGATGCTATTTGGGTTATTGTGGATAGATTGACAAAGTCGGCTCATTTTCTTCCGGTGTCAACCAAGTTCTCGATGGAGAAGTTAGCCCAGTTGTATATGAAGGAGATTGTTAGACTTCACGGGGTTCCGATTAGCATTGTTTCCGACAGAGATCCAAGATTCACTTCTAGATTTTGGAGAGCATTGCATAAAGCCTTGGGTTCTAAATTGTGTTTTAGTACGGCGTTTCATCCTCAAACCGACGGTCAGTCCGAGAGAACCATTCAGATACTTGAGGACATGTTACGGGCTTGTGTGATGGATTTCCAACTGTCTTGGGAAGATCATCTACCGCTAGTTGAGTTTGCCTACAACAACAGTTATCAGTCTAGCATTGAGATGGCTCCGTATGAGGCGTTGTATGGTAGGAAGTGTAGATCTCCGATGTGTTGGGACGAGGTTGGTGAAGCAAGACTTTGGGGCCCGAATTTGGTTCGAGATTCTACGGAGAAGATCAAGGTGATTCGTGATAGATTGAAGACGGCTCAAAGTAGACAGAAAAGCTACGCCGACAACAGAAGACGAGATTTATCTTTTCAGGTTGGTGACTTTGTGTTCTTGAAGGTCTCTCCGAGGACGGGAATTAGAAGGTTTGGTAATAAGGGTAAATTGGCTCCGAGGTTCGTTGGTCCGTTTGAGATTCTAGAGAAGATTGGGGATTTGGCTTATCGGTTGGCGTTACCTCCATCTTTTTCTTTACTCCATGATGTGTTTCATGTTTCTATGTTGAGGAAGTATTGTCATGACCCTTCACATATTTTGAGCTCTCCCCCCGATGAGATTCAGGCGGATATGTCGTATGTGGAAGAACCATTGAGAGTCTTAGAGTTCCAGGTTAAAGAGTTGAGGACTAAGAGTATTCCGATAGTGAAGGTCCTATGGAAGAATCATACCGTTGAGGAAGCCACGTGGGAGCTAGAGTCGAAAATGAGAGCGAAGTACCCTTGGTTATTTGAGCATCCAAGTAAGTCTTTTTCTTAAAATTCGGGACAAATTTTCTTTAAGGGGGAGTGAGTATGACGACCCTAATCCTAGGCACTAATTTTAGTATAATATTATATGCTTTTAATATTATTGTTAATATTATGTGTTCACTTTATATCCTTGATTTCTTATATTAGGATGAGATGATTGGGAAATAAAATAAAGTTCATGGGGGAATTATAATAATTGACAATAAATAAATGAGTGTAGTTAGGATTTCCTTTGGTAGAGAAAGAAAGTAAAGGGTTTAGTTTCACTACCTTAAATCTTGGAGGACCAAATTGCTTATTTGTGAAAGCCTTAAATAAATTGTGGCATGGGGGGCCATGCCCTCTCCCTATTTCACTCACCCTTTCTTTCACTTTTGTCAACCTTTCCCATACCTCCTACATCCTCCTCATTCTTCTTCTTCATTTTCTTCTTCCTCCTTCCCAAATTTCTATGGAAACTCCTCATTGAAAGCCTCACTTTCCAAAGTTCCTAGAGCCTTCAATTCTTCTCCATTTTCCAATCAAATTGTACTTTTGTGCTTGGGGCAACTAAGGAAGTTTATCAAGCTAAAAATATTCTTAATCCATTCTATAATTCTAAGGTGAGTTATTATGATCTTTCCCTTCATTAATTGCTCATGAACTCTTTAATATTGTTCTTGTTAATATGGTGGTTGTTTAATGCTTTGGATATCTTCTTGGAGTTGAGAACTTGATAAATGACATAAGATGATGTTATTATTCATAGAAGATGATTTAGAGTGCAAGAAATGGGTGGAGATAGATTTAGAAGATTAAACTTGAAATGTGGTAGTGAAATGGGTGAAAAATTAAGTGATAAATAATCTAGGTTATATTAATTTGGGTTTAAATGATTTTGGATGAGGTTTGTAAAGTTAGAAATCCTTTTGATATTCATGAAAATAAGGATTGATAGAAGGAAAAGAACATATGTAAAAAGGGGTTTGAAATCTGGGCAAGGGCTGGAAATGGGCTTGGGCGGTCGCCCATGAGGGGCTTGAGCGGCCGCCCATGTGACCAGAATGTGGCTTCCCTTTAAAAACCTTCTTGGGCGGTCGCCCAAGTAAGCTTGTGCGGTCGCCCATCCCTACAGCAGTTTGGTCCCCTTCTCCAATCTCACTTGGGCGGTCGCCCAAGTGACTAGGGCGGTCGCCCATATCACCAGACCCTCCTTAGTTATTTTTCTTGCTGATTGTTATCAATAACCTCGTGGCATGACTTCCAACCATTATAAATTAGTGGAACCTAATCCAAATCGGACATGAATTAATCCTTTTTAACCTAGGTTATACATAGAACACTTGTGCCACTCAATGACACCTTAAATGAGTTAAAACGGAACTACAGAAGCACTTTAAATCCGATTCAGGAATCGTTGGCAATCTTGTTTGACCACTTATCAAATGTGACTTTCACTTGGTAAATTGAGCTTGGACCTTCATAGAGGCCATGTATTGTTGTATATTGATTATGTAGGGTTGGTTAATGATACCTTGTTACCTTACTTGACTTCATATTCATTGTTGGTTATATGCATAGTGTATTAATTAAATGTTGCACTATGATATTGGTTGAACATGAGTATATTTTATCATGTGGCTATATTGCTTATCCCCTTTGTGGATTATATTTCAAGTAACTATTATGTGCTTGATAATGTGTTAATCAGCTGATGTTGGGGGTATAACATAATACGATCAATTATGGAAGTGTGACCTAATGTGATCGGATTATGTTATATCTATGACCGTCCCCTCCTGTGGCCACAGGTCGGGGTTATAGCATCTGTATTGAGCTAAAAGCCTTACAGAGTTGCTACTATCTTATATGGTTCCCTGAAAAATGGGTCTTATAAGATGTGAGTATTGCTTAAGCAGCTCACCTAAGATTGGAATATTATATCCAATGTTGTACGACTATTGTTCAGACGGGAAAAGGTAAATCGAGGTAATGTAAAGTGTTTACAGCTTTTCTAAAGTGTTATATGCGACTTGTTATGTGTTGCATCTTATTTGGCATATTGCTGCATTCATAATAGCTTGCTGAGATTTATTCTCACCCCTCTCCCTTTAATGTTTTTAGATCCCGAGACAGGAGGACCGGCCAAGTAAGGGCGGAGAGGAGTTTGGAAGTGATCTTTTGGGTATTGTCGGGGTATGTATAGGTTAGCGTAGAAAGGGTATTTTGATATAATTCCTTCATGGAGTTTGTATACATAAACTTTAATTTCTACGTTATAACCGTTATCTTTTGTAACTAAACAGTTTATAACTTTCAAAGTTGGTCAACTCTTTCTCCAATGCGGAAAGGAGTAGAGTTATTTTGAAATGGATATGTTAATTATGTTTATGTTTGAAAGTTAAATCAAAGTTTTAAAAGTTTAGGAAATTTGGGTTAGTTTGGGGACGCTTCAGCTCGGGACACGTGTAGGTTCCGGGTCGGGGTCCTCACAATCTAGGCTTGATTGCTTTCGGGTTATTGAAATAGGAATGTTCCAACACTTTTCTCTCGTGGAAATAATGCATTCTTTTAAAATATGACATTGTCTTAAATTGTCAAAACTAGTAACAATTGCAACACAATGCTCGAGCACCAAAAGGGAAGTTGGATAATAAACTCCCGAAAAAGTCAAAGTAGCGGTATTGAAATTTTTTAACAATTCACATAAATCAGTGCATGCATTCCATTGATAAGCAAGTAGAGGTTCATTATAGCCAATTGACATAAAAAATTGTATAAGGAGATCTTTATAAGCAAAACCATCGGTTAACATTTTGTAGATGAAATTCCACCTAGTTGGAACATCGTAAGTAAAATATTTGTCCGCCACACCTTTACTTCTTAAAAATTTGATCCATTTTTTTGTATTAATTTTTTTTTAGAAATAAATTGAATACATTGTCTAATTGGCTTAACATAAATCTCTAATGCTTTCAAACCATCCTTAACACATAAGTTAATGATATGACATAAACATCTAATATGAAAAATCTTACCACCAAGTGATGGTTGACAAACGATAATTAATTCGGGTAAACTAGCCGTATTAGCACTTGCGTTGTCAAATGAAATAGTGTATATTTTATTCAAAATACCATACTCAACAAAAATCTCAAACAATTTTGCACAAATATTTTTCGTGGAATGCGGTGGCTCAAAATCTTTATAAGCAATTAATCTTTTTTTGATAGTCCATGAATTATCTATCCAATGGCAAGTAACGCCTAAATAAGTATTTCTTTGCCAATGATCACTCCAACCATTGGCACAAATTGAAACTTTGTTTTCTAAATTTGATAAAACACCAGTTAAATCTTTTTTATATATTTTCATCACTCTAGTAATATCATATACGAGATTCGTACGTGGTACTTTCGTGTCGGCGGGATTTAAAGAAATTCGAACAAAATTTCCATAAAAATCATCATCCGCAAAATTAAAAGGAAGGTCTTTAACGCAAACTAATTTGGCTAGTTCATCCCTATAAACCCACTTATCAAATTTAAAAAGGACGAAAGGGGAAGACGAACCTTGTGCACCCGAACCCGAACTATGTTGTTGATATTGTAATTGAGTTTGAGTAGTTGAAATGTCAAGTTTCTCGGGATGTTTTGACGCGATATGTTCGTTGAGTTTCCCATGCCCTCCGCCTCTTTTGAATGAGTAAACTTTGTCACAATAGTTGTAATGTACTTTAAGATTATAGTCATCTTCGGGAGTAATTTTTCTTTTTGTGAAATGGATCACGAAAGTATCTGATTGGTTTCTCTAGGAGGTTGTCCCCGACCCCGACCACCTCCCCTAGTAGCTCGACCCCCTACCCCTCCTACTACCACCACTTTCAATTTCAAAAGCTTCTTCTTTCTCACTTTGTTGGATATTTGAATTTTGATAATCAAAATCATCGTTGGGGGAGGAAGAACCAACATGTTCCTTGCCTAAATTGCTTCTTCTTTGGTTTGAAGCCATTTGGGTTAGGAAAAATGAAGATTGGAAATGAAATCTATCTTAAAAATGGATGAAAATGAAGAAAAACACTAATTTCGTTAGAAAACTAACTGAAAATGAGGTAATATTTAACTGAAAATTGAATGAGAGTAAGAGAATATGTGAATATTTGAGAGTAGAATAGAAAGAGTAGAGAGAAATCTTGTGGAATTAAAATGGGAGGAGGGAGGTGATATTTATAGTTAATTTTAATGCTTTAATTTTTTTAATTTTTTTTTGGTTAAACCATCTGTTACTAACTAAACTAACTGAAAAAGAGGCAAGGGCCAACCGGCACCGGCCAAGGGGGGGAGGGGACAGGGCCCGGACAGGCGTGCCAGGCAGGTGCCAGGCCCAAGCTGTAAGGCGGCCCAACGGTCAAGGCAAGGAACGGTCAAGGCAAAGCAACGATAAGTAAGTCTCAACGGTCACATGACCGTTTGAAATTCAAATTAATATTGTCGGTTCTTTTGGTTAAACCGACGGTTTGAACAGGCGATTAACCGGCGGTTGACCGGTTTTCTTAACCTCCCAACCGTAATCGAACCTCCAAAAATCCGATTTCGATTAAACGGTTCCGGTTCAACCGCGTTGAGCGGTTGAAAACTGGCATGTTAGCCGGTCCAGTTCGATTTTTGGCCACCTCTAGGTTAGGTTTTGTTTTTTACCGAAGTAAATTTCTAGGTTTTTAAGCGGGCTATATTAAAAATTAAACTCCTTGAGAGGAAGACCAAGAAGAACAATTTCAAAGCTCCGACTTTCAAGGTCGATCCTGTAAAATTTGAGACTAAGAACCAATTATTTAGTCGAGACCCTCACTTTTATATGTTTGACTATTCGAGGTCTTGAAATGATTTGGTGGCCGCAACGAAAAATGATGTCATTCTTCGTGGAGAGACGACGGTGCAGTAGCGTTCTCAAATCTCAAATTATATCTTGCTCTCTTTGCCTCTCGCCATCATTTCTACCAAAACACTAAATTGAATCGTATAACTAGTAATGGGATTTTGAGCTTTTGTTAATAATTGAATTGGGATTCGGACTTGAAAAATTAAGCTTCACAATTGGTTGGAATGATTTTATTATTGAAATAATAATGAAATGAAAGAGATATTAGAGTAAATTTTTAGTAATGATTCCGTAAATTTCAAAAAAGTATTAAAAGAAAGAAATACAATAAGAGAAAGAGTAAACGACTTTTCTAACCTCTGTACTATCTAAGATTATCAATTTAATTCGTGTACTAGCGAAACAACAAAAGAAACCTGCGTGCTATTAGTATTAATTAATTAATAAAACTAGCCCATATTTAACGATCGTTACAAATCTAACGGGGTTGTCATAATAAGCATCTAGTTGGCCCTTCCAAGCGGATGTGTCACTGAATGGACAAAAATAAACTAAACTTTTTAAAATTCTAACTAAATCATTAAAAAAATAAGATTAAAATTAAACTTGTTAAAATTCTAACGAAACTGTTAACTCGTTGAAACTTTGTTAACTCATAAGATTAAAATTCTAACAAAATTGTTGAAACGTCCTCCACCCAAAAAAAAAAAAAAATCCACCTTGTCAATCTGTTCATCAAAGAAAAATCCAATTTTGTGTCAAGCTTTTAAAGGATGTAAATTTCAAGCTTTTTCTTAGGCCAGGAATTTGAACTTTATAGACTTCCCCAACCTTAACAAAACCCCAAATTTACTCAAATCAACCTTGGACAATATGAACTTTTTTTCCATGCTTCCATGATAGGCTGCCATTCGGAAGATTGCCATTGACATGGTTTCCATCGTTTAATTTTCAAGTTTTGATTTTGGGTAATTTCCCAAAATCGATTTCAAGCTTCGAAACCCTAAGTTTTTAGTTTAAATAAATCAATGTGAATCAATGAAGAACAATTTCATAGCAATAATCATCAATTTCTGTCCATGGTCGTGTTGATCCCATGATGTTCAAGTAAACCCAGATCTGTTCATGAGAAGAGAACAGGTAGAAGATGAGGGTATAAGAGTAATTTGTTATCCCAAACACAATCGCACTACACATTTAAGTTGAAAATCAATTTTTGGGGGGTTTTCAAACCTAAAAAAAAAAATTCCAATTTTTTCTGCTATTTTTGTTTGAGAATTGTTATTCGCCCCCGCATTATTACACAATACCCCCGCAATAATATTATAACAAAAATGCCATTAAAGGAAATAACAATATTAACCTTTTCACATCCCACCACCCATCAGTCAGCCCCACCACCATGCCTCCTACTCCGGTCATCGTCACCATTTTCAGATTCCGGCAACTTTCAAACTCCGGTAATACTCCAAATCATTTCTCTTGGTAACCGTAACATCCTTCGGACAACACATCCACCCTATTCTCCTGCTCTATCCCTTTCAATTTCTCCCCGAAAAACCTCTTCTTTTTCTTCTTCAAATTGTTGGCAGCATCCGCCAGCAATGGCATTGACCCCACCTTCTTTCCCCTCAAGGAATCCAAACTCTCGCCCCTATCGTCCTTAAAATCCAAGCTAGGAGACCGCATATTGTCGTAATCAGGGTTGAGACCCAGCAATTGGTGGAAGACAGGATTAAATTCGCCCTGAAAGCAATGAGATTTCAAGGAGTCAGCACCGTTGACGGGATTGACCTGGAGGATAGCGGTGAATGAGTCCTTAACAGATTTGATGATCGTCCCTCTCTCTTGGATGATTGAATTGAGTTGATGAGAGAGAGAGAGGGGAGTGGAAATTGGGGGAAGGAATCTAGGGTTTTGCAGGGGAAGATACTGATTTGGGTTGGGTGCAGAACCAACCAGAGAACATGCGGCGGGCTTCAATGGTGCCGGAATGTTTGTACTTTTCAAGAACTCTAATTTTGTGTGCGGGAAGAGAGAGATAGTGAAGGTAGAAAGAAAGGGGTAAAATGGGAATGAGTAGGTCTGCTGAGAAACGCGTTTCTCCATAAGTTATGGAGAAACGTGTTTTTCCAAATGTTCAGAAACTTACAATAAATTTCTGGATATCCTTTCAAAAGGTTCTGGATATCCTTTCAAAAGGTTCTGGATATCCAGAAGGCTTGGGACGGATATCCAGAAAACAAAGTCTACACCACCAGAAGCATTTTAAACAAAAGGCAATTGCACAATACGCAAACACTGTATCCCAAAACTTACAAAATGATATCCGAAACTTACAAAATGATATCCAGAAACATTTAATAAATTTCGGATATCCTTTCAAAAGTTTCTGGATATCCTTTCAAAAAGGTTACGGATATCCGAAGGCTTGGGGACGGATATCCGAGAAAACAAAGTCTACACCACCGAAGCATTTTAAACAAAGCGGCAATTGCACAATACGCGAAATTTTGAAGCAAAGAAAACGAGGTTGATGCACAATGTACGAATTGAGTGAGAATATTCACCAAATATTCAAAAGTTCAATCACATTTCTTGATTATCATCCGCCATTCCTGTCCTTTTCTCGCAGCTGGCAACAATCGAATCAAAAATCAACCGTCTTTCTCGCCGGAGAAACCAAGCCCTAATCCATGGCCGAACCTCTTTTTACAACAACAAGAAGGGTCTTAATCAAGCGAAGTTCGCTATGCATCTCCAAAATCTCTCTAATCAAACAGGGGTCGCCGATTGGTTTGAAGAGAAGAAGCTCGGTTTAGGGAGGAGATTAGGGGAAGGTTTGGCCGGAGAAGAAGGTAATTGGGGAAGAAGAAGGTCGCCGGTGATGGAGGTTGAGCTGGGGAAGACGACGCAGGAGGTTGATTTGGGGAAGACGACGCATTTGCGTTTTGAGAGAGAAAGTCTTTTCCGGATAGAGAGAGAGAGGAGTCTGTGTTGTTGTTGATGTGTTGTGCGTGTTTTGGGAGAAAAAAAAAACCGTTTCTCCGTAAATGATGGAGAAACGCGTTTCTCCCCAGATTTTGTGAATGGGAATAATGGTGGTACATATAATGTTGAATATCTATTTTTCTTGGTATACTTAGCAATGCGGGGGTTTTGAGTAATGATGTGGGGGTGAATAACAATTCTCTTTTTGTTTTTGTTGTTGTAATAAATTAGCTTGTTCGTTTTTTTTTTTTTTTTTTTTGACATTATGTTTGATTTTTTAGTGATTATGGTGGTTATATTGGTGGCTATGGTGATGGGGTGAATATGGTGGTGATTTTGGTGGTGGTGTTAGTGGTGTTGGAGGTGATGTGGTAATGATATTAGAAATACATTTTACCCCCTCAAGTTAATTGTTCAATAAATGAAAATGTTGACAATATATTCTCTTTACCACTGAAAAGTAAATGAAAATGTTGACAATATATTTTTGGTGTTCAATTGAAGTTTAACTAGTACTAGTATGGATTATCAAAGTAAACTCTTGAAGTCAACTTAAAATTAAATTTTCGACCGTTTGTGTTTTAGACAACCACAACAACAACAGTTATACCATTTACAATAGTTTCAACTACCCCATTTTTTCAACACCCATTAAAACACGACACATCATCTTCTCTTTCTTCCACCTAATTATTCAACACCCTATTTAATTTTTAACCCATACACGACACATCATCTTCTCTTTCCTCCACCTAATTATTCAACACCCTATTCAATTTTTAACCCCTACAATGATTTCAACACCCTTATTTTTTCAACACCCATATTTTTTCAGCACTCTTCCAACTCATCATCCTATACCCACCACTTTTATTTTATTTTATATTCTTTATTTTTATGATTAGTAAAATAATAATTATTATTATTAATTAAAAAATAATAATTATTATTAATTATAATTATTATTATTATTATTATTATTATTATTATTAATGATAATAATAATAATTATTATTATTATCATTTATAATTAAAAAAAATACTTCATACTTCATACTTATTTTATATTCTTTATTTTTCAATATAATTAATTTATATTTAAAAAATAGTATTTTTTTCTGTGTACAAATCAAATGAAACAAGACTCTATTTGTAGATTAAAAAAAATCATGAATTTTGGTGTAAATTTTTTTATTTTATTTTTTTTATAAGAAAATTGTCTTTAAAAAATTCGGATGAAATTTGAAAAAAAAATATTGACCAATCAGGATGTGCCAAGTGGCGACATCAGAAAAAAAGAAAAAAAAAGGAAAAAACACATCTTCACACGCACCCTTGTCAGCGATTGTTCTACACTCGCCAAAACTGGCCACTCCCATGGCGCCCTGTGGCTGGAACGGGTTCCACTTTTTTTTTTCAACAGCCGTTGAATAAATTCAACAAAATCAATTTTTTTCAACAATTGAAAAATGGATTCAACACCCTACATTGGTTTCAACTATTGAAAAAAAAAATTCAACACCCTCATTGCGCTCGGTCTTACAATAACATAAAACCAAAATCAAGTGATGTGATATAAATTAATTAAACATAATTAAATAGTCATATGTTTCGCCACATCAACAAATAATGCCAATTATTTTACTTTTTTTTTGCTTTTTTAAAGCAAGTGTGAGTGCGTACATACATGTTTACAGTTTACTCGTAATGTTTATACTATTATATAGATAAATTATTAAAGAAGTTCTTTCATCCACCCTACAAAAATATTTGATGTCAACTTTCTTACATTTTCATTATTCAGTTCGGGTTCGAAACTCACAGGTATCATAGTGATAAATCGTATTTTTGATTTGTTTCTAATAAATTAGACAGTATCATCAAAGATTTTTTTGTTTAAAATGTTTTTTTATTAGTATAAAAGTTAATATATTATAAGAATTACACTTCAAAGTGCTAAAAACTGAATTTGGTGGGGTTCAAATCCCTAACCTCTCGAATTGAAAAAGACATTAGATTAGATGATGATTGAGCAAGAACTCTTTAGTCATCAAAGACACTTCAAGTGTCAATTTTGTAATAATATAAAACATTTATTAATAATTACAGCCCTTAAATTAACAAAAGATTGTATAGCAGGAAAATAATATTACAGTTTCTATTGTAAATTTTAAACAAAAAAACCTTTACTTGGTGAAATAAAAATAATAATAAAAACAAAAATTGAGGAATGGTATTTAAGTGTATTTTTTCACGGCTTTTTTTAAAAAAAGGTTTTTTTTTTTTTTTTTTTTTTTTCACGAATGCAATACAAATGATGTCAGAATCATATGCAACTTGTCTTTTAATATAAATAAGCTAACAGTTAAGTATTATTAGTGGTATGATTGTCGTTATCAAAGACTGTTTAAATTAATTAAGACGACTGAAATGCAATTATGTGATAATTAAAAGTCATTGAATCTGGATTAGTATCACTTTAATGTTCATTTGGAACTAAAAATCGGAGTGCGTTCCCATTTACGACACAGTTAGAAATGCCAAACAATTTTCAATTTTATATACTCCCTCCGTTCCACTTCAAGGGTCCTAGGGTAGTATTTCACGCTTCTTAAGATTTTTTTAAAAAAATGAATAAAGAATTGCAAGTGGATATAAAATTAGAGGAGAGAAAATGTAAAAGTTAAAACATTTATGATAAAAGTACTTTTTTTGACTTTTTTTTTAAATATGTTAACATTATAAGGGTATAATGAATAGTTTTTTAAAAATATATTTACATTATAAGGATATAAATGTCTGAAACACTATTCAAAATTTGCCATTTATGAAATGAAATTTTTAGTCAGAAACGGAGTAAAAGAAAAAGTAGGACTCTTTAAAGTGGAACGGAGGAAGTACTATTTTAGTATCTATCAAGCTAAGCAATTTTCAATTTTATACACTCTATTTTTGTATATATCAGTAGAAAAAAATTAGAAACTATTTATTCGGCGTAATATTTTTTTAAAGTCCCTATTTAAATATTTTGGGACAATATTTTTTTTAGTAACCTTTATTTTAATATTTTTCTAATAATACCTATTTTAATATGTTATAATTATACCGGGGACCGTAATTGTTGTCCCCAAAATATCTACTATAAATAAGGGTTGTCCACCTCACCCAATGAATAATTCTATGAATAGTTTTAATTGTCGAAATTTTTATTTTGTCCTTAAATTTTTTTTTTAAAATTAAATTTTGCCCTTAAATTTTTTTTTTTAAATTAAAAAAAAAGTGTCCTCGGCTACAGACTTAAATGAAAAAAAAATTACGTGTTCTCAAATACGGATTTATTCTAGATTATAATAACACCCACTTGATAAAGATCCATATTTCATCCCATGTACTGAGCTCAAACAGTCAAACGTGAATAATATTACTGTTAGGCACTATTTAAAACAGTAAACTACAGTCTCTCAAACCGCAATTTGGAGTGCCACAATAATCTGCAAAAGAGATTTTTTAAACGTCCCACAATAATTTGTAAAGTCTCAAAATGAAAATGAGACCCACTTATTATATTCATAACAATTATCCACTAACTTCACTTTTTCTCTTATACCCAACCATCTACACTCACAATACATTACCTTTTTCATATTTTATCTTAATTCTTGTACCAAACAATTTTGTGCACATTTCTCCGGAACGAAGGGAGTAATAACTACTCCCTCCGTTCCATACTACCTTACCTATTTTGCTATTTTTAGCGTCCCACTTTAAAGTCACATTTTTTTAAAAAAGAAACTTTTTAATACTTCTTTATTCATGGGACCCACTTGTTATACTTACAACATTTTTTAAATTTACTATTCTCTCCACTCATTCTCTCTTCTACCCACTCACAACTCCTACTTTAATAATATTATTTCTTATTTTTCGTTCTCAACAGTAAAGTAAATGAGTAAGCTATTATTATGTAACGGAATGAGGAAGTATGTTTTTTAGTATGATCCAATCTCCTGACGTACAAAACTAAGACTATATTATTTAAATGATTAATATTATTAATTGTAATGACAAACATGTACTCCCACTGTCTTATTATTATGTTTGGTCACATTTTTATTTTTGTTTGTCTCATTTTGTTTGATTACTTATAAATTCAATGCAAATTTAATTTATATCTTATTTTCCTACTATATCATTATTTATGTTTTACATTTAACTAATCAGTTAGACAAATACCAAATATCGATTCTCATGCCATAATTAAGAAGGATATAACTGGATATGTAAAAATTAAATAAGACATTTATTAGGGTTTCAGTAACAGAAACAAAATTGAATCATCACTAGGAAAATCAGTGACGTCATTCCTATTTCTAGCGTATACGTAAATCAGTGAAGAAATGATTTTCAATGAAAATAATGACACATTTCCGGATTCTTAAAGCCAAGTAAAATTTGTGCTCCTTTCAACCGAAAATAAAATACTCCCTTCGACCCGGAGAACTTTACCCCTTTACTATTAAGAACGGAAAATAAGAAATAATGTTATTAAAGTATGTGTTGTGAGTGGGAGGAGAGAGAATGAGTGGAGAGAATAGTAAATTTGAAAAGTGTTGTGAGTGGGAGGAGAGAGAATGAGTGGAGAGAATAGTAAATTTTTTTTCCTTTTTAGGAAAGTGGGACTTTAAAGTGGGATGCCCAAAATAGTAAAAGGGGTAATGTTTTATGGGACAGAGGGAGTACTTTCTTAGTCCTACCTGGAAAGACGTTAGTTTTGTACGAGATTTAATGAGAATGTGCAGTAAAATAAGTGTTATAAATATAAAAAGTGGGGTAAAAGAAAGAAAGTTAGATAGAAAATATTAAGTGAATAGTTATTTTGAGTATGAAAAGTGAGTTATATGAATAAAGAAGTATTGAAAGGTTTTTATTTTGGGTGTGTGCCTTTAAAATAGGACACCCAGAATATAAAAATTTGTGTTTTTTCGGGTGAGATCGAGACGGAAGGAGTATATGTTATACTTATTTTTTCAATGTTTTTAATGAATGTTTTGAATATTGCTTCTACGTGATAAAATTGCATTATATTTATGTTTTAATTTGGAAGTATGATATTTATTTTAAAACAAACAAAAATTTGCAATATTTATCATGGGTATGGGTTGGAGGGAGTAATAAGTCTTTTGGTCCATACCATTGCTATATCCATCACGGACATGTTGGTTGCCAATTGGATCGGCCCTTTCTTGGAAGGCAAAATATGGATCGGGGCTTGTGTGCAACCTCCCTTTTTCTCCATACTCCATCTATAAACTTTTCAAATTTACTAAATAAATTTAAAAATTCTTTGATTAAATCTAATTTTTTTTTTATATTTATTTAGGAACAGATGGAGTAATTATTTTGGCCATTTATCGTTCATTAAGTGACATTAGTGTCATTTGACGCCTCCGTCCCCTCAAATCTTTCTCATTTGAATATGATTTAATTTGTACCATTGAACGCAAATCCAACAAAATATATGTCCCTGGATGTCAATTTTAAAAACTGACAATTATTTTGGGATAAATTATAATTAAAAAAAAAATCTTTTGGAAGTGGATGAAGTAAATTGTTTGGAGTCCAATTTAAGATGACTTGGTATACAAGTATTTATTATATGTAGATGAGATCTCATCGCTGGAAAACTACATCATATTCCTATTTCTAGACTTGGCCCATTTTAGCATTGCTATGTCACACAAATATTGCTTCCCAAATTTATCCAATGTGTGGGCTAGGCCCTTGGTCCAAAACTGAACAACTATACTATTATGCCATCTCCAATCATCAGAGAGAGGGAAGGCTATCAAACTCAGAAAAATATGTCTTCGGCCAGTTAATCTTTAGACTACTACCATCAAACGCTGTATCAAATAGGACAACACCTAGAAGCTCCGCACATAAGACCCGTCAATCTAGAAGCACGGGCAAATCTGAATCGGTAACGGGTAACCCATCAATCGGCAACCCGGATAGCATACCGATATCCTCTAATGTGATGGTCATCTCACCAGCAGGGAGGTGGAATGTATGGGTTTTCGGACGCCATCCCTCAATCAACGCCTCAAATAAAGCCCAGTCATACTGCACCCTCCCGATCAAATGAACTCCCAAAAACCCAGCCACTGCTAATCTCTCTTGGATAACGGGAGCTATAACATCTGGCACGGTCGCACAAAGGCAAAATGATAAACTCGAAACGTCATGATTTGCCCAAATGTATCGAGCTCGGTGTGAGTGATGTAAAGTCAACACAGAAGGATCAAAAGGCCCATGATCAACAAAAGTATCCATCTGTTAATCAAAATAATACTAACACAAGTATTATTTTAACAAATCAAATACTATAGAAAGTGTTATTTTCACAAGTGTTATATTCACAAATCAACACAAACACAAATATTAATTTCACAAATCAATACTATAAAAAATACCCACAACACAAAATATCCCCAAATTTTGATTAAAAATAAACCATACTACACGAAATACTTACAAATAAATCAAATATAACCAAACCCCTAACATTTGTTCAAATAAATACTACTTCAATGAAATGAATGGAAAAACTTAGAAAAAAACACCAAAAATTCGTTCAAATTAAATCTAAAATGACCAAATTCAAACTCAAACCTAAATACTAAATTCACAAACACGACTCATTCTAACCTTCAAATATGGAAATAAAGGGAAGACAATGAAAACTTATCTATTTTGAAGAATGACGGGTTTTGAATTTGACAAAATGTTCTTCAAAATGTGCTCTCTTCTTTTTCTTCCTTTCTTCTTCCTTTGTTTTTTTCTTTTTCTTTCTTCCGTAATCTGTAAACTGAAAGGGTGTCGAGCTTAAACTCGCCAAATCAATTGGCGAGTTTGAATCTCGCTTGAACTCGTCAATTGATTTGGCGAGTTTTATTACCACGTCATTTTCCTAAAAAGGAAAATTTTGAAAAAATAAAAATAGAACTCGCCATTCCATTTGACGAGTTTGAACGGACAAATGTCAAACTCGCTAAATGGTTTAGTGAGTTCTAAAAAAATAGACATTTTGGCAAATAGTTTTGAAGGGTTGTTATTTTGGGATAAATTATAATTTCAAAAAAGAAAAAAAATTCTTTTTGGAAGTGGACGGAGGAAGTAAATTGTTTGGTAGTCCAATTTAAGATGACTTGGTATACAAGTATTTATTATATGCACTTATGCAGATCTCATCGCTGGAAAACTACATCATATTCCTAAAATAGACTTGGCCCATTTTAGCATTGCTTCAGGTAACACAAATATTGCTTGCCAAATTTATCCAATGTGTGGGCTAGGCCCTTGGTCCAAAACTGAACAACTACTATTATGCGGAAAGTACAACTTTCTGGCATGTGCTATATGATAAACATTTTGAAGGAATAACAACAGTTCACTAATTCTAACTTAAACCTAAACCCCATAGCAGTTCTCAACTTAAATGCTAATTAACAAAACCAAACTAAACAAACCCAAAACCCCATAGCTCTTGGCAGTGGCACCTTCATTATTTTTCCTTCCAGCGTTGACTCGTCTGCAATTCATCCGAATCTCTCCGTCTGAGCCAGTGAGGGGACTAATATCGCCCATCTTTATCATGGCAGCAGCAAAATCCGACTCAAATCTTGCCGGATTTCCAATGTAGGATTCAACAATGGAGTCCGTGCACCCACCACTGTGAAGCTCTTGGTCTGAGTGAAGAAGGCCTTTTTGTTTGAGAATGTTGCTGTAATAGCCGCTGTCGAAAAAAGTAGGAGTCTGGAGGTCCAAAGGTTCAACGTTGTCGTCCCCCAAACCATCCGGGGATGGACAGCTAGCTTGCTTTCTCTTTGCAAATGACTGGTCAATGTTTGAGTCATTGTATATACGAGCTCTGAAGGTGGTGCACCTTGCTTGACCAAGTGTGTGTGCACCCGATAATGCAACCATGTCTATGGCTGACAGTCCAACAGCTTCGAACCTGTTTATAAGGTTACTGAGATTGGACTGAGGAGGTGGTAAGCCTCCACTGTTTGCTGCAGAAAAACTTGCTGATAAAGAGTCTCTTCTTCCTAGTTTGACTGCCCAACTTGGTCCTCCAACCTGAATTAATATAATCAAAATTAGTACACAGCCATTTGAAGATTAATATTAAAAAAAAGAATTAGATAGGTTGGAAAAGGATAAAGAACCATATACTCACAGCAACCACGGAGTCCCGAGCTGCGATCGCTAAGATATCCGCACACGAGACAACATTTGGGCAAACTCGTTCGACTTCAAACTTGATCAGATCAATAACATCGAACCCTCTGACGGAGTTGTAGTTCGGAGCCGATGTTTTCTCCCCGGTGAATGTCGCCGTATCATCCAACAGCACAGATCCATCACATCCCTACGCAAATAAATAAGCAAGGTTAATATATCAGTATTTCATGTTCAAAATTAATAAAAATTTGACTGTGAGAAAACTACATATATCTAAAAATTAGAAATGTAATACGGAGTACTTACATTGACAAAGCAGTCATGAAAGTGGAGACGCAGAAGAGAAGCTGCCATGCGATTTTCCTGCATAACAACATATTCCACTACTGATTTGATTGTGGAAAAAACTTGAGGACAAGAGCTGGAATAAAAATATGAAGTGAGTTGGGAAGTAGAGTTGCCCAACAAGACTATTAACATACAGACAATAACAATCGAAGGAGAAGGAGAAGCCATCTCTATAGCTAGGAAGAGGAGACTGTAAAGATGGAGATGGAGATGGAGATGGAGTATTGTGTGGTGAGAAATAGTGGGGTATATATAGGGAGAATAAGTTTATTTTCCTTGGTTCATTAGTTCATGAAGAAATAAGAAGAAACTTCATTAGTCAAATTAAATACCAAATTAGCTATGATTTAGGCGGCATAAGATCAAATAATGGAGTACATAAATGGTTTAAATATATAGCCCAAACATGCTCTCTATGGAGTATTGAGCACTCACTAGAGTCAGATTGAAGCTCATATTCCTGTCATTGCCTTGCAAATAAAAGTAGGGGACCATATAAAAGTAAGTGTAAATAAAATTATTCAAGCTGTTTTATTATTCATCTGAATTCATTTCTGAAATGAGGATTACGGCATTGAATGGAATAGACAAATGACATGAATCGTTGTTGATTTAGTGTTTTGGTTGGGTATCGTTGGAATTACGAGTTTAAGGAAGGGATATATATGAACAAAAATCGATTCAGTGGCAAATAAGCCTCATTTTTACATCTGGAAAATAAGAGGACTAAGTGGCACTCAGATCTGATTGGAAAAAAAAAAACGGACTGAACTTTTATATGTATGAACTAAACAGACTTCAGACCTAATTAAGAGCTGGAAACAAAAAAACAAACGAGTCCTAGGTAAGGCCGGAGGTCGATACTTACCGCCTTACCCGCAATAGACAATGCAGCCTCCCTTGATAACCGTAAACCATAAGCAGCCTTTCTCACAGATTGTTTAACCTTGTCACCATACCCACCAACTCCTGCAGCAATTGCATCCCACACAAACTGAAATGCATTCAAACCAGACATGATTTCACAAGGCATAACAACTACCAAGTAGGCAGGCCCCAGTGTGTAAGAGCATCAATGAGTTAATGGTAACTCGGGAAAGCTTAATTAAACCTAACCTGCTATAACTTGAAATGAAACTGAAGCTTAACTCATAAATCCAACGGTCAATCTTGAAGACCAAAGCAAGCTGGTCATGAGCCAAAAGATAGGCGCTAGCTACCCAAGCTTACTACTAATCAAATGCAAATGTTAAAAGGATGATAAACCAACAATTACCTTCTCAAACTGGCTGTCGCATATCTCTGCCTTAGCTGCTTCAACAGTTTTCTTAGGGATGCAAAGCAATACCTGCAACCTCTCCAATGCTTTGAGATTTTCCTCACTAATTACCCCATCAGATACAGATTGCTGAAGCTTTCGCCGGTATATTTCTGTGCAACATCATATATTTTATTAAAGTGTTTAATGTTAAAATCTAGAGAGAGAAAAATTGTGAATGTAAGGCTTAACAGGAGGTACATAAAGTATGAACGTATAACATAATTGTGTATATTTCTGTTGAAATCATCATGAATACCTCCCTACATATTATATCTGCCCTTTCAATTTATCACAATAACCATCTGAAATAGTCTCTCTCCCGACAAAAACAGAGTCACTTTTTGACTATTGTTGGTCAACTAGATTAAACTATGACAAACATTCAAAATTTACTAGTAATGTCTAAATTTTAGGGAAAATGATAATTTTTTTTTTATATATTCTTAGAATGATTTGAAATTTTAGAATCTGAAGCATAGTAAATGCATGTGATGAGCCCGGATCTTTTAGACCGGGCCCAAAGCTCGGTTTGATCCAAAAGTCCAGCATGACGTGGCATACCCTCCCTAGACCGCCAGAGTCAAGACCGCGGACAGCCAGACCGTCAGTGAGGTGACTGCGAAAATTGTGACCGCAATATTCATGCTCGCGTCAATATTGTTGACCGCGCCAAAGATGTTGACCGCGGTCTCATACCAGACTCCCAGTTATCTCACCAGACTCCCGGTTAAAGCCAAAGTTTATAGAGCAAGTTTCCTAAACGTGCTCTGACATAAAAAAGCCGGCTTATTCCCATCGCATTGAATGCGGCTCAGGCGCCTACTATGCCATTAAGGCGCGGCGCCAACTTGTGACTGTGCCCACTGTACCTGTCCACATCGGTGACATCCCTTTGCAGTAAACCCAGCTTTACTGGCAGGTCCAATCAGGCGCGGACGCGTGTCCTGGGTCAAAAGACAAAGATCTCCTTAGGGCTGACCTCACCAAGCAACTCTCATTCGCCTATAAATAGAAGACCTTTGTCCCCTTGGACAAGGTAAGGGGCAAAATCATATTTGCAAGTCACATTGTCTAAATCCTAAACACACAAACACTAAGACATTCCAACGTCTTCTCTCAGTTAAATACCTCAGAGATCTTACTCTCACACTCGAGGGCCTGAGCTGGATTAACAACAGGCTTTGTCCTTAACGGTGCTTATTCTCTTTGTTGTGTTCTAGGTACCAATCAAATATCAAGCCAGATATCCTACATCATTCAGACACCCGAAAATACATGGCGTCATCAGCAGGTAAGAAAGTAATTTATTTTGTCCTATGTTCACTTCCAAAAAATGAAATGTGACACTCTTTTGGGACTGAGGGAGTTTGGGTCCACGCAAAATCATTAATAAGTTCTTTTAAGACAATATTTTCAAACATAAAAGATAGAAATTTCAGACCTAGACCAAGTACTATTGGATGTAGATTATAGAGAAAAAGTAATGAAACGATGACAGGGTTGTGTTAATTAGACTAACTTGCTAGCAATGCCGTCAAAGTCCTCCTTCTTCAAAGCACCCGGATCAGAACCAGCTACGTAATTGTGCAAACTAAGAGCAGCAACCTCCTGAACAGACGAATTCAAAGCATAAGCAGCTCCAGCTCCGGCACCTCCAAGGGCGACGGGGGCCCACCCAAGTTGGCGCTTCCAGTCCCACCAATTCGAAACCCTAAACCATAACCAGCAGAAACAGCATCGGAGAATATAAGCACCGAGCTGACTAACCTGACAGGCGGTTACATAGAATCAACTTGAGACTGTAAACCGGTAACGGAAACGGTGGCGACTACGTTGGTGGAGGGAAATTTGGGAGGTCGGAGTAAGGAAAGGGGAAAATGGGATTGTGAGAGAAATGTAGAGAGAGGGCGGGTTTGATAACTGTGTTTAGCGGAGAAGATGATAAAATTGAAGTTCCATTTCTTATATTACCTAACACCCCCTCGACGTTTCACATTTTGACAAATACATTGATTTTAGTAGACACTTTGCTATGAACTCCCCTATACTTCCGGGGTCACAAGTCTTAAACTCAGGCTCAGTTTGTTTCAACGGAAAATGATTTTCGTAAAATGTTTTTAGGAAAATGAATTTCCTGCAAAATGTTTTCTAAAAAATGAGATAAACATGTTTTCGACTGTTTGGTAAGAAAAATATTTTTCGAAAAAATTTCATGTGTTTAATGAAAATATTTATCAATAAAAACACAATTTGAGTGGGGGGGGGGCAGGGGTTGAGAGCAGGAATGGTAGTGGTGAGTGGAGTGGGGTGAGGAGTTGTTAAAAATCAAAATGATTAATTTTTTTTTTTTTGATCCGATGGAGGGTGGGGGCAGGGGTAGTGGTGATGAGTGGAATGGGGTGGAGAGTTGTTAAAAATAAATTTTAAATGTTTTTTTTTTTGCCTGAGGGAGGGAGGGAGGGGGGGGGGGTAGGGGGGGTGGTGGTGGTGAGTGGGATGGGGTGGGGGTGGTGGTAAGTGGGGTGGGTAATGTGGGGGATGTATGAAAAGTTAGGTGTGTGAGGGTGTTATCATTTTACGAAAAATATTTTATTTAGGAAAAAGTCGTAAGTCATTTTACGGTGAAAAATATTTTCTCTATTTTTCGATGCTTACCAAACACCGAAAAATGAAAAATGGCTAACAAAACAAAAGGAGCCTCAATGTCAGTGTACGTGGAACTCGCAATTTTTAAGTACTTTGTATTGTTTTGCACCCTATTGACATCAACCATCTTGGACCCAATATAATTATTTATACATGTTTCATTTTTGACAAACTATATTTTTATTTTTATCACCAACCTTAATGATATTTACTTATTTATTATTCCATTATTCCCAATTTTTCATATGTTAGACTCTCTCCCTTTTCTTTTTAACCGACAATTTTGAAAGTTTAATAATTTTAACCAAACAGTTTTAGAAGTGGAATTATCTTTTTTGGATAATAAAAGAAGAAGCAAATGCAACCATCTTTATATGAGACAGACTCTTTTTGGTAAAATTGAAAATTAAGCTCTGAAAATTTAAATCTGAAATTATTAAGTTGCTAAATTTTAAAACATGAATTTCTTTGATAATGACAAATCACTTAGGAGTCGTTTGGTAGCCTGATTAGAGTTGGATATGATTATTAGTCAAATAATCTTGGTGTTTGGTAGGCTAAATGCAATGGGAGTAATAATCCTGGGTACAACTCGGATAAGCTTCTTATCCACTCTTATCCCCTCTAACCCCTTCATATTAATCCCCAAGAAAAGGGTGGTGTTATTAATCCCCTGATTAATAATCCTCCACTATTAACACATTATTAACACAGGCTAATCCTATCGGTCTACCAAACGAGCCCTTACATCTTAATTAATCAAAATTTTAACTAAACATTCAAAAGTTATTTGAATAATTTCAATGATTTTATAATAAAAATAAAATCATCATAAACATAATTAAATTATATTTTTATAATATTTAAATAGTTTTTATTGGTATTTCATTTGTCCCATTATAAAATTTATCTTAATTATTTTAGTCAACTTGACTAAACATAATAAATAATGAAGAAAATTTAATTACGATACTTCATTAAAAATATTATCAATAGTTTAATATTAAAAAAATATTTTAATATTTAGTCAAATATGCTTATATGAAAAGTTAAAATATTTCACAAAAGAAAATAATAATAATTATATTAAATATTTTGATAGATGGATTTGAACTTATACCTTTTTTTTTTCTCTTTATTTCCTTTTCTTAATTTCTTAAAACTCCCTTTTTCAACTTAAAATTAATAGTTTTTTTAAAGGGTAGAATGCCACAAAAGTTATAAAAAAGTTTAATAATGCCACATTTGTTCCTTTCCATCCTGAATTATTCTGTAATAATACCGGCGACAGCGGTGGCGACAATGATGGACGACGGTGGTGGTGGCAGAAGAAGACAATAATGATTTAGATGGAGATTTTTGTGCCATTTAAACAAAAATATCGATTTGTCAAATTCGTAATCCCGAGTTCTTATATATTGGAGTATTTGTTATGTTGGTATCTTTAGTTATAATTTTTCTTTATCATGAATAATTATTTTTCTTGCTACATAATATTATATTAAAAATAGTTTTATATATTTGTGCATCGCACAGGTGCGTTACTAGTTTTGATAAAAAATGTTTAGGGATATTTATAGTGTGTCTTATGAAAATGCGTTTTTGCTATTGATTAGGAAAAACGGATTTTAAAATACGCGGTGACATTTTTGTAAATAAGTGAAACTTCGCGCGCGATAACATTTTTGTAAATAATTGAAATTTCGCGCGCACAACTAGACTGCCGGTGTAAGTTACAAGGACTGTCATTGCATGTATCTGATACTCTAAAATATTACGACTGTCACTCAAAAAGATTACCACTGCATTACACTGGTATAGATATTGTTAGTTACAAGGAGTGTCATTGCATGTACCTAACACTCTCAAAAACACCAACACTACATTAAAATGATACAACCAGTGTTAGTAACAAGAAATGAAAATATATGTGTTTTACTAGTAAAAGTGATTATGTTATTGGGCCCGTGCGGAAAAACTAACGTAACTTTTGACTACAGATTAACCACAAACCTTTGAAGTTTTTATAAATTTTGTAATTGAGTGTTAGAGCATGTGTTATGAAAAGTATCGTGACATGTGTTAAATAGTGTCAAGGCAATGCTAATATTAGTATTAGTAATGCCAATGCTAGAGTTAATGGCTGTGTGCGTTAATAACCTCGGGTATTTACACAGGGCCGTTCCAAGCGTTTCGTAGGTCCGGGGCGAAACTAAATAATGGGCCCTAATGACTTTATATAGGTACACACATATATCTATATATCATTAAAAATAGTATTATAGTATAATACGATAATGTATATATGTTCATTAATTAGTTGTTCAAATTTTTATAACTTTATTCTATTTAATTATTTGTTATATTTTTTTCTCGCTTTAATCATTAAGAAAAAAAAATTAAACTAACATTTAAAAATTGAGAATATGTGTAAATTAAATATAGAAATATTTATAATTGATATGGTAATGTTATAGATAAAAAAATTACAATGAAATTTCAGAAAAATTACTTTATTTCTTCAAATTTGAAAGATATTTACCGATTACGCAAGATGAAATTAAAAAAGAAGTACTATAAACATATGAAAACAATAAATATGAAACAGAAATTATGTATGACAAATTTATTTATTTTATTTGATCCAGTGAAAGGGAAACCAAGATAGATGTTATGTAAAACTAAAATTTATAAATAGATTTAAACTTATAATTAATAAATTTATAGATAAATATAAATATAAATGCATTGGATTGTATTGGATTGTAGATAACACAAATGCAAGGTTATAAAATCATAATCAATAATCTATAAATCGAAGAAAAAAAATCTATAAATAGATTTTAAAAAATTATGATTTTCAATGAGTTATATATAAATAAAATTATGATTCAAATTAAATATATTAGATCTTAAGATTTTGAACCTTATAAACATACTTCCCGTTTCATAATAAATGTTACTTCTTTCTTTTTGGATTTCTCATAACAATTGTTATAATTTAAAAATGAAAACTTGATAGTAATTATTTATTCAATGAAACTTACTTGTCACACTTACAAGAACAATTCAATTACTAACCATCAGGCCATTCAGGCTTTGGCCTGGTGGCCAGAGCTCATGGCTTTCAACCTGGAGGTCATGGGTTGATCCCCCCCCAGAAGTTAGAGGGAAGGCTTTCTCTTCCTAGGATTTCCTAGGCGCTTCTCTGTGTGTGTGTGTAAAAAAAAAAAAAAAACAATCCAATTACTATTCACTATCCAACTTTTCTTTACTACTTTACTTTTCATACTTACAGCACATACTTTACAAATACTTAAAATTTAATCTTATAGTTTAGAGATAAAATACAAATAAAAATAAATTTATAAGACTTGTAAAGATAACTTAAAATTGGGGCCTCAATTATTTGAGCTCAAACTTATCTCCTACTGTATTTAGCTATTTAATTATTGCTCACTTACAATCAAATCAACACATTACTTATTAAATTATTTTGCACTAATATTTCATATTAGTAAAAAATACAAGTGTTATACAATACTCCCTCCGTCCCGCCCGACTTAGGACATTTTTTCATTTTGGGCGTCCCATCCGACTTAGGACAACCCCAAAATGGAAAGTACTTTATTAATGGGACCCACATTTACACTCACAACAAATTTTCACTCATTATTCCCTACCCCACTTTCTCTCACCTACATCACTTTTCATACTCACAACATCCACCCACTTACACTTTTTCCTTAATCTCCGTGCCCAACCTAAACGTCCTAAGTCGGACGGGACGAAGGGAGTATACTGGACATGAAACTTGTGTCCCTAACTGGCGTGGGCCCTGGGCGATCGCCCGTTCTGACCCACCCCTTGGGCCGGCTCTGTATTTACAAAATGTTATCGTGCATGTTTTCTAAGAAATAGCCGGTTATCTACAAAATGCCACCAGTCCGATTCATCCTTGGTTCAAAAACCCATTTTTCCTAATCCTTTGGAAAAATGCAGTTTTCACAAGATTTTGTGTAATTTTTCTTAAAAAAAGATACTCCCTCCGTCCCATTTCAATTAATACTTATTTCCTTTTTGGTTCGTCCCACATCAATTGATACTTACCCAAAATGGAAAGGAATCTTCACTATTTACCCCACTCATTCTCTCTCCTATTTTACTTTTTCACTCACAACATTATCTCTCCTAACTATTCCTTCCACTCATTCTTTCTCCTATTTTACTTTTACACTCACAACATTCTCTCTCCACTTTTTCTTTCTCTTACCTTTCCTTAATATGTGTGCCTTTTTTTTGGTATCCATTGAAGTGGGACGGAGGGAGTATTCATTTAAAAAAAGTAAAAAATTTAAACATTTATTTAAGAAAAAAGAGAGTTGTATTTAATCCTAAAAATTGTCCTTTAAACTTCTAAACCACAAAACAACATTTTGGTCACGTAATGAATCCTTAAAAAAACCTTAAAATTATAAGACCAAAAATACAATGTACGTACAGTTCTCTTAAGATCTTTGTGAATAAAACTTCCTAGTCCTATAATAAAGAATCAAGGCAAGAAAAGTGCCTAGAAAACAAAGTGAACCCCAAATAACAAAACTCGTTTGGTAACATTTCATTCCCATGCATTTTCCATCTAAATTTCCATTAATACGCCCTTGAATTCGGTATAAAATAGCAGCCAAATCCCCAAATAAAAACGACCCGATTGGGATATTTGTGACCAAAATATTGTGATTGACCCCGAAGTGTTTAGGGCCGAAAAGCTCAGTGGTGGTGGATATGGAGAGGGAAGTAATGGCGCCGGAGCATAATCCGATGGTGGCTGTGCTTATATGAAGAGATATAGAGTTGGTGCTGAGGAGTACGAAGAATGCTGCTGTCATAGGTGCCATCATTACTGCTATTGTTGCTGGCCTAGACACTTTGAAGTTCGTCCTTGAACTATAGTAGTCAAGGAGAGAAGGGATGAGGCGACCAAAGAAGCCAAAAGAAGAAGCCAAAGAGACCAAAGAAGAAGTTGCAGAGGACCCCCTTGACTCTGCAATTTGTCCCAAGTTATTCAAATACACAAACCCTAATGTTGCACCAAACAAATACACACTAAAATACAACCAAAAATTAACCCTCCTCAACATCTCCTTAACCCCAATCTCCTCCTTCACATTATCATCACCCTCCAAAAGCTCCTTATTCATACTCACCCCCTCCTCTATGTCAATTTCTTCTTCTTCCACACTACTTTCTACTTCTGCCACACTATCCTCATCATCAAAACCATGCTCCCTCAACTCTTTTCTAATCAAAATCAAACACTTTTTCTCAATACTCTCTTTAATTTTCTCCACCAATGGAATCCCAAGTGGGGCCGCCAAGAAAACAATCAAGCCAACCAAGATTGTCCTGGGAGACAAAAATCTTGAAAGAATAGGCTTCAACAAGCTTGTGATCACAGCATAAGTACCTGTAAATAGTGTTATCATGAAAATTGCTATGAACCCACCTGACAAATTTCTCGATCTTCCAATTTTAACCTCCCTAACTAACGGTACACAAACGAAACAGACTATGAGGGGTAGAATGGAATTCAACAAAAGATAAACTTTAGCTCTTTTTACTTGTGAAGAACTTCTGACCAAAGCATCAACAATGTCAGCATAAATCTTTGCACTTAACCCTTGATAACTAGTTGATAATCCAACCGCAACTATTCGGTCCAACGGAAAGTGTTGGAGGGCAATAATGTAACAAACAGTGTTGATCCAACAAATGCTATTGCCTGCCAAAACAGTTAGAAAGAATACTAAGGGATATGGTAAAGAAGGGAATTGGTTTGTTATAAGAAGGTATTGAAGTCCATAACCAATATACCCTAGGGTTGAGCCAATTAAAAGAACTAGCCAGAGAGGTAGATAGAGTGCTGCAATGCCGGAGATGAATCCGAGGAGTTTTCCGGCGTCGGAGGCAAAGGCTAAGTTGTTAAGTTGAAGTTGTGAGAGAGATAGAAGCTCTTTGAGCTGGGAAGAGTAAGCAGGGAAGTTTAAGTTTGTTCCGTTTATGGATTGTAGCCATATTGCACCAACTAAGCTTAGCCATTGAAGACCCATTGTAGAGAGAGAGAGAGAGAGAGAGAGAGAGAGAGGAGAGAGGAGAGAGAGAGAGAGAGAGAGAGAGAGAGAGAGAGAGAGAGAGAGAGAGAGTTTTAAATGTGAAAATCTATTGATTATGGGGGAGAAAAGTTTTAGGACACCTTTTAAGGGGGAAGTTTGAGGGAGAAGGTACCAGGTAGGGGAAGTATATTTGGAAGGGAGATCGATCCAAGAAAAAGGGAATATCTTTTGCCAAAGGAGAAATGTCTATTTAGAAACATGATTCCTCTTTTTTAACGTAATCATAAAACGGTAGCGTTTGAAGAAAACTCGCACCGTGTGACCGCGTCTCCTAGGCACAAACTTATTGAAGTACTTAAACGACATCGTTGGAACAACTTTCAAATTAAACGGTCACCCCCTTTTCTGATAAACCCTAGAACCTTACAAAAGCTTCTCAATCTCCACTCACTCGAATCTTAAAATTACTCTTACTCGTAATTTGTAGGTTATATGTGTGGATTGATACAGGCTTACTTTTCAACTCTCCCAATTTTATTGTTTTAGGGCTTGAAATTAATGAAAGACCAGTGAAGCGGCCATTGCTGGACTTTGCCAAGCTATCTATCAACAGTTTTCCCTCCAAAGGTATGTACTCCCTCCGTCCCGATAAATGCTTCACTATCTTGGCTCGGCACACAAATTAAGGGTGGAGAAAATGTTGTGAGTGTAATAATAAAATATGAGGGAGAGTGAGTGGAGGAAATAGTAAATTTGAAAAATGTTGTGAGTATAATAGTAAAATAGGAGAGAGAATGAGTGGGTGGAATAGTAAAAATTCTTTGCCATTTTAGAAAAGGTAAAACTTCTAACGGGACACCCTTTTGGGTAATTGGTGAAGCTTTTATTGGGACGGAGGGAGTATTAATTAAGATTTGATTTCTGAAGGTTATAATTGTTGGAAATTAGGTTTTTGGAAAATTGGTGTTTGACCAATTTTTGATAAAAAATTTCATGTAGTTTCTTTTTTTTTTCGGTAAGTGAAAATAAGTTGAATAATTGTAATCTAAATTTTAAAATAATATATATATTTTCTCAAAATCAATTTTGGGTGAATGAGAAATTAATATTGAAAGTATGCTACTTGGTTTTATAAGTTGAAGAGTTTAATTGATAAAAAAAGGACATTTTTTGTTTTAAAAGACACCAAATTATGTGAACGATGTGTTGTATCAAGAGATAAATATGTTTGGTTAACATATTATCATTTTTGAGTCATAAAACCTAACTTTGTTAGTGTTTCGTTAGAAAAAATAGCGAAAAGACATGTCTATATGTTATATTTAACAAAAAGACATGACTTCCTGTTAAAAATTAACTGTAGCTGTCAGAATCTGTTAGAAATTTAACAGTAACTGCCAGTTTCCGTCAGAACGTTTGCAGAAATGCCACATTCTATCAGAAACTTAACGGAACTGTCAGAAATTAACAGGAATTGTGTATTTCAGTTAAATATTTAACGAATTAGAATATTTTGGACTGATTTTCAGTTCAAAGACTAATGGATGTGTCCTTTTCTTGGACGGAATAGATTCAATGTATCTAACTTATGTCTTTTGACATAAAAGACACCATAATTCTTCATTTACTATAAATAGACCCTCCTTATTTGTCATTTATCATTCATTTTATCTCATTCACAATTTAGAAACATAACTTAATGGGATTATCCGATTATGTGAATTGTTTATAGAATTCAATGGAATTCTCAAAACATTTAAAAAATAGATTATCTTGTTGCATAAAATCTCATTCAACGTCTGAAAGTGACAAACATAGTTGAGTTCGCCGAGTTTTTGATTTGAAGTGATTCTATAAAAAATAATAAGTTGTTTTATCCTGAGAGAAGATTGCCACAAAACCGTTAGTATCAGTGCGGGGCAATATCTTCTTGTGGAGATTGTGTTTCACAATACTTGACTTCCATTATTTTGTCCGGTTTGATTTAATTTTCGCATTTCTAGTTTATGCAAATTTCCTCCCCGTTAATTATATATTTTGGTTCATTAATATGATATTCGTTAAATTTAAGAAAGTTATTGTTCATTATTATGTATGAAAATTTTTCCTAACAATAATTTTGTTGTTTGATACTTCATCTATTTTAGTTCCTGGTTCTAAAATGCTTATTTTTTTGGGCACCTGTGTTCTACTTCTTCCGTTCCTATTCCTAAATTATTGTATACAAAATTTTCAAATTTGCTTTTTGATTGATTTGATTGATAAAGAACAAAATTAAAGTATTTTTTGATATTCATTTAGGAAACAAGGGATTAGTAGAGTCTGGACATACAAGAAAGGTGATTCCCGGCCAGAATCTGAACACCATCAGATTAGATTAGTGCGTAAATGTATTCCCGAAGTTAGAGAGAAGGCTTTCTCTCCCTAGGATTTATTTCCTAGGCGCTTTTGTGCATGCATGTGTATGTGAGTAGTGGAAAAAAAAAAGAAAAAAAAAAAAAAAACAACAAGGGGTTAGCCAAATTCTTTTTAATGTGGTATATAGCATGTTGCTGCACAACCCATCCCACATCGAAAATATAAAAGGAAGTTTTAGTGTGATATATAGAATGACCCTACACTATTATTAAACATCAAATCAGGACTTTTTAATGCATGTGATGGGTTGCTGTTAATCCAAATAAGAGTGTGTTGTGCTTACGTAGTAATGGGTCGAGATTCGACTCGGATAGTAACAAATACTCCCTCCGTTCCTAAAAGATTGTCCTGTTGTACATTTTGCAATTATTAAGGAAGAGCTTCACCTTCTTGTACCTTAGTAGATTTGCACTAACATTCATGCCTAAATTTAGAAATGGGACATACTTTTTGGGACAAGTCAAAATGACAAATGGGACAATCTTTCAGAAACGGAGGAAGTACTTAATAACAAGCTATTATCTATTTTATTAAGGGACACTTTGAAAATGTAACGTGTGATTTTGAATTTAGGGTAGAACATGTACTATTTAGAGGTCTCAATCAATAAGTGAGTGTCACGATTATTTTATAGAAAATAATTACAGTCCCCAACATAAAAATAACATATTAAAATAGAGATCACTAGAAAATGTTTTATCAAAATAGAGACAATTAGAGAAATGTTATCCCAAAATAATAGACTATTAGAAAAATGTTGTCTTAATAATGTTTAAATAGGGACTACTAAAGATGATGTCCCAAACAAGTACTGTAGTCTCTAAAGACACTTTTCTAGTGGCGTAGGTACATTTTTTTTTATATAAAATTGAGATTTATATTATAATTTTTTTTTTAATTTAAACATTTATTTATTTAGGGACGGGGAGAGTGTGTTACAAAATATAATATGGGGTTGATTTCTAAACAAGCAAGCAAGAAATCTTACAAGACAGCTATCTTCTATCTACTTTAGTTGGGTGGGATACCCTTAGTATGAGTGGACATTAATAAAATATTAAAAAATTTATTTTATCTTTGTGAACAAAAAGTAAAAAAAATGACACTTATATTTTTATTATATGAGTCGAACGGGTCTTATATAACAGTTATAAAAGCTAACTGAAATTTTGGATAAAAGGGTAGTTCAGTCTTTTACCAGCTAGAAATGCTTATGGTATTTTGGATCTGGTGTGTCCTGAATTGGTTTAAATCTCGTATGAGTGGTCCTAGAGTAAGTGGCCCGTAGTTATAAAAGGCAAGTTGATCTTATAATTCAGTTATAATAGTTGTAATGTGTAAATTATGAGATTAATTCGTTGTTATTATTGAAAATTTTAATTTTTTTTTTGTTGAAAAAAAAAATTTATTTTAATTTTGTGAAAAAAAAGTAAAAAAAGGACTCTTATATTTTTATTATATGAGCTGAACTGGTCTTATATAACAGTTATAAAAGCTGACTGAAATTTTGGATAAAAGGACAGTTCAGTCTTTTGCCAGCGAGATATGCTTATGGTATTTTGAATCTGGTGTGTTCTGAATTGGGTTTAAATCTCGTATGAGTGACCCTAGAGTAAGTGGCCCGCAGTTATAAAAGGCAAGTTAATCTTATAATTTGGTTATAAAAGTTGTAATGTGTAAATTATATATGAGATTAATTCGTTGTTATTATTGAAAATTTTAATTTTTTTTTGTTGAAAAAAAAAATTTATTTTAATTTTGTGAAAAAAAAGTAAAAAAAGGACTCTTATATTTTTATTATATGAGCTGAACTGGTCTTATATAACAGTTATAAAAGCTGACTGAAATTTTGGATAAAAGGACAGTTCAGTCTTTTGCCAGCGAGATATGCTTATGGTATTTTGAATCTGGTATGTTCTGAATTGGGTTTAAATCTCGTATGAGTGACCCTAGAGTAAGTGGCCCGTAGTTATAAAAGGCAAGTTAATCTTATAATTTGGTTATAAAAGTTGTAAAGTGTCTTACAATGTAATGTATACATTGTAAGACACTTATTTGAAAACTATATTATCGGTACAAATATCAGATTGAAGATCACTAAAATAAATCTATATTTAAAGCATAGTTAGTTTGTACAAAACACATTTTATACGTAAATTCCCGTTCTATTCAATAATACTCACGTTTGGCGTCCGTTTTTCATTGCTATGGAATTAAACGCATATTTTTGATGTAAAACATAGTTATTGTGTATTGAACGTGATATGTGCGTAATTTTAGTTAAGAAACAGGTGATTAAGGGAAGTAATTTGCCCACAGTGTCACTTAGTTTTCGCCAACGATTGGAAAAGCGTAATCTATCCTAGTTCTAAGTCTCCCAATCTTTCTCTTCAACTGCAATTCGGAACTCTGGACTCTAGTAATTCTCCAAACAAAAAAATTACATGAAACTTTCAAGTATCATCAATTTCGATTTTTGATAAGTTATTTTGTTCTTGAGTCGTATTCAACTTCTACATCCACGTTTGATTTTTACATATTTCATTAATGTTATTGTTATATAATATTTTAAGATTTATGTATATAGATTAATATAGTAGTACTATTTCCTCCGTCCCAAAATGTATAATTAATTTTCATTTTTTAGAAAAACAATAAAAATTGTTATTTTTTTACATCCACGTTTGATTTTTTTCTTTCTTTCTTTTCACGTGAGAGTTGAGGCATATTTTTATAAATATATTATACTTCTAAAACATTAGGTAAATGTATAATTAATATTCATAATTTGCCTATATATATTTATTATATTTTCCCTATACTTTTACGTATGTAATTATGACTATGATACATATAATACACGTTATATAAAAAATACACAATATTTATATTCCACTTTTTTCATGCCATATTTTTTGGCGTATTTTTAAAATAAAATTCGTACATAATTAATACTCATCTCCTCGCCTCCTGACATGGGATAAAGTAAAAAAAAAAATCATGCGATATACTCATCTTGTTTTTTTTTAAAAGAAACATATGTTGGAACATTAACGATCCATTAGCCATGAACCGACTCACAACTAGATTAAGAAGAGAAGGAGAAGAAGAAGAAGAAGAAGAAGAAGAAGAAGAAGAAGAAGAAGAAGAAGAAGAAGAAGAAGAAGAAGAAGAAGAAGAAGAATACGGAAGCGTGTACCTTGTGATTCCATGATTGTGTTCTTGATCTTGTTCTTGAATAAATGAGAAAGTAGGGAAGAGTAGATCTTCTAAATGATAGTGCCCACACTATAATCTTCTTGATGAAATGAAGAGAATTCTTATGTCTGAATTGTATATGTAACTAGTGTCTCTAATGGCTGATGGATAGCCTTTATATAATAAGAGAAGGGGCACTTCATTTAGGGACTACACCCTTTCATAAAGATGATGGTGTGAAGTTACCATTATGCCCATCATTTAATGGTACTTACACCTAAAAATGGAATTCTACACATTTTGTCTATACTTTAACATTATTAAATGATTATAACAAATGGAATTAAATAACACATATTAATTAATCCATGTTCTAACAATCTCCCACTTGGATTAATATTTAATATGTATCTTTTACTAAATAAATTCCTTAATCATTTATAACATGAATGACAACCCTTATGTGCACGTTTATTGTCATCCAACACAATCCCGTCCATTAGTCTTATAAGTATAGAGACTAAAGGGGCAGTCGTTGTAATTGATTCGCAACTAAACCCACATTAATCACATATATATATCCAACTAAATGACATAGATTAAGTATAGCTATGTAGCATGGAATATTAATGAATATATATGAAGAACGCATATATATATTCTCCAACTAGTCCTACTTAATCAAATGAGATCAATATAAATAAAAACAACACAAAGAAATAGAAAACAACACAAACTCCCACTGATTTAAGCATTATCAAAATTGTTTCACCCATATGAGCAGTATGCTCGTGAAACATCAAAAGAGATTATGCTTTACAAAATGGATCCAATAACATGGAGTTTGATCCTATAAGTTGTATATCTATTTGTTTAGTTTATACTTATTTCTCTTCAACAAGAGACATAACCATATGATGTCTTTCGACATCTTTGCATCCACTAAAACATAATCGGAATACTTAATGATCTCAAAATGATCTGATTTTATATACATAAGCATGTAGTTTAATGTTTTATAGGTACTTCATCATTCTTTTGGATGCGACTTAATGTTCTTCTTTCCGAATTGCTTTGGTATTGACCAAGCATCCCAATAATAAATACAAGGTCTATACGAGTACAGACTTGCGCATACATTAAGGTTCCTACTGCCGGTGCATAAGGGATATTTTTCATATACTTGGATTCAAAATTAATTTTAGGACATTGCTTTAAACTGAATTTATCTCTCTTAGAGATAGGGGTGTCATGTGGTTTACAATTTTCCATGCTAAACCTTTGTAATACCTTCTCTATATAGCTCTTTTGTGATAATCCCAAAATACCTCGTGAATGATCACGATGAATTTGGATTCCTAATAAAAAAGATGCCTTACCAAGATCTTTCATCTCAAATTTGTTTGAGAAATTTCTTAGTTTCTTTTAGAAGGTCCTTATCATTACTAGCAAGAAAAATATCATCCACATATAAGATCAAAATAATAAATCTACTCCCACTGAACTTATGGTACACACAATTTTTACCAAGATTCATTTCAAAGCCAAATGAAAGAATAACTTGGTTAAATTTTAAGTATCATTGACGAGATGCTTACTTAAGCCCATAAATGGATTTCTTAAGTTTACAAACCAGTTGACTAGTTTGATCCGAATTAGTCACCATTTCTGGTTTCTTCATATAGATAGTTTCCTCAATGTTGCCATTGAGAAAAGCTATCTTAACATCCATTTGATGAAGCTCAAGATCATAATGTGCCACTAATGCCATAATGATCATAAAAGAGGTTTTAGAAGATTCCGAAAAAAAATATTTCTTTATAATCAATGCCTTCCTTTTGAGTAAATCATTTAGTAACAAGACGTGCCTTATATCTTTCCATATTACCTTGCTAATCCCTTTTGATTTTAAATATCAATTTATAACCAATAGGTTTTACACCTTCAGGTAATGGGACAAGATCCCAAATGTCATCTTCTTTCATTGATTTTAACTCTTCATTAATGGCATTGATCCACTTATGAGAATTAGGACTATTAATGGCTTTATGGAAGGTGATTAGATCATCTCCCACTAAACTTAAGGTGTCCTCATTCTCCGCAAGATACATATCATAACTATCCGAAATAACATTTCTTCTTTCTCTAGTAGATCTTCTTAAGGGCACCGGTTCATCCTCATTTTGAGGTTGTTGAATTTCATTATGTCCAACATTTTCATGTTGTCCGTTATTTAAGGGAGTCTCTATATTATTTTGAATTGTATGTTCTTTGTTGAATTTCAGGTACAATTACTTGATTTTCAACAGGAACTAAAGTTTGAGGAACAAAGAGTGGTTCCTCTAACTCTTCAAATTCAAAATCATTACTATTTCTCCCACTAAATTCAACATCCTCAAGGAACCTAATATTGTCAGTCTCGAAAAATGTTCTAGTTTTCGGGTCATAAAATTTTTATCCCCTAGATCTCTCGGCATACCCTACAAAATAGCTACTAACAGTATTTAGGTCTAGTTTGCCCTCATTAGACCTTATAAGGTCTAGCATCTGCTGGACACCCCCATAAATGAAGATGATTTAAGGACGGTTTCTTATTCGTCCATAACTCATAAGGGGTTTTTTCGGTAGCTTTTGAAGGTGCTCTATTGAGAATATAAGCTGCGATTTTTAATGCTTCGCCCATAATGAGTGAGGTAAAGAAGTACAAAAAAACATACTTCTTACCATATCCTTAAGGATTCTATTATGTCTCTCCAATACACTATGCTAGGTTTGCCCGGCATGGTGTAGTGAGGGACAATCCTACACTCTTAAAAAAATAGTGAGTATAAAGGACCCGGACGTTATTCACCCAATACGTTATACCGTCCGTAGTTTTCACTACTATGATCGGATTTAACGTTCTTAATAGTCTTTCTTATGTCTTAAAAGACTTGAAAACGTCCAATGATTTAAAATTTACATGAAGAAAATAATGTATCCATAACGAGAGTAATCATCCATGAACGTAATGAAATATTGTTGACCATTCCATGAAGGATTAATGAATGATTCACAAATGTCCATATGAATTAGTTCCAAGACGTTTGATATTCTCAAAATTTTATTTCCTTTAATGTTTGTAAATTTATTCTTTAAAACACTTAATGCAAAAGTTTTATCGGAGTATCAAGTTATTTTTAGGATTCCCTCCGACATAAGCTTTATCAATTCTCCCTTTGGAGATATGACCCAAACGCCTATGCCATAGAATACAAGAATTTTCACTTGATAATTTTTGCTTAGTGCCTTTAGTTTTGGTTTCATTATTATGGGACCCATTCATTTTCTTGACTGTGTCAAGTAAATTAAGATTATCGATATATGACAAAGTACTAGTACCGACAAGTTTGGAATTTAAAATAAAGATCACATTTATTATTACCAAAGAACAAGAGTAACCTTCCTTGTCAAAATTGTGATAGATATTAAATTCCATCAAAAGGATGGTACAATGAATGTATTATTTAATACAAAATAATAGCCAATACTTATCAATAATCTAAAAGTCCCTATGCCTATAACTTCAACCGGATTTCCAGCTTCCATATAGATGTATTTCTCATCTTCACCGGGAATTCGGAAATTCAGGCAACCCTGCATACATGAACTAATGTGAGTTGTTGAACCAAATACAACCACTATGTATATTAAGGAATTGAAACCAAATTTGTCTTAGTACAAACAAGACCAAATGACATACCATCCTGAATTCGCCATTTGCGATACTTATGGTAGTCGTTCTTCATGCGAGTAAGGTCCTTGCAAAAGAAGCATTTCTTAATCCCACGAGAAGAAGTAAATGCTGAGTGAGTACTTTCTAATTTGAGATATTTCATCCAATCTTCCTCTAATGTCATATGTGAAAGTAATCCATTAATATTCCACTTTTTCTTTTGACATTTATAGGTCACTTCAAAAGGATCAAATTGAGGAGGAAGATAGATCAAAACTAAGTGCACGAGCAAATCTTCCGAAATCTCTAACTTAAGTGCTTTTAGTTTGATCGAAAGATGAAATAATTCGATAATGTACTCCCGAAGATTTTTGTCACCCTTGTACCGAATGAAAACAAGTTTCCACAAGAATTCAAGAAAAAACTCAGCATTTTCAATTTCAGAGACATTGTCCAAAAATGTCTCTGAAACTGCATTTTCCATGATCATTAGACTCACGCGGTTGGACCGTTCCCATTGCTCAACATTTTTTCGTTCTATAACGGTATTTCCTTTAGTGAGAGCAGCGGGACTTGATTCCCCAAATGCGTGATCGATGTCCATATTGCCTAAGATCATCGTTATATTATTTTTCCAAGTTTTAAGTTTAGTCCCAGTAAGCAAAGGTGCATCATTTATAGTTGTAGTTACGGATGAAGCATTAATCAAATCTGAAGGAGAAGAACAAGAATGAAACAAAACATATATAAGAAACTACATAATGATTAATTATATCAAATGAATTCCATCAAAATAAAAGATAATCAACATGACATCAAGACTAATCTTTGGATTGCGAATTGACTCACAATTTGATTTATCTTGAGGTAAACAAATAGCTTAAACAACACACTTTAAATACTTACCTTCCTTTGGGCCGGATCAAGTACAAAAAGTGTCCTAAAGTTTAAGGTACTTGTTCCCCGGCAATAAAGAACATAAACAATTCACTTTAAACACCCGCCTTCCTTTGGGATGGTTCACAGCATTTAAAATGACCAAAAGTTGAGTTCAATTATTACCCCATGAATGTAAATACTTAGTTAACAACAAGGTCTCCTTTGGGAAACAAGCATGTTATCACATATCAATATTTACATTCATCTTTTAACAAGTTTGAATTTAATCAACAAGGTCTCCTTTGGGAAACAAGCATGTTAATTATGTCCAAAATGTTAAGGATATAATTAATCGGAAACAAAAAGCCTCAAGGTTATTTCTGAAAATTTAAAGGGTAAATAAATAAGTGAAATTTATCATTAAAAGATAGTATCCTTTTGTTCTACCCGTCCATTCTTAAAGTTCGATAACTCTAAGAACCGCTGAAGCGCGTCTGGTGTCCAGATACTATAATTTACTAACAAATTATCACAAACGACCAAAAGGGTACGAATGACCAAAAAATTGCAGTTTTATAAACATTGAAGCTTCTGCACACATGGGCGGCCGCGCAGGTCAAGGTGGGCGACCGCCCAAGCTTCAATTCCACAAATTTTGAAGTCGCTGTACACATGGGCGACCGCCTGTGTCAAGACGGGCGACCGCCCACGTGCCCAAGGCCCGCATTTGACGAAAAGTCACCATTTTTAACACCCTTTTATGAACAGTTTTGAACCAAATAGAGAGAGTCATACCATACCACGGGGGGCTACGCCCCCCGCACCCCCTTTTGATGCCCGATACCAGTCTACACGACGGCCGCCGCGCCTCGGAGGGCGCCTGCCCTTGCCAAGACAACGAGCCATAACACCCAATTAGACTATCAATTCTTAACTTAATGGTGAATCAATATTCAACCAAAGCAAGTAGATCCACATACTCACATCACATTTTTAAATGCATGGCTATGCATATGAACAAACTCACAACGCATCCAAGGATGGTGGCTATGTTCAAAATGGGATAATCTTATATTAAGAATTGAAAGCCTTTGAGTAAACCAAAAACAGAAATAGAATGAAGTTTTATGAATATAATACTCTTAGACAAGATGAGTATCATGATCAAGAACAAAAACTAAATGAAATCATACAAGAATTAAAGCATAAGGCTTTATAAGAATTTCAAACTCAATCTAGTATATGAGTAGGCTCTGATACCAATTGTTGGAACATTAACGATCCATTAGCCATGAACCGACTCACAACTAGATTAAGAAGAGAAGGAGAAGAAGAAGAAGAATAATACGGAAGCGTGTACCTTGTGATTCCATGATTGTGTTCTTGATCTTGTTCTTGAATAAATGAGAAAGTAGGGAAGAGTAGATCTTCTAAATGATAGTGCCCACACTATAATCTTCTTGATGAAATGAAGAGAATTCTTATGACTGAATTGTATATGTAACTAGTGTCTCTAATGGCTGATGGATAGCCTTTATATAATAAGAGAAGGGGCACTTCATTTAGGGACTAAACCCTTTCATAAAGATGATGGTGTGAAGTTACCATTATGCCCATCATTTAATGGTACTTACACCTAATGAAATTCTACACATTTTGTCTATACTTTATCATTATTAAATGATTATAACAATTGGAATTAAATAACACATATTAATTAATCAATGTTCTAACAACATATACTCATCTCAATATATATATATATATATATATATATATAATTTACACTTAATAATTATTAAATAAAAACACTAAATTGAAATTTTTTGGTAATAATAATTTTTAGATTTGACTAAAAATTATTATTTCAAAAAAATATAAAATAATTTATTATTACAAAATTGTAAAAAGGTTTAATTAAACAACTTAAAACAAAATATTTTTTAAAATAAACTTAAAATAAATAAATTATTAACTTATAATTTTTTTAACTTGAATATAGGAATAGTAATACAACATCTATTTGAATTACTTTTTTGGATAAAATAAATAAAGTAATAATTTATGAATTTTTAATATTTATAGGTCAATTTTGAAATATATTTATAAAATAAATCTTTTTTTTAAGTCTTGAAATAAAATCTTTGTTAAAAGATCTAAAAAATGTTTTTTGTAAAAGTTTTAAGATTTTATGAATATTACAATTATATCCTAAAGTTGGAAGACTTGGTTGTCCTTAATGAAATAATGTGTGAACTATTTTGCCCTTTGATGTTGACACTTTTAAGGAGAAAAGCAATTTTAAAAAATAAATGGAAAAACCATGAAAATTGTGAAGTATTTGTTTTATTCAAGTGATGAAAAATATTAGATTTGTCCTTTATTATTGTTGAAAAATTTACACCTTGCTTCCTTTTCTTTTAATACAGTATAAAAAAGTAGTACAAGTCCAGACTTTTTCCAGTCAAAGTGAAGTGATTTACGTAATTTAGTACAGTACAACCTGAAAGGTCAAGCAAAAAGGCTTCATCTCCTCCTGTTAATATAGTCTGTCGCAGCGGCGCGCGGGGCCACCTTAATGCCTTAGCAACTGCCCATATTTAATTATAGAATGAAAAAAACAATAGCAGAACAAAATTTGGCACTTGAACCAACTTTTGACAAAAATGTACGCCATTTATTGGTTTCACGTAAGCGTGTTGATTTGCCATTTCCTTGATAAATTCACTGCTCCCTCCGTTTTGTTCGAAGGAGCAAAGTTTTTGTCGAAAATTAAGAAAAGTGATGTAGGAAAGAGAAAAAGCGTATAGTGAAATAAATATTGTGAGTTAAAAGTGATGTAGGAAAGAGAAAGTGGGGTAAGGAATAGTTAGTGGATATTTATTGTGAGTATGACAAGTGGGTCCCACAAATAAAGAAATAATAAAAAACTTTTCATTTTTGGGTTGTGCCCCTTCAAATTTCAAATGAGACGCCCAAAAAGAAAATTTGTGCCCCTTCGAGCGGGACGGAGGGAGTATATACCTTTCGGCATAAGTAATTATGGCTATGTATTAACTAATTCTAATAATTAGATGTACTATTGAGCACGTACATGTTATATAACAAGTGATTTAGTCCATGCATGCAAATTAACTAGTCTTGGGTATTAGGTAAACTCATTTTCCAAAAATAATTCATCAAATAATCTAGCTTTACCTATAAATAACCTTATATTCTAGCAATATAAGATCATTACACATTCCTCCTTGATCGCCATTTTTACTCTGATTAATATTTAAAGAGATGGCTTCTCCTAATTCTTCAATTGTCATTGTTTGTTTGTTAGTAATCTTGAGCAGCTCTTCTGCTCAACTTAATACAGATTTTTATTCCAAATCTTGTCCTCAAGCTTATAAAGCAATCAAATCGGTCGTGGAATCTGCTGTGGGTCAGGAAAAGCGCATGGGCGCTTCCCTCCTTCGCCTCCACTTCCATGACTGCTTCGTCAATGTAATAGTTACTTTCTTTTTCTAAGTATTATATATAGGAGTATGAAATTAGATATATGGACCTATATATTTATCCTCATAAAATTGATGTGTGATAATTATTTTGATATAGGGATGCGATGGATCAGTTTTGTTGGATGATACGTCATCATTTACCGGAGAGAAAACATCTGGTCCAAACAATAACTCCGTTAGAGGATTCAATGTTGTTGATAGAATCAAGTCTGCTGTTGAACGAGTTTGCCCGGGCGTTGTCTCTTGTGCTGATATCTTGGCCATCACTGCTCGTGACTCTGTCGTTGCTGTAAGTATATGTTATATACATTACAACAAAAATGATCTTTTCCAGCACTTATTTACTGGGATTTCTATAAATGTCACAAATTTTAATTGTGAAAATTTTAATTCAGCTTGGAGGACCAACCTGGAAAGTTAAAGTAGGAAGAAGAGACTCTTTATCAGCTAGTCTTTCTGCAGCAAATAGTGGTGTTATACCACCTCCTCAATCAACTCTCAGTAACCTTATCAATAGGTTCCAAGCCGTTGGTCTCTCAGCAAAAGACATGGTTGCACTATCGGGTGCACACACAATTGGTCAAGCAAGGTGCACCACCTTCAGAGCTCGTATATACAATGACTCTAACATCGACTCATCATTTGCCCGGACCAGGCAAGCTAGCTGCCCATCATCTAATGGCTCGGGTGACAATAACCTTGCACCGCTAGATGTTAAAACTCCGGCTCATTTTGACAACAAATACTATAATAACCTTATTAACCAGAAGGGTCTTCTCCGGTCGGATCAACAGCTTCATAATGGCGGCTCCACTGATTCTCTGGTTGAAACTTATAGTAAGAACCCTAAGACATTTGAATCAGATTTTGTTGCTGCCATGATCAAGATGGGTGATATTAGGCCCCTCACTGGCTCTAGTGGACAAGTTAGGAAGAATTGCAGGAAGGTTAATTCTTGATTAAAGATATAATCCGATCAGTTAAATGTTTTTTTTTTTTTGTTTTGAAGGTGCCAAATAAAACGAGTTTTTGGGTTTGTTTATTTGAGAAATCACGTAAATGTATCATTTGGTTCTATTAATGGAATTTTTGTATGGATTATTTTTGGTTTATATCCAATGAAACTTTCCTTTGGCATCAGATAGATAAAGCAGTGTTACTATATACTCCCTTCGCCCCTAAAAGATTGTTCTGTTGTATATTTTGCAATTATTAAGGAAGAGCTTCACCTTCTTGTACCTTAGTAGATTTGCACTAACATTCATGCCTAAGTTTAAAAATGGGACATACTTTTTGGGACAAGTAAATATGGCAAATGGAACAATCTTTCGGGAACGGAGGGAGAATTATACTATTGAATGTCTTTCTTTGCAAAATAAATCATCTTTTAAAATAACTTTGTCCCTAAATAATTTTTTTTTTTGTAAAATTAAAAATTTGAAAACGAACAGCAAGAATATTTGTGAATTTTTCTATTAAAAATCATATTTTTTTTCTTCAATGTTGAAAATAACAAATCAAATGATCCGCCCATAACTCGACCTGATTCAATGTAGCATAAGATTAGGTATTGACAATTTTTTGTTTCAGCAACTCCATTATATTATATGACTTTATCCATGATTTATAGTTCATTACAATTAAATACTATCTGTTTGAAAAAATATACTCCCTCCGTCCCGGCCGACTTAGGATTTTTTGAAATGGCACGGGGATTAAGGAAAAGGTAAATGTTGTGAGTGTAATTTAAAAATAGGAAAGAGAATGAGTGGAGGGAATAGTAAATTATAATGGTGTTGTGAGTATTAAAATAATGTAGGAGAGAGAATGAGTGGAGAGAATAGTAATTTAAGGTTTCCATTTTGGGCCGTCCTAAGTCGGGTGGGACGCCCAAAATGGCAAAAAGTCCTAAGTCGGCCGGGACGGAGGGAGTATTTTTTATTAATTAATGGTTAACAAGTTATAATTATGGTACCTAACATAAGAAAAGTCTGCTCCACGAGAAATTCAAAGAATTGGATTAGCTGGAGCCTGGAGCAAGGTAGCATTGCTGTACTCACAAGTCCAACCATTTTTAACTTTGATAAAACTTGACAACTGCAAACAATCTCCCTTTGATTAGTTAATCATCAACCTGTTGACAAACACCCTTCAAACTTTACTTCATTTTCAACATTTCACCATATAATTTATCTCCATGCATGCAACCTAGCTTTATTAGGTTAACTGCTCTTGCATATCCCCTCCTTAATCGCGATATCTATTCTATTCCTATATATATACCTTATTCTCTACCGTTATTTCTCACTGCAGCAAACTCCTTCTCTTCATCTTCATCTCATCACTGTACAGCTAGCTGAAAACATCAATGGCTTCTCCTTCTTCAATAGTCTTTTTCTGTTTGTTGGTAATTTCGGGCTCTTCTTCTGCTCAACTTACTACAATCTTCTATTCCATGACTTGCCCTCATGTTTTTTTCGCTATCAAATCGGCAGTCCAGTTTGCTGTGGCTCAGGAAAGGCGCATGGGTGCTTCTCTCCTTCGTCTCCACTTCCACGATTGCTTTGTCAATGTACGTTTATTATATGATCTCCTCCCTCGTAATCTTTGTCTAAAGATTCTTATTGGATACTCAAAAATTAATGTGTTTGATATGTATGCATGTAGGGATGTGATGGATCAATATTGTTAGATGATACAAAATCATTTACAGGGGAGAAAACAGCCGGTCCAAACAACAACTCTGTTAGAGGCTACAATGTCATTGACAATATCAAGTTTGTGATCGAACAACTTTGCCCCGGTGTTGTCTCTTGTGCTGATATTGTAGCCATTTCTGCTCGTGACTCTGTTGTTGCTGTGAGTATAATATACATAGTGGAAACTACTCTCTTTTTTTTTCTGAAAAATTGTATTTATTTTATTAATTGATGACTTAATCCATTATAATGGTGACACTTGGAGAGTGAAATTTACTGGGATTGAACCCCTGACCATACCTGATGCCACTTTAGTCCACTTGAGTTAGAGCTATTTGGCTACTCTCAATATGTTTTTTATTATTGAATTAACGGCATGAATCTTTTTGGTTCTAATAATTCTGATTTAATATTGCAGCTTGGAGGACCAAGTTGGGATGTCAAAGTTGGAAGAAGGGACTCGAAATCAGCTAGTCTTTCTGCTGCCAATAGTGGTGTTATACCACCTCCCACTTCAACCCTTAATAACCTTATAAATAGGTTCCAAGCCGTTGGTCTCTCAGCCAAGGACATGGTTGCACTATCGGGTGCACACACAATTGGTCAAGCAAGGTGCACCACATTCAGAGCTCGTGTACACAACGACACTGACATAGATGTTTCATTTGCCCAGACTAAGAAAGCTAGCTGCCCTTTTCCTAGTGGCTCGGGTGACAACAATCTTGCACCACTAGACCTTCAAACTCCAACTTCTTTCGACAACAATTACTATAGTAACCTTGTCAACCAGAAAGGTCTTCTTCGCTCTGATCAACAGCTTCATAGTGGTGGCTCCACTGATTCCATTGTTGAATCCTACAGCAAAAATCGTGCAACTTTTGAGTCGGATTTTGTTGCTGCTATGATCAAGATGGCTGATATTCGTCCACTCACTGGATCAAATGGAGAGATTAGAAAAAATTGCAGAAAAGTCAACTCTTGAAGGATATTTAAATGGAAAAAAAAAAGAATTCCATGTTTAAGGTTCTTTTTATGGTGCCAAAGTAGTATGGGGTTTGGGTTTTGTTTATTTTCGTTATGCTTGGTTAAACTTAACGAACTATTAATGGGTTTGGTTTTGTTTAGTTTGGTTTTCGTTAAGTTAGAATGAACAAGTTTGATGAAATATTGTATCAGTTGTTGAATCAATTTGAAAATGTTTGTTAGTTTGTTTGTTAATATGCTACTCCCTCCGTCCCAAAACGAGGTCAAAAGAAAAAAAAATCAAATTTGCTCAGCAAAATTGAAAATCTTTTGGACATTTATTTTAGGACAAAGGTAATAATATGTTAAAGTTTAACGATTACCTTAAACATAACTGAAAGAAATTATATTACTAACAAATTAGATCCAAGGGTTCCAAATAAGACTCCTTCACTCTTTTGGAAAAGAAAGAAAGGTTGACATAATTAAAACTATAAGGTGAAAAATTGAATTTGATCAAATCTTAGGGGAGTGAGCTGTAATTAGTACCTCAAAGTTTAAATCAGAACACTTTTAGGTTCTTTCGACGCTGGAACAACTGCATTGGTGGAGACGGGGAAGGGGAGCTATACGCCAGACCCAGCCCACGCTACGATCAGCGGAATTTTTACAATCGGCTGTTAAATTCCGGTATCCAGTGTGCTTCCACCTTCCCTCTACTTATGTTTTTATAGTCTTTTGGTTGTTTAATTTTGTCAAAATCCGGGGGCCCTCTCAGTTGTGACTGTTGTAGATGATTCCTAAAAAATGTTCGTAATTTCATCTGTGTGCTAATTTTGGTAATCTTACAGTTATGTTCGGAGAATCATCAGCAGAAAGCTTGATTGGTAGATGGGTATTTAGTTTGTAGGCCAAGTGTTTGTTAAAATGTCTGTGTGAATCGCGTTGTTTCATATCCACAGTAAGTTATGCAGTATTTGCTGTGAACTAGTGTGCAAACAGCTATAAATGGGAGATATGATAGAATGCTTACAGCTGTTACTCCCTCTCTCCCTAAATTAACGAATGTCCATTTTCTAAAGATTGTTGTCCCTAAATGAATGGCCAATTTCTCTAAAAACTGTCACTAAATGAATTTCTACTATAAAATTTGCATATTCTGTGAAAGCATTTGCGTCCCGATCTAACAACTTAAGCTTTTAGATCAAGTGGTAGCTTAGCGGTATCCGAGCGCTGGTTCTGGCAAAGTCCTATGTTCGATTCGTCCTGCTTGCATTGTTGCCCATAATTATGAGTGCAAAAATTGCACTATGTTGGACATTCCCGAAATTTGGCATGTTTGTTGATCTCTCCACGTTTGCGACCGGGTCACATATGAGAGGAGTGTGAAAGCTTGGTATACATTCTTGAGCCCCAATCTAACAACTTAAGCTTTTAGGTCAAGTGGTAACTTAACCTATTCCATTGTAAACTTGCAAATTTAAAGGATTATAAGATGGATAGTAAATGTATTTGCTCATCCTTGCTACAATACTAAATTTTCTGAAAAACCAACTTAAGCATTTTCTTTCAACTCATATTGCAGCTTAGAACAGAGAGTTCCCAAAAGAAACTCCTCTTTGAGACAGACATACTGGATTATACTATTATAGAAAATGGAGAGAGCAGATGGCTTGGAGATACTCAGCAAGAGATCGATGTTTTTGGTCAGGGGAAAGACCCAAAGAGGAGATAGGAAATCAACCCACCCGTGGATCACCACGTCACCTTTAGATCTTCAGTTGTCTACAAGGGAAGAAGAGGGCGAGGGAGAAGAGAGTATGATTATTAGGATTAGAAAGTTGGGTTTTAAAGAATACATAACATACCCACAAGTTTGACCCGGGGTATTTGTCCCTCTCATTTCCAGAAGCTGAAAGCCCTATGTTCTGTACCGAACCAAGGCAGAACCGCCTGGACCCCACTCAACTCTAACCCATCTATTTGGCTCGACTCATTTTACTGCTCTACTTTTATTTGGTGTGGATTTTTTGTGGCATACTCCCTCCGTCCCACTCGAAATAGGATTTTTTGAAATGGCATGGGGATTAAGAAAAAGTGTTAGTGGAGTAGCTGTTGTGAGTATGAAAAATCGGGTAGGAGAGAGAAACTGTGGTAGGGAATAGTAAGTGGAAAGTTGTTGTGAGTGTGAAAGTGGGTCCTATTGAATAAAACATTTCCATTTTGGGGTTGTCCTATTTCGAGTGGGATACCCGAAAGGGCAAAATGTCCTAATTCGAGTGGGACAAAGGGAGTATATGGTTTGTGGAGGTCATGTTTTCATAACTTATGTTGCGGGTGGGTGGGTGGGAGGCGGGGAGAGTGTGTGTGTGTGTGTTTCAGACTGTCATCCATACATTTCGATAAAGTATGTACCACTCTGGTGGCTCTTATTATTCTTAAGAAACAAAAGACTGAGTCGAAATAGGAAGAAAGAATTGTTCCAAATGCAAAAGCGACTTGTATGCGACGGAATTGAAAAGTGCCACAGGTCACTTATCCAAAGTTTATGTTTAGATCTCCTTTTGCATTTCTGGGCAGGTGAATGTTTCCATTGACAAGTGTTTTCGAATGTTGAATGTTAAATGTTACCAAGTCACTTAGGGTGAGTCGTTAGAAAGAGCATCATTAACATATCTAGCAGCCAAAATGAGAATGTTAAGCTGGATTTTAGGGAAAACTAGGTAGATTAAGTTTGTAATAAACAAAGTTCTAGAGATGACCTTTGCGCTGGTAGCCGATAAAATGAGAGAAATTGCTTATTATGTTTTAGATACATGACTCAAGCTGCTTAGGGCTCCCATTAGAAAGTATGATAGTAAAAAGCAAGGATAGAGATAGGAAAAGGCCAACTAACATGGACATCTGTGATAAAGGACGTGGATGACAATGACTTCTGTGATGACCTTTGCATTTGATTGAACTAAATTGTGAAAAAAAAAAATCTAATTAGAAGAGTCCAGAGTAATAGTGTTGACTTTAGTATCTTCTTTCTATGCTTAGTATGGGGAAATATTTGGAGAGTTAGGCTATGTATAGTGGTAATATGATTCAAAGCCCTGCTTCTTTTGTTGCTCATCTTGGTGGAATCATCATCGTAATTTTGAATGCTCACATGGCTTGATTGTAATGGTTGTATTTACTTTCAAACATGCTGTCACACATTCGATTCTATCCTGTCTGTTTTGGTTAGATCTGGTTTGTGCAAGTAAAGAATGATACTCCTTTCGTCCCATAATAAATGTCGCACTTTCCCTTTTGGTTCGTCCCAAAATAAATGTCGCGTTTCCAAATAAGGAAATAGACCATACTGCAATTTTACCAATGTACAAGCAATGCACAAACAAGTAAAGCACATTTCTTAAAAATGTTGACAAGTCTAATATGACATTTATTATGGGACGGAGGGAGTATATGAAATGTTGGATATTAGGAATGCTTCTAAAGTAAATGCGGAAATCGTTGGTCAACTAATCAAAATCCTTTGTGGGATTAAGTTCGTTCAGGTATTTCAAGCTTGTGAACACTAACTGAAAGAGTGCTTGCTAAGCCTGTTCAACTTATTTTTGTGAAGCGAAAATATCTCTTGCGAAATGCCCAGGATGCGCGATATTCAGTAACATTTTGGTTCTGCAAAACAATTTTGTTTAACTGGAGCTTATCTCATGATTATTCCTTTGTGAGGGTGGCTTTGCAGAATTGGGCAACAAATCAAGTGTTGAGCTGATATACCGCAATGGTGATTCAAGAGGTTAAGGACTCAGCAAATGGAATGGACTGGAAAAATATTGGGGAGTCTGCCAACAACCAGCAGAGTGCTGGACCCACTGTCAAGAAACGGCTTCCAAAAAGGATCAGACATATTCCGGAGGACTATTTTCTTCCTAGAAGATCCATGCCATCTGCCATTGCATTTTATGGAGCATGGATTGTTGCTGGAGTTGGTGCTGGCATGCTAGCCGAAATATGGATTAACAAGAAGGTTAAAGGTAATAACACCACTTTCAACTTTCTGTATGGAGCGTGCTTTTTTTACTATCCAAAAGGGTAATGCTAAGGCTTCCAACAAATATCTGTTGACTTTGACTTCCAACCAATCGTGTCAAGCATAAGATCAATCAGTTTCTTTTGGGGTCACATAGTAACTTGAGATAACCAATCTCAAGTTTAATGCATCATTTGGGATTCAAATTTGGAACATCCTTTTGCGCTCCCTATCATGTTCCTTTGAATATTGCATTACCATACTGCTCATTCTAACTATACAGTGCTCCCCTCTGTCCCATAATGATAGTCCCATTTGACTAATCAAACATTTAAACAGTCTATTTTCATTTCCATTTCCATTTCCATTTCCATTTCCATTTCCATTTGTACCTTTAATGAGGTTTAATTATCACTCCATTATTTCATCTTTTTCCTTGGTTGGCTCACATCCTCCCCTCTTCCTCTTATTTCTTGGTTGGCAATTTTGGAAGTTGACAGTTTTAACCTCACAATTTTGGAAATGAGACCACTATCATTTTGGGACAATGTAGTATTTTTGTTCAGAGCATGTCCTTGAAGGCAGCACAATATACAAGGGAAACTTCACCCTTGGTTCTATAGATTGTGACCCCCCCACCCCCCACCCAAAAAAAAATAAAAAAATCAAGATTTGCACTGCCCATACCAATAAATACTCTTGCAACTTACCTTTCCTACACAATAACAAGATTTTTGCTTTTGTCCAAACATATTTGATTCCCTTCCTATTACATAAAACAATAACATGGTGAAAGAGTTGACTTATTGACCCAATACTAAGCTAATGGGCAAGGCATGTGTAATTTGTTGACGAGTTAAGTTTTTTCCTGATTCTAAGTTCTACTACTACCTCTGTCCCAAAATGAATGACAAGAGCTAATTTGAAAAAGAAATCAGTCATTCAATTTGGGACGGAGAGAGTTGCATATATAGAGACTTGCAAGGTTACTAATAGTTGATATGGATAACAAGAATATTTATTGGCATTGCAGAGGACGGAGGTATTATCTGGGAGTTTGACAAATGAATACCGAAAGAAGAGAGAGTGCCCATGACCTGTTTGGTTTTGCAGTAGCCTGTATGAATGTGAATGCAGGAAACATCCAGCTATTAGATTATGAGGTCCATTAGGTTAATTAATCAAGAAAGTCAACTTATGCATAGACATTGTTGGTGCTTATTTGAAAAATATATATGCACCTTGAGATCCATGACAATTATGATTCACTTGGATTTTTGTAAGTAATTATTTACTTCTTATTGTGTACATTTTTTAAAGTTTGATTATAATAACTACCATTGAAACTAGCTAATGGATCATGTGGTAATGCAACATACTTTTTTTTTACTTGCAACGTTAAAAATTTTAATGGGATTGCTAATGTGACACTACCCTATGAATGCCATGTCATCAAATTCAAAGTCAGTAATAATCTGGCGCTGAGGTGGGATTGACATGGCAATGTGGTAGTAGCGCCACATTGGTAGTCCCATTCATTGTTTAATTTTATAAAAAAATACGTAAGATAATTCAAGAATTAGTAGCAAGTTGCAATAAATAATGAAAATTGAGCGTTTATAAGATATCTTAGTCGTTAGCCTCCCAAAAAAAAAAAAAAAATTATTATATATTCATACGGATTATTTTATTTATATTATCAAAAAGACAAAATAAACTTATTACTCACAAAAACAATTCTGAAGAAAACAAAACAACATGAACTAGAGTTGAGGGGTTTCCCATTGCCATAAAAAAAAAAATGGCAAGCTTAGACTGAGAAATTAATAAGGATTTTGATACTACTATTTGTCTCCTTTATTAAAATTTAATTATCTCCGAGGTCTCAAAGATTTAAAGGCACAGACTAGCATGTAATGTAGTGTACACATGCACTCTTTAAAGCTTAGTCAAACCCACACGTGCAATCTCCATCGGAACAAGTACACTTTTTTCACATCATTAATGCCCGCTATTTTTATTTTATATTCCTTCCGCCCCAAAATAACATTTTTATTATTTTTCCGTTAACACAAATGTTATTTAAGTAGTAATTTTAAATTAATTTAATTATGCTAATAAAAATTTAAAACTCTTTATTGATATGGCATTATAAATAATATTAATAATAATTTTTAAATTTTAATTCAAATAATTAAATCAATCTAAAACTATTGTACCTCTCCGTTTTAAAAGAGCGGAAAGATCGTAGTAGGGAGTATAGTGGATATAATATTGATTTTATTGAAATATAGTGTTCTCCTTCTCATCCAATGGACAAGGTTAGTTTTTCTTTTCTTTTTTTCAAATAGACAGATAAAAAGATAACTCGACATTCATTAATCCAACTGTTAGGCAGTCAAATATTTTATTTGTTCCATTCACCTCAAAATAAGTTTGAACCTTTGGCAATAATCAAATTATTCATTCGGAGTTTGGAATTGAAAGTTGAAAATAAATTCTATTGCTTTTCCTTTTCCAATTTCAAATCTGCACTATTCAGCTTGCTCTAATTTGGAATCCAAAACATGAAATTGAATTACTAGATACACCACAAGAAGAATAAGATTACAAATGGTCATGACTTCCTTTGAGCCTGATTTGCTACATATAGCATTAGCTCTGACTTCTGACAATAACAATCGCGATATCATCGCTTACCAATATCACCCGAAACATAGGATGAAAGAAATTCATTGATAATTTCCTCATCAAAGAATTTAACTACTTTTAATAACGAACAAAACAAAACAAAACAAAACAAAGCAAAACGAAATGTATAAATTTCCTAATAATTGTTAACATAGTACTGTTCAAGAGTCTCGTGCACTGAACTGTCTTTTATGTTAACCCAAACGAACCTAAATCAAGCCAAGTTAAATGAGGCTCATGCATACATTAGACAAAATAGGGCACATTATTGTTAGGAATATTGGTAGTGCTAAAGCCAGAAGTACTAGAAGGCAAAGCATACAAATGAACAGAATTAGAAGCTGAAGAAGAAGAAGACGAGGATGAATTATTAGACGAAGAGGTTATAACAGTGGATGGCGGTGGTGGTGGTGGTGGAGGGGTGGCCGGGGCTGAGAATGTTGGGAGGGCGGCAATGGAGACAGCACTGGCGGAGATCAATGTAGAAGCGATTATATCACTATTAGCAGCCTCCCTATATTTATGACGTAATATTTCAGCTCGGACTGCGTTTAACTCAGCTTGTAAAGATTGAATTTGAAGTTGTAGAGATGAGATTGCACCCATGCATCCATAAACTGGATCTCTTAACCTTACGTTTGCTTCGTATACCAAACTATTTGCTGCATCTGCTCTTTGAGGCTCTGGCACATCCTAGATTAAAACACACAGAGATCAAGAAAATGAGAACCAACAAAATATATGACAAAGTATGAAGTACTCTCCAAGAAAAAGAAAGTGAAGGCAATATAGAACAAAAGAAAAGGTCTTTTTTGATTGAATTTTCAAGAACCATGCATTCTTAAATACTCCTTCAAAAAAGAAAAACTTACAAGATTCTTAAGAATCAGGAATATGCAGTCTAATTATGTGGCAGTCGGATTAGTTTATTATAACATGAAACTACCATACTATAACATGTAACTCATGTTGTTGAGGTTATTTTACATTTCCACCTGCATCTCGTCTATTAGTTTTAATATTGTGCGGCTGAACTCGCCCAACTGTTATACAGTCTATTGTCCTTACCCCAAATATGACTTTTAAGGGTACGCTAATGTTGCTTATTTTTATATTTATGAGTTTGCAATAAATTAATTATCTCCTTTAGGAAAATGAGACTCTTTTATGATGGAAATAGTCTTTATAGGAAGCAACAATTTGTTTGGAACTATCTCTATAGTTTCCAAGAAAATGACCAAGATAACAAGAAGACAAGCTTGATAAGAAGAAACTTGAAGAAGAATAAAGAAGGGTGAAATAGATTTAAATATAAAAACAAAGAGAAGATGGAAACAACAACTAAACATGGTATTAAAAATTGGGGTTCATATGCATAAAGTCTTTAAGCTAAGGCTATATAAGGAATTAAAAAGTACCAAGAGCATCTTGGAGACATTGCTAGCACCAAAGACTTTGTGAACGGCGGCAAACTTGTGGGGGTCATGAGGGGAGAAATAGGGAGAGAAAGGACATTCTTCAGCACATCTTCTTCTTAAGAGCTTACAAGCAGCACAAGGTGTGATTGTGTTCAAGGTTGTACCACCTGGTGGAACCAACATTTGTCTCCTAATTCCCATTCCCATTTGTTGTTGAGATGAATTATATGTGTCGATTTCTCGTTTAATCCTCTTCCTTATATCTTCATCATCTTGTTTATCCCTAGAAACCCACACAAGCAAAAAATAAAACATGAACAAAATTAGGTGAATATATCAAGATTTTCTTAGTTAAAAAAAAATCAAGATTTTTTCTCTTTCTCTTTTGATCACTTTCATTTTTCTTTGAAGAAAGAACAAGCTAGTTAGGGTTCAAAGCAAAAGTCAATATATTGTTAGATTGTAAAAGATGTAGATGATTACATGATGATCAAAGGAGGGTTAGGCAAGGTGAGGGAACTTTAAGTCATGAGTTGAGTTTAAAGGAGAGAGGGGTTGAAAAATGTTGTTATGTGTACCTTTCTCTGGACATCCAAGATAGATAGCCACTGTAAATGATGAGTGGGTAGATGGAGATGGAGAGAGAGAGAGAGAGAGAGAGAGAGAGAGAGAGAGAGAGATGTGTGTGTAATGTGTGTGTCAAAGGGGGGAGGGAGAAAGTATAAGAAAGAGGGGAAAGAGTGCTTAAAAGGCAAGGTAATGGAGGAGAGAAAGTATTAGGAGTAGGTCAACAACATATTTTTCACTATAAAAAGAAAAATATATTCTAGGGTTGATGAGATGGTGTGGATCTGCTGTGGGGTTGTGTATGATTAAGGTAAGGGGTATCACTATAATCTTTTCTTTTCTCTCTCTTTTTTTTTAAAAAAAAAGAAAAGAAAAGAAAAGGTCACTAAAATCTCTTCTTGCAGAGTTATGCTACCTTGCAATTTAATGTAATATTAATGAAATCACTTGTCACCATATTGGAAAGTCAAAGTTTTTTAACACTTCCTCACTCTTAACTAGATGTAAATTTTTAGTTTCTAAGAAAAAAAAACTTAAATAATTTTAGTATATTAGCAGACATTTTACCATTTTATCAATAGAAAGCTTGAGAGAGATGCCAGCTATGTGCAAGCTTGCCCACGAGTGTGTTCTTGCATAGTGCATCGATTGACTTTTTTCTGCATTAATTTTTCAAAGGACCGGTATACTCCCTCCGTCCCAAAATGTTTGTCCCATTTGACTTTTTTGTTGAACTTTGACCACAAATTTATAAGAGATTAGTCATGTTCATGAAATTCTAAAAGTTGTTGTTGATAATATTATTAATGGTGAATCAATAGGAATTTTTAGAATTTCATGAACATAATTAAATTGTCATATATTTGTGGTCAAAGTTCAACAAAAAAGTCAAATGGGACAAACATTTTGGGACGGAGGGAGTATATAAATAGAATTTTATTTTTTTATTTATGTATGTACAGCAGTAGTCTTTTTCTACCTCCAAGTTGAGTTTTTCATATTTATAGTATTACTTAATTGTCTTATAACTGTAACAAACTTGATTGTTAGAGAAGAGTTTTTCTTTCTTTCTTTCTTAAAGCAACAGTATACCTTCTTTGTGTTTATAGCATTGCTTCAGTTGTTTGAAGATTATGATGATATAGATGATGTCTCAATTTGGAGGATAGGTAGAGTAATTATCTTCCTTGTATTTTTGGGTGTAAAAATTAGTACTTTTATCTCGGTGGGGGGGTTGTAGTAGGACTGTGTGGCAATTATGCTGTATCAGTTGCCAGATAAAAAAATAATAAACGACATGCGAGTAAGGTGATAATGTCTGAAATAATTTTAACCGTAAGTTACCAGTTATAATAGGTTTTACATACCTTGGAGCTGCCAAAACGGGCGGCCTGAGAGCGGTTCGGCCCAAAAGGGCTTCAGGCTTGGCTTGATGCGATCTACTACATCGCTTGGGCTTAGCCCAGTCCAGTCCCTTTCCAGGATTTGACTAAGGCCCATTTGACCAAAATGATCCAACCATTTTTCTTCTTGAAATCCCTACAAAGTGAAACAATACTGTCAACAGAATAGTCAGGGTAATGACCGAGTTTAAGCAAATGCAGAGTTAGTATAAACCCTTGTTTCAAAACACTAAGTTTCAGGATCATTTCATACCCCCATCTGTTTACACTATTTATTTCTATCATTACTCTATCAAAAAAACTATAATACAGTATCAGTTCTGTTCCTTTCCGTTCCGTTCTAGACAGCCTATACAAAATGGATGACAGACCGCCCCGTGGCTCACATGAGGGAGGAGCTTATTATACCTGTTTAAATGTTACAGCTTACTCTCCATAATGTCAGAAACAAATAATTCACAATATATACTCTGAGTAGGTTTAACTTAAAACTCAAATTTACATTAAATAATCGATTTTGATGTCATGACCAGAAGCAGAATCTCAGATCGTTCTCCTGTCTGTCACATTCAATCGTCTCAAACCCAATTGAAGAATTTAACTACTGATCTAACCAGAAATAATTTCAGGCCAAGGCTACAAAAGTAATTACTCAATTGTAGAATCACTTGCACTGTGATTAAGTAGTCTTGGCCTGAAATTTTTTCCGGCCAACTATATATCGCAGTGCAAGCTTGGTACACACTGGTTATCAAGTTTCTAGGAGCAACAGACTCATATATACATATATGCCTACAAGAGAGAGAATTGAAAGAGACATCAAAAGTAAATTTCTTGCAACCATTGACTAGTAGAAACACTTGTTCATTGAAGCAACTTTTATATACGGAATACATTATATATTAATAAAAGAGAATCAGCATAATGGTTCTTACGCACTTCAAACCTCCGCGAAAAAAATAAATAAAAATCCTTCGCACTATGACTCTCCAAGCAATACTTTGATTATACGTGAAAAGCAGCCACGAGATTGTGAACTGCTACTGCGTCTGATTTCAAAACACAGAGTTGAAACTGGAGAGTCAAGTTCATCTTTCTTGGGCAAAGGCAGCGTCCTTGATCCAAATCCCTCTTCCTTTTGCCTCCTTGACTCAAAAGATGACCTGGCACTCAAAAATTGAATTTCCCGACCTTGTGAATATGGAGAAGATGATAATGACCCGGGTGACGAGGATGAAGAAGAATAAGATGCTGATGGAGCTGGTGATGCAGGGGAGTGGGTTTTCCTCCCAGGGGTGAGCTTAGGGAGGAAAGAATATAAAAGACTTGGTTTAAGCTTAGAGTGTTTTCTAACAGGTGTTTGGGGAGAATTGAGGAGAAAGGAAGGTGGAGGTGTGAGAGGAAGAAGTGGGGTTTCCCGAAACACAGCTTTAGGAGTTCCTGGTTGAGATTCCCAACCAAATGGAATAGCAACAGATTCAGATGCACCTCCATAGTAGCCTTCTACAGAGGACTGCGGTATTGAATTCTTCCTATATAAACGTTTAGAACTAGTTGAGAGCCTCTCATCGTTTTTCCCTGTCTTGATGGCCAATAAGGGAAGTTCCGAACCACTTGTGAGCATATTTGTTCTCTAGTATGTATATTAGAGTATGGAGAGAGGAAGAAAAATATAGTATAGTGATTCAACTACGTTGAGAGGCTATACACAAAATATTCTCACATTCAGGTATGAAAAATATGATACTTATATACTGTTAGATTCCCGATACACAGTCTTCTCTCTTTCACAATATACGAAGATGTATACATATATTATATATATATATATATATATATATATATATATATATATATATTTATGTGTGTGTGTAATTTTATTTTTTTACCCTCAAAGCAACAGTTTAACGAAAGTAGTTGAACGATAATGTTCAATATCTTACAATTTGAAATACTTATCATGTGAGCACCCCTCAAAATCAGCCATTCAAAATACTTTATCAAGGAAATCATTTTTATTAATTTATTTTTAACAATTCAAAACAGGTCGATGCTAAAAAAAGGCCCGAAAATAGAAACAAAAGCACCAACAGTCTATATGCAATATGCAGGTACTCGGTCATGTGAGATATGCCTTGTTGCATGGATCGCCAAATTCTCAAGGGAAGGGTTTCACGTGGTTGTCAGTTGGATACGCATTAGTAAGCACGCTTTCAGGTCTAGTGCTGGGTTGACATTAGGGTGTGAGGTTTTAATTAAGATTCAGAATAGTGAAAGAGGTCATTAAAGTATATAAAAGGCCTGCACTCTACACAGTACTTGCTCTTTAAATAATTCCACGTTCTTTCTACATAATTTTCACTAAGTCTCTGTTGGGAGCATATTTAATCAATTTTGTATGAAATGTTTACCTTTAACACAGAAGGGTTCAAATCTGCAGCCTGCAAGTTCCTTTCGCCTGTGAGTGAAGACAATGCCTGCTTTAAATCAAACTGCTTAGTACATGAAACCTTGTTAAAACTAGGTTAAAGAGAATGTATATGCTACCTCCGTTCCAAAATGAATGTCCAAAAAAAATTCTAATATTCTCTTGATCAAGAGCAAGTTTGAAATTTTTTGGGTCATTCATTTCGGGACGGAGGGAGTAATAATCAGTTGAGAAAATGTAAAAAAGATAAATCAAGAATGGTCACAATCTAACAGACTAGCTACCTAATTCAGAGAAAATCAAGATAGGGTGGGTGAAATTCTAGAATTAACCTTCTCTTTTTTCCCTCCAAGTACCAAGAACTACAATTAGAAGGTTCCAGTCTCACTCTGCAGGTTAATCACACATAAAAGTCAATGAGGGTTTATACGGAAAGAAGTGAGATCTTCAGGCCCTGATCAATGTAGATCAGTAAAAGCCGGCAAACAAAGTAGTCAATTCCAGAAATTACCTAACATTAAGTCTAAATTGCAATTGACTTATCCGCTAGTTAAAAGTTGTATAAAAATTTCAACTTGAGAGTTGAGACTTGGCACTTGATAGCAGTTAGGGTCAGATGGCATTTTACTTAAGCAAATGAAAATGACATCTGAATCAGACAGCCTGAACATGTGCATATCTCATTGTTGACATCTCCGGAACAGATCTCTCATCGCTTGGCCTGATGATCTAGAAATATTGTATATTGTAATTGTGACAATTAACCACTAAAAGACACATATAATCCGATGTGTACTTCTTCAAGTTCCCTGTTGCCAGATGCGGTCCAGAAAATAGACTAAAACCAAAATGTTTTTCAAACAACCTAAATGTCATTAACAAATCATATTTAACATCATCATTAATTAATTAGCACTTACTCAAAAAGTAAACACACAATTTTTTTTTTCAGTTAATATAAACTCAACCCAGTATTCCATCAGACAAGGGGAAGACTAAAGCCTGAAATGAACGACTAAGTACTGAACCATGACATGGGAAGAGTAGAAAGGTCCCTAGACAGTCTTCACCTGCCATTAAGGAAATCCTATAGAAAATTAAAACTGTTGCATGGTCCTTTTCTTATTATAGTATGTTCATAAAAATCTGGTCAAAATATAGCTTAGACACCTGCTGGTGGAAGGCTTAATCTAATTGTCGACCAGCATAAGAACAGAGTAACTAACGCAGGATGAGGTGGAGTTACGGTACGTATCAGGGTTTGACTTTTCCTCCATCTATACTAAGAAAAAAAATGGGTTTACGTAAACTAGAAGCAAGAAAAGAAGTTTAAAGATGATGCATTTTTTATTTACCATTTATATATGCCAAGGCTTGCTTTCTTGAAACTCTATCTCTACCTCAGAGTAACTTTGTAGAAAAACAAATTTATGGCCGGTCTACCTACCAGGCATTCTCAGATTCTCAGTTGATCAAGATGTCAGGCAGCCTCTATAGGCCTCTTAATTACTAAGACGAGGCATAAATTATGTGCTTTAGACCCTAAGTTACCAACAAATACTCTTGCTGTTTATGAATTGTGTTTTACTACAGGTGCACAACTATCCAAAACATGGTGCATTCCACTCAACACAAATTTTGTGAGTTTATGCTGTCTGTGTTAGCGTATATCATTATATGTATGTATTTGTGTGTATACTGTATACACATGCACATACAGCATGTATATGTACCTAACATATACATGTGTGCAAGTGTGTAGATGTGTAGATGTGAGTGTGTGTCGATACATATGCATATAGGCTAAAATGAGGGAGAATACTCAGGCTCACATACTTTACCATTTAGAAGATAATCATTCCATTCATACATTTGAATACTGAGAGCATAACTAATGTTACCCTGACCTGTATTTCTGCACACATTCACAGATACAAACATGCTCCCTCCGTCCCACCCGACTTAGGACAATTTGCAATTTTGGGCGTCCCACTCGACTTAGGACGTCCCAAAATGGCAAGTTTATATTATTTTTATATTCAATGGGACCCACTTGTCATACTCACAACAACAATCCCATCTAACTATTCCTCCCACTCATTCTCTCTCCTATTTTACTTTTCATAATCACAATACCTCCTTCACTCATTCTCTCTCTTCTTATTATATTAGTATTTCTTAGTCCCCGTGTCGAGAGAGAAAATCCTAAGTCGGATGGGATGGAGGGAGTATGGTATTGCAAATTATGTTGGCTTAAACAAAATACTCCCTCCGTCCCAGAATAAATGTCGCAGTTGACTTGTCAACGTTTTTAAGGAAGGTGCTTTACTAGTTTGTACATTACTTGTACAATGATAAAGTTGCACCAAGTCACTTTCCTTAATTAGAAACGTAACATATATTCTAGGACGAACCAAAATGGAAATTGAGACATTTAATACGGGACAGAGGGAGTAAACATAGATAAGGGCATAGATAAACAATCTAATCTCAGTGCAATTCTCAACTTAACTAGGCCTTTACCCCAATTACTCTGGGGTGATCACAGTATAAAAAGACAGAATGATAAAGCACCGCCTTATTGGAATCTAAATAGGGTAGTCTGCTAGAGAAAGGCACTGCAGGAGCCCACGTCCTCTAGGGAAGAAAGAGTAGTCCAATTTACAACTACAGGCCTACAGATGTATAGTATATCTTTACCTCCAGAAGTAAACTAAAGCAATCACAAGCCTTAGAGATGTATGCATATTTACCTCAAGCAGTAAATTAAAATAGTATCTCCCCCCCTATTCCAAGGGCAATGTGCACGGATTTACCCTCCAGTGGAGTTTCCATGCAGCATGGTACTTCTCCACGACCAATTTGAAGCAACTATTCTTACTCTGATCTTGAGTATAGGTGCAAGAAAGGTTCCAGTCAATATCAAATAGGTTACAAGGGGTGTACTGTCGCCCTTTATTTGACGAGGGCAGAAAGGCACACTAAATCAACCTCTTCGGCCTACTTATGATAAAAATATCCCTTTTGTAGTTAAATCACTCTCCTGCAAGGATTAGCACAAATCAGAATCCTCATTAAATTCCAAGAAATCTTATTATACTGTTTTTCATATTCGTTGATATTGAATCAACTGAATGCATACTAATACCTATTCCACTTTTGGAAGAGCTTGTCCTCCCTGTGATATAAAGGGACTATGTATTTCTCATCGGTATCCTTCCTGGAATCGCACATCATTCTCGGTTAGCCATTGCAAGTAGGTAAGAGTTAGAAGCAGAGAATGAAGAAAAAAAACTTCCTAGCAGTGGTGTTCTCGTTTTGCTTATCATCCCATTGAATGTTTTTAAATTCATAAACTACCAATAATCCTGACAGGAACAAACCCCATCCTTGAAATGGTGAAAGCGATGACGATCCCTCATAATTATCTCCCTCTTATATATATTTGAGATAAGTTTCATAGCAGAATGACAATCACTGCATGTTCGAAGGTTCTTCACCACTCGGATGGCCTTTCCAGGTGGAATACTCATCAGTCCATAAGCAACCGCAATCCTCTCACTATGGTACCTGACAGCAGTTTCTTTTTCCTCATCCCCTATATCATGTAGCACAGAATCTGTATCAGGCTCATACCCCTCGGCTATTAATTTCTTTGCAATTTCATCCATAAACGCATTAATTTGTGGGAAATGGGGATGAGAACTATCGCCGGCAAAAAATTCATGTACTATATTGTCGACCTCAATTGAACTGCATCCAGGTGTTTTGCGCACCCCTTTGTCTAACATTAACTGTCGGCAGGCATCAACATCCTTCCAGCGTTTCTGAGAGGCATATAGATTGGACAAGAACACATAATTTCCTCCATCACGTGGGTCCAACTCCAGCAAACGGCGGGTAACTTCTTCTCCAAGTTCGGCATCCTTATAAACTTGACATGCTCGCAGCAAGCTGCCCCACACCATTACATTTGGCTTCATTGGCATGGTCCCTATGAGTCCTAATGCTTCTACAAGAAATCCAGATCGACCGAAAAGGTCAACCATGCAACCATAATGTTCAATTCCTGGTTCAACGCCGTATTTGCTATGCATTTCAGAAAAGTATCTTCTACCATCAGAAATCAATCCTGAATGGCTACAAGCACATAAAAGACCAACAAAGGTGACCGCATCTGGTCTTATCCCTTCTTTCTGCATCGAAACAAAAGAATCTATTGCTCCTCGACCATAACCATACATTCCTAGTCCTGCGATGACAGAATTCCAGCAAAATATGTTTTTTACTTGAAGTTCGCGGAAGACACCTAGAGCAGCATCTAAACTCCCACACTTGCAATACATGTCTATAAGAGCGTTGCCTAAGACAACATCAATTCTAAGTCCTTTCATTTTAATATAAGTATGAATCCATTCACCCATATCCAAAGCACCGAGATGTGCACAAGCTGATAACAAGCTAACCATGGTTACCTCAGTCGGGTTTACCTTCTCAGCTTGCATTCGCTGGAAAACACGCAGTGCTCTCCCAAACTCCCTATACTGAACAAGTCCCGCTATAACAGTGTTCCAGGTGACAGCATTCTTAGATGCACCCATCCATTCAAACAACTGCTCAGCATCACTCAAATGACCAAACTTGCAGTACCCATCAATCATCGCATTCCATGAGACAACATCTTTGACAGGATTATGATCAAAGACAGCTCGAGCAGAGTCAATGTCACCCAACTTGCAGTAGCAACTGATAATCAAATTCCAAGAAAATGTATTACGCTCAGACATACTGTCAAACAGATTACGTGCATCTTTAAAATACCCAAACTTACTAAACGCAGAAATCATAGCATTATTAGTCACAACATCTCTTTGAGTCATTTCATCAAACACCTTCTTCGCTACCCCGAAATCTCCACCCTTTGCATAAAAATCAAGCAACCCAGTTTGCAAAACAACGTCACGATCATAATCCCACTTCAACAATTGACAATGAAAAGATTTCCCAAGTTGGGTAGCTCCAGAACGCGCACAGAAACGAAGAATCAGTGACAACGTGGTTTGAGTAGGAATCACGTTACGAAACCGCATCCCATTATAATAAAGCATAAAATCTTGATAAGTATGAGAGTTTAACGAGACCTGAATCATCCTATTCCACAACTGGGGAACCGGATTAGGTAAAAAGCTGAAGAAATACAGAGCATAGCGAGGTTGGTGGGAGCGGTAACAGGAAGAAAGGAAACTGGTAAGGAGTGGGATTGAATTGAGATGTCCATGGGTGAGGATTTGAGAATGGATTTGTTGAAGTTGATTGAGGCTTAGGAATTTGTTTTGCAGGGTGAATGAAACGTAATCAATGAGAGATGATGGTGGGGTTTTGGGAATTGGATTCATCAAATTGACCTAGTTGTTGATTGAATTGTGTTTGCTGGGGAGTTCGTGTATTGCTTTGAAGGCCGGTGAGTTCCCGCGAATATTTGAACTATGGCTAGACAGCCCAGTGACTTTGGCTTTCTTTTATTTATTTATTTATTTTGTTGAAATCACAAAAAAGAAATAATCTTACGAGTATATAATTATATATATATATTTTTTAAATATAGGGCCGAGGACCGTAAGACCCCTAATTGAGATATCAAAGTTATAAAAGCCCAAGGGCAAAATTACACATAAATCCACGCTCACATATACCCCTACCCTGTCGCTTTTATACCCAAATGTATAAAATTAAAATTACTCTTATACCTAGGTTTATACCTAGGTATAAGAGTATTATTTTCACAATTTTTCATCTTTTTTCAAAAATAATTAAAAAAAAAAACTCATATTTTATTAAATAGTTGTTCTTATAGCTAAAGGTATACTCCATCCGTCCCACCGATCTTAAGAAAATTTTTCATTTTGGGCGTCTCGCCGATCTTAAGAATTCCAAAAATGAAAAGTTTTTATTATTTTTATACTCTTTCTACCCCACTCATTCTCTCTCCTACTTTACTTTTACACTCACAACATTCTCTCTCCTAACTATTCATCCCACTCATTCTCTCTCCTATTTAATTTTTCACACTCACAACACTTCTTCCACTCATTCTCTCTCCTAATACTATAATAATATTTCTTAATTCCCGTGTCATTTCACTTTTTCTTAAGATGGCTGGGACGGAGGGAGTATGACTTAAATTACTCTTATACCTTAAATTATAAAATTGACATGCTTTTTTATCCTTTGGCTTTCGAAATTCAGGAGCATGCCTACATACGAAAACGAACTCGATGATTTCCTGTGATGGCTCACATCAACATACAAGGAGGCTCTGCCCCTGTGCATAGTACCTTTCATCAATTGTTCATAAAATTAATCGATGTTGAGAGAGGCGCCACTGATATGAAAATTGAGCGCAGGAAGTCCCCAATCCCTTACCATTCATTTCCAAATCAACGGTCCTTGTTGATTGGTTGTTGTTGTTTGGTGAAAAAAATACAATCTTACCCATAATTATTTATTCAACGTTTTACTCATAATTATTGATTCAACAGACAAAATTTGGAATGTTGTGCCATCCGGCGGATTACCCATAATTATTGATTCAACAGGCAAGATTTGGTACCGTTGTGCCATCCGGTAGCAACAGCCCCAAATCCAATGTAAATGACAATTTGAGGACAACAGAGCGAGTTCAGCCAAGTTAAAAGAGTTGCATGCTGTAAAATGCCTATTTCTCACAAGCTCGACTGCAAGTTACATGTACATATTTGAAGTTTTAAACACAAATGGGAGATTGAGTCAAGTCAATAATTTGAGGACAAACAAAAGAGATTGATCTCTTCTTCTTCTTCCTATGCAAACTACTGTATTCGGGTGAAGGAGAAAAGACATCTATAACCTCAACTGGGCAAGCTTCAGCAGGATGCTTGTCTGGAAGCTGATCATTGCCATTACAGAACAAAAAAAAAAACCGTTTCTTGGCTGAGACAAATGACCGTTATGCCCTTCGCTTTGAACAGGTGAGTCGCTTGGTTTTCTTGGACTGTTTTCATCTATACATCTACTCCTTTCAGGAGCAGCTTCCTTAATGCTGTTATGGGGGTCAGAGGAATCATGAACGGCTGTTACATTTTTTGATTCGTTCCTCTAACGAATATTTGGTCCCACCAGTTACATCACACTCTTCATTATCATCCCACGGATCTTTTTCATCCATAACTCCTGTATATCATCCCACCAGTTACATTTTTGATTCGTTCCTCTAACGAACTTGGACCTTCATTTGGTTTAGCAAACTTGGGCAACCAGCATAGTGCTTGGTGTATTTTGTTGAGAAAAAGTTCACCGTTAGGTCCAAGCTGATTTATTGTAAGGAAAGAGTGAGTAAATTCCGATTAATTAAATAAAAAAAAAACAAGTGAACACTTTGGTGATGGGGAACAAGTATTAGTAATACCTTTGCTACGATGGTAGGGTGCTGCCAAGCCCACTCAAACTACAATATTAAAAAAGATTGCAGATAAGATACAAGCTCACTCAATATAAGCACGACAAGTTCAAATTTAATTTCAAGAAAAGGGGGAGACACAAGTTGGTTTTCTCCCTCCATTGTGGAAAAACAGAACTGTGAATCCGCTGTGAGAAATATTTGTGCCAAGGAGCAAATTCAAGCAAGTAAATTTTTTGTAATTTTTTATTTGGTAAATTGACAGTCAGTTAGGTTCCGAGAGAGTAATTTTTTAAACAGACCACTTTTCTTGCATTGCCGGGGAATTACTAGAGCTTATTTCATTGAATCAAGAGGAAAAAACATCACTTGCAACATGATCACAACCCACCCGCATAAACATTATTGCAACACCCATTGAATTTTCAAGGCTGAATCACTGGACAAAAACCAAACGAGTTAGAGAAAAAGAAGATTTAAAAAAAATCAAGCAGACTTGATTTCAGCAAAAGATTTTGTGTATGAGGTAAAGAATGATAAACCTGAAGAGCAGCTACGTTGGTCGGGAAACTATATATGCAAAGTACCATTTCCCAAGGACGATTGCTCTTGGTCCACCATGCACCACTCCCAATTTTCCCATTATGCTGCCTAATTCGACTACGTGGGTTCACAGTAAACCTAAATAAATTTCAACCCAGCAATTCTTTCATTCAATAATAACCACTATAGAAACTATCCATGCACAAAAACAATGAGACCAGAATAAAAATTTCACTTTCGTCATTACCTTCGAAAAGAAAGTAAATCTTGATCACCAAAATCCAATAAAAAAAAAACACTATTCGCAAAGATTATAGAGTACATTTTGCTTCAGGAATATGCTTATCTCTTTAAATTAGGCTATTTCGGCGTGTGTGTGTGTGTATGATTGAGAGGACTAGTTAAAGATGTAGACAAACCCGACATAGGTCTGGCCTTTGTGTCTGGGGCTAAGCGAGGTGAGCAAAATAGCAGGCGAAGAATCCATTTCCACCTTCCTCGGCGACGACTTCTTCTAATTTGGGGGTTAGGGTTTCGAGTTTATCGGATGAACGGCGAGTCTTTCTTTTCCCATTTCTAAACCTCTTTCTCTCTGCTTCCCTGGTGCAAAATTTGATCGTCTTCTTCTAATTCGACCGTTGTAATTTCAGACGATACTTGACATGAGTAATTTGTTAAAGCTGATTTTATAAGATGGTTATCATTAAATATTATTCATTTGTCCCAAAATTAATAAGATTTTTTATTAAAAAGACTTTTTTTTTTAATACTGTAAATTTTAGTAAAAAGAGTATTTAATTGTTGTTATTCAATTTCAATTTTTTAGTTTTGCAGTATATGATTAAGCCTTGATTAAGCCTTCTTGGTAAACATTGTTTAGAGAAAAAAATAGAAAAAAAAAATCATTTGGACAAAAATATAGTGATAATAGATATTTATTTGTAAGAGGATGTTATTATTTTATTTTTTTAGAAAATAAAATATTAAGCCTTGATCACTATTACTAATTACTGAAAAGGTTTGTGGCATGCCAAAGTAATCATTTGGGTGAGTTGGCAATAATATGTCAGGCTTATGTAAGACTTTTGCTTGGTTGGGATGTTGTTTTAAGACTTGCAAAACATCTGCTTCAAGTTACTCCTTTTCACCAAAGGCCACCTGATCGACCGGTATTTATGTGTTGAGAATTTTCATATAGTGGCAGTGGCGGATCTACGTAAAATTGTTTGGTGTTGTCTTTTTTCCGTTCTAAAAAAAAAAATGGCGCTAAACAATTCTTGGCGGATCTTCAATTTTTTTCCTTAAAAAATCAATTATTTGAAAAATATGAGACATAGACGGGATCGAGAATTTATACAAACATATTTTATTTTCTAATAATTAATAATATACATGTTAAAATAAATAGCAATAATTTAAAATTATTACGATAAAATTAAATAATACAATAGATTTCTTTTGTAATAACGTACATTACCATTTTGGATCATATGTGTATCAATTAATTATTTCTATGCAGTCTAGCTCAATTTAAATAAAATAAAGCCCATCCAGCCCAAAAGCCGAATAGCCCATTTTATGTTTCCTCCTAACTAAACCCTAACCCAATTACCCAAACACTTATGCCGCTCTTTTCTAAAACTCAGTCCTCTCCTCTCCTCTATTCTCGTCTTCTCCGGTAACGGCCGCCGCAGTAGCCCTCTTAGTTTCATATCTCGCTAATTTTATTTTTTTTGGTGTTGCCTAGGCAACACCTGGCACAACTACAGATCCGCCCATGTACAGTGGAGATCCCATATTCGACCAGGTAATATCTCCGATAGTGGTTACTTCATAAGAGTTTGTAATGTACAGGACAATAAATCTGTAAGATCAACCACAGTAGTGTCAATTCATTCAAGTCCTGGGTCGACGTGTACTCTAAGCCTCCAACAATGGTGACTTTCGCTCCTGGCTTTGATGACCGAATTAAAAAATGAGCTGGGTAACGACTCCTTAGCATGGCTAAAAAGTGGGCCCTCTCCCACTTTCCTATGAATGACACGCGTCAAAATAGAGGAGGCAATATGAAGCATGGAACTGTTGTGAAGCCTTCTTGGTAAAATTCAGCCATCCATGTTCTCGTTGATTTTTGCGAATTTGTTTTCTTTTGGTACAGTGATTTTTTTTTCATATACAAATCAATAGAATATGATTTTTTTTTCTCCATAAATTTATTATACTCCCTCCGTACCAGATCAAGGGTCTTCGGGGGGGATTTCACGCTTCTTAAGAATTTTTTTTAAAGTGGATAGAAAATTTTAGGAGAGAGAATGTAAAAGTTAAATGTGTGGTAGGGAATAGGAGAGAAAATGTAAAAGTTAATAATATTTAATAGGAGAGAGAATGAGTGGGAGGAATAGTAATGGTTTTTTTGTAAATATATGGAGATGATAAGGGTATAAATATATGAAAAATTTTCCATTTAAGGAAAGGGACTCTTGGTCTGGGACGGACCAAAAAGAAAAGTAGGACTCTTGGTCTGGGACAGAGGGAGTATAAACATCACCTCATAATAAAATACTTATCAAAAATAACATAATTATCAATAATAAATAATATGAATAGTTATAATAATTATAATAAAAATAAATATGAAGAGATTATATTGTGGGTATTGATGACGCCACAGCTTTTGGGGTCAGGAGCGGTTCAAGGATATCTGGCTAGGATATATTTGGTGGTTTGATGTACCTAGATCACAACACAAACAAGCACCGTTAAGGTCAAAGTTGGATGTTACTCCAACTCAGCCCCTAAAGGAGTAAGAATACCGAGTAATAAGGCTTCAATACCTTTCGAGTGTGTGTGTTTAGGTTTAGAGAGTAAAAGAGCTTACTCAATCGCCTATGGAACTTACCTTGCCCAAGTGGGGTAAAGGCCTTCTATTTATAGGCAATGTCACGGTGCTTGCTTGAGGTAAGCACGAGATCACTCTGTGGGCACTTTGGTATTTCGACCGCCTACACGTGTCCGCAGCCTAATTGGTCCCGTCGTGAGGGAACATTGACCGTCCAAGGGACACGGCCGAAAAGGGACATGAGCCGCGTAGCCGCTTATTGCATTAAATGGAATAAGAGGCGCCAGATCGAGCCGCATTGAATGCGTGATGGGGAGCTTCGGCAAGCCGCCTCGTCAGAGCCGCAAGCTAACTTGCTCGCAGGCTTCGACATTAACCGGGAAGTGCATGTGCCCGTTAGCCAATCGTCAGTGCCCGCGGCCAAAGATATATGACACGAGCACGGCTGATGCGGCATGACTCATGCGGCACGGATCCAAATGAAAGGTGGTTCCAATGGTCCTCGACGGGACGATGAGAGGAGGGACACTGGCCTCGACCACAAGTGGCCTATTTGTCCGCGGCCTTCCCTCCAAATGTCTAGGAACCGCCACGTCACCGGTTCCTTGGACAAGACCGAGCGCGGCCCTGGTCCAAGTAGATCCGGCTCATCAATGGCCCCTAGCTCCAAGTGTGATTATTTATGGTCTCGAGCGAGGAGCTACTAGAAGCCTTGGCCTCGCCTCACCGCTCCTCGAGCGAGCACCAATAGCGTTTCCTTGTTTGTTGCTTGGCCCTACGGGCCAGTGGAACGCTCGAGGCACCAGTGAGCGACACGTGGTCCTCGTACGGCGTGCCTCCCTAAGCACAGCGGGCCCTCGCGTATGAAAAGACGGGTTAGTGGTACGTCGTGGGTACGTGTCGCTCATCCAAGGGGGCAATAAATGCAAAGGGTATTTAATTTTTCGAATTTTCAAACGCTTGAAACGGCTCATGGTCCGAGGTTGGATTTGTGGGCTAATTAATACTGTTAACGGGTTAACCCGTATAGGTAGGCCTTATAAATACCAAACCCTTAAACCCCAAACACTTTTACCGTTTCCAAACATTCAAAGAGCTTTAGAGAGAGAAATTTCTTGCCGCGAATTCTCGTGCAACCGTTCTCCGAATCTACCCTCAAGCTTTCTTTTCGTAAGTAACATCGGGTGTTTTCTTCTTCATCTCCCTCTATTTTTCTTTTCCTTTTCTGGGTTTTGAACGAAATGACCACTCGTGAATTTGGACCCCGCCGTCCCATAGAACTAGGAGATGGATCCACCCCTGATATCTTTGCCGTCTGTAAACGGACTGGTGGTATCTTTAGGAAGGTAGGATTGGGGCGGATAAGGCTATCCCTTAGGTGTTTCCAAGTTTTTCCGTGAGAGAGACGATTGGGGCCTTTTGTCCCACCCCGGTTGTGGGAGGCCAAGGAAGTACATCTACAATCGTCATGTTTTGGTGTCGGGGGATCACCGCAGCTAAGAAATTTTGTAATGGGGGTTTCAGTGTGTTTCCCCGCGAGAGAGATCGTGCTCGAACGCCGCGAACTTGTGAGGAGAGCGATCCGTGTCCCCGAAGTATAACCGATCGGGAGAAGTGCGAGCTAACGGACCCCGAACAAACCAATGATGCGCGGGCACCGGCAGGACCCGAATGACCCTTTAGATGTTCTCCGCCCTAAGGACGGTTTTTCCCCCGTCAGTGCCCGCGCCCCTGTGGCGGGGACAATTGAGCCGAGCAAAGCCGAGGAACTCGACCCCTCGATTTTGAGGTGACCGGAACCGGTGAAGTTGAATCGGAGGTGGCCCCCGCCCGCGGTGACCCCACCGGTCTCTTTGGCTCCTCGAGCTCTGAGACCGAAGAAGATGACCACGGAGAGGGTGATAGTGAGGGCGGGACCTCCAAGAAGGCCGCCGAGACCACCAATATTGTGGATGCCTTCGAGAGCTCGACTCCGAGGAGGAGGAAGAGATTGTGGCCCCCGCCCGAACAAAGGCAAGAGGCCGCCTAGGGACGTGAATCCTGGTCGCGCCGTAAGAAGGCCAAGGAGGCGGCCACCATCGATCGGGAGGAGGACATTTACGAGGTTTACAATGTGGACCGCAACGCCTACCGTGTCCGCACCTTAGACATATACATTTGAAGGATAAGGACAAACCGCGGCCAGAGACAGAGAGCCGATGTTCGCGAGGACAATAGGGCCTCGTTTTTTATGGGGCCCAGCTGAGAATGGATTAAGGCCGCCCCGGACCCTTTCTTTTATTTCTTTCTCGGAGTTCAATTCCCGCCCGCCTACGCACCCGACTCCCAATGCCATCCGGCCATTGTCTCCTTCATAGCCGCGCAGATTCCCGGGTTATGAGCCTACCCTCGGGCTCTACGCTTACTATCGAACCAAATTCTCCGCGGCATTCTCGAGCCCGAAGGCTAGAACTACTCTACCAGACCTTCTCTCCTCCCTCCAACAAGTTTGACCAATGGAACCGAGGGACATCCTGGTGATTGAGTCTAGATTCGGATGGCCCTTTTCCAAACCTTCCAGCCCCGTCCCGATGAAGGTGGCCGCTAGCCGTTACCCGGACCCATCCTCAGCCGATGCTATGCGCACTGCCATAGAGAGGCATCTGGCCCTCTACTTGGAAAGCGGGGAGGAGCCCGTATATGACGTGGGCGCCATAGTGGAAGATGAGCCCCTACTGATCTACTGGGGTGGCTCGCAGGAGGGCGCCCCACATGCCCCCGCAGTAGTGATAGAGCCTTCGCCCGCGACCCCGACAAGGGTGCACGAACATTACCAGCCCGAGGCAGTATTGTAAGACCTCGTATGCCGGGCGCCGAGTGCGATCCTCCCGAAATAATTGGTCTCGATTCCTTTATGAAACCGTTTGCCAATTTACTTTGCTTTTGATTTTGAACCGCTGCTAACCATTTTTCTTTCCCTCCAGAGTAGATCCTAAGTGCATAATTTCGATGGCTCCTCCTCTAAGCGCCGCTCAACCGAAGGCCAAGAACATGAAGGCCAACAAGGAAGCCGCCCGAAGAGGCGTAATGAGACGGGAGGGGTTCCCACCAAAGACAAGATCGTGCTCGTAGCGAGCAGAAAACCGGGAGCCTCTACCTCGCTCCTGCACTATTCTCAAAACCGGAATCCGCGCTCCACCTCCCCGGGTCCTCCTCCACCCATCGCTCTCCGGCATCATCTCCCGGCCGCACTATTGCCTCCGGCATAACTGTGAGCAACCCAAGAAAAGGACCGAGAGAGAGGCCGATCTCGACGCACAGGAGAGGTCCTCCAAGACCCGTAAAGTGGGGATACCTCTACCCGTAGCCCTCCTCCGCCGCCACTACCTCTACCACTCGCTCCCTCCGCCGCGGGGACAATATGCTCGGTGGCCTATCCGATTTCTCCCCGGCCACCCGCGAGGAGGCATGTGGAGAAAAGGAAGCAGCGGGGATGCGCCCGCCATTATCGGGGTAGACTTATATGCCCGGTCCGCCTGCACCCGCTGGGCATTGGGCCGATCAATGTGCTTTTGCCCTCGATTTCTACCACCAAAGTGGCCGAGAAGCGAGAACCCGTCGCCCTTGATGGGGATATTGGGGTTGCCCTTACCGAGGTAGTGGACCTTTCTTCCCGCTTCCTCACTTAGCCTCCGATTTTCCACCTAATTCGACTTTCTTCCTCGCAGCGGGCAACAAGGCCACGAGGCTCCTGGAGACTCATGACACTGGTCCGCCGAGCTCGCCAAGAACACCAAGGACACGGCGGGCAACTCCGCGAGCCGGAGCAGCCTGTGAGAAGGCGGGTACTCCGAGCTCCCTCCCCGGATGCCAAGGAAAAGGAGTTCGCGACCAAGGAGTCCGATCTCGGCGGCTTCCGTGGAGCCGGTGATCGAGCCGAGAAGAGCCTCGAAAAGGCAAAGTGGTCACGGATGAGCTCCGCGGAACAAGAGCAAGCTTCGAGCAAAGAAATGATGAGCTCGTAACCAAACCGGGAGCCGCGAGGAGCTCTGGCCAAACTCCCGGAGGCTAAGGCAGATTGAGCTCTCCGAGAAACCGCTACCCCTTACGCAGCTTTGAGCCGGGAGAGGGAGCAGGATGCCGGCAGGCTCGCAAAGAAGCCGTCGAGGAGTATAAGAACTCGACTCGCTCACCGCGGAGTGCTCGGCCCAAGATGAGGCCGGTGTCCGGACACGTATCCGGAACTTCGCGGCCACGGTATGTTCTCCGTGCAGCTAGCTGCCGTGACGGCCACTGGTTGCTACCGACGCGGAGCGCGTACTCCGGCATGCGCTAGTTCCTCTCGTCCGAGGACGAGGTCAATGGTCCGGACCTTCGCCGCGGCCTCTCGCTCCCGCGCGTAAGTGATCGCCTGACCGATCGCCGAACCGGATGCTCGCGCTTCGGGACAACCCTTTATCCTCGGGGATGCCCCTGCTCTGTGTTCTTCCAGGGGGCCACTGAGATCTCTTCTTCATGGGCCCAGCCCCTCTACCGAGCCCATCTCTCGACCCTATAACGATTCCGATGACCCGTCTTCCTTTCCCAACTCCACTTCGGGCACAGGGCACGTGCGGTGCACCAGGAGACTACAGATGCAGCCAAGGACCAAGCTCCTATAGTTTAGGATTTTTTACTTTTTCCCTTCTGTAATAGCTTGTAGGATCCTTGTAATAGTGTAGGAATTTTTTAAATACTTCCTTAATCATCAATAGAAGCATTTTTTCTCCACTTAGCTCCTGTATTTTTATCTTAATTGCTTGTCTCGTAGGCTATTTTGAGTAGTTTGGCAATCTTCGAGCACCTTAATACTTGCATTCTTGCCTATTACTTTTTCCAAATTTTGACTTGCAATTAACTTTATATTCTCCTTCTCATGGGCAAGCAAATTAGAGGCCATTTCGCCCGCATTTTTTGAGTTTTCCTAACTCTTTATTCAAAACCCTTAGGTTTTTTGTGAGAGCCACCTTATTCTTCTATGATCGCGTTTGTTTAGCCTCGCGGCAAACTTCGAGGCCTTAACCTCGCTTTGTCTGCTTCGCTTTGTTAAACTAGTTTGATCACTCTCATCCATTTACACTTATTCCCACCTCATGAGCCGCGGTGTAAGTCAAAAGTAGCCAAGGCAAGCATACTTTCATAGGCATGCAGTAAGGTGGCCGTGAGGCTATTGTCCGCGCAATGTAAAGGTAGGAGCATATTTTAGCATAGAGGCCCTTTAACCCCGGCATCCGTATCCCCTTATTGGAGGTTCTCACTTATTCGACCCTTTATTCAAAACTCCCTAGGTTTTTCGTGAGGTCTCGTGGCGATCCGGCGAACGGGCTTATATGTAGGCCTTTGTCACATACAAAGCATGCGAGTAACGGCCCTAACGAGGTCCTTCGCGCAATTAGCTGGTCCGACTGTGTCATTTGTCCCCACTAGAGTCCGTAGGCACGGCATCACGGCCTTTGCACCTACGTTCATCTATATCCACTTATTTTGGTGGTGTCACGCGAGCAGAGAGAGTCCTCCCCGCGATCATAGTACGGATCGTAATGGATCTTTGCATATATAGGCATGCGGATACTTAGATCTTTGCGCATCGTTAGCAGGAGCTCATATGTCGTCTCGAACTCACCGGCATCCGCACGCGGCATCCACCTTAGCTGAGGTCATGGAATTGATTTTTGCATCAAAATATGATGATAACCTCTCCCTTATATATATATAGTCTATACTCCTTCCAAAATATTACAAAGACTTTAAAAGAAGTATCTCTTAAGGTTGTCGCTATTCCAGCGTGCTTAAGCTCTTCTCCCTCTTTTCGTCGCAACATATAGGTGCCCTCTTTCGACTATCTTTGTGACCTCATACGGACCTTCCCATTTCTGGGACAAATTGTTGAAACTGTGTTGGGTCCCTCGACCTCTACGCTTCGAGTACCCAGCCTCCAACCGAAAACTCCTCCTATTTACTCTTTTATCACGGTGCTTCTTCGCTTCGTTTGTAGTTCACCATTTTTTCATGTGCCCGCATTCTCTTCTCTTCGAGATCGTTCAGTGTCACACCTTCGTTTGCCTCGCTGAGACTCGTCGAAGTACGTGACTCGTACGAGGGTAGTGGCTACCTCAACCGGAGCCATTGCCTCGACCCATACGTGAGCGAGAAGCGGAGTTTCTCCCGTTGAATTTCTTATTGTGGCGCGGACAACCCATAATGCGATCCGGAGCTCGTCCCAACCAACGTCCTCCTCGCCCTTCCAAATTTTTCTTTAAGGCGCTAGACTAGCTTGTTCGCGGCCTCGCCGACCATTTCCCCGAGGATAGGCAATCGCGGACTTACGGTAGCCGCACCTTCATTCTCACACATTCAAGCAGTTGAATTTTGCGGAGAATTGGGTGCCATTATCTCGAAATTATTGCTCTGGGAACCCCAAATCGACAATAGATGTGGTCGTGGACAAAACCGATAGTGTTATCCTAAATAGCGGTCAAGCCCTTTGCTTCCGTCCACTTGGTAAAATAATCCACGGCCACCACGCGCATACTGATGCTTCCTCTAGCAGCTTGAAATGGTCCAATAAGATCTATCCCCCACGTATCAAACGGCCACGACGGTACTACCAAAGTCTCGCTTCCGTCGATGGTAGTCTAGTGGATGTCCGCAAATCTCTCGGCACTTATCACATTTTCTAACGTACTCGCGCGTCCCTTCTCATCGGGCCAAAAGAATCCTTGGAATTTGATCTTGTTCGAGAGGGCGCGAGCACTGATGTCCGCCACAAACTCCTTCATGAACCTCATAGAGTAAGTTGGTGACCATGTGAGTTTTAACACATCTTAGTAAAGGCTTGGTGAATGATCGCCGAAAAAGCATCCCATCGAGGACGAGGTATTTCGCGACACCGTTCGATGGCTCTAGCCTTTACCGGGTCCCTGGGAGGGTTTGCTTCTCGATGTAATCCTTCATTTCATCCACCCACCTTACTTGATCCTCAATATTGTTTATCTCGTATTCGATCTATAGCAGGTCTCTCCGTGAATTCAATCTCGGCAATTTGTCTCCAACTCACCAATTTCTTGCTCTGCTATTCTCGAGAGGAGGTCGCCTTCCACATTGTCCTCTCTCACGACTTGGTTCAAATTTCATAGTAAGTGAAATTTTTGATGAGGGTTTTTGCAAGGTCACAAGATCGAGTTAGTACCGGGTCGATAGTATCATACTCCCCCTAATTTGATTAACTATGAGCCGAGAGTCACTATTGATCTCAATATTCGAACTCCCAAGTCTCTTGCCAATTCTATGCCCGCTATAATCGCTTCGTATTCGCCCCGATTGTTTGATGCCTCGAACTTGAATCTCAAGGCCCTCATGAATTTCTCCTCGCAGGCGCAACCGGCATGCCCGCTCCACCGATTAACTTGCTCGCGGAGCCGTCCACATATAAAGTCCACACCTCTTCCGGACGCTCCTCGTCAACAATTTCGTGCTCGGGCTTTTGGGTCATCTTCTCGATTCCCGCTCGCTTTCTTTTTCCGAGGTCGCCGTCCGCTAATTTGAATGATGATTCTACTACAAAATCAACTAAGGCCTCGCGCTTTGATTGTCTTTCTGGGAGTAGTGATCCGGAACTCGGCGAGCTCTATGCACTGCTAGCATTCTCCCCGAGGACTCGGTTTATGTAAAACCTTTCTAAGCGGGGCCTCGCTTAGTAAAGTTATAGGACGTGCGTAAAAGTAGGCTCTTAATTTTCGAGCGTATACAAGCAAGGCGTAAGCTAACTTTTCTATATTAAGATAGCGCCCTTCTACTACGGCGACAAAGGCCTTACTTACATAATAAACCGGTTTTTGGGAGTTATTCTCCTCCCTTACAAGAACAAAGCTGCTACATCGCGTATCAAGAACGGCTAAATACGTAAAGAGCTCTTCTCCGGCACCGGCTACCGAGCAGAGGCGGCCGCCCGAGGTATGTCTTCGACTTCTTCAAAAGCCCGATGGCACTCTGTTCCATGTAAATTCATCGCCTCTCTTCCCCCTTTCGAGAGTTTTGAAGAAGGGGAGGCATCTCTCGCCGACCGCGAGATGAAGCGGCCAAGTGCGGTGATGCGACCATCGAGTTTTTGTACATCCTTCACGCAGCAGGAGGTTTCATGTCTAATAGGGCCTGGATTTTCTCTCGGATTAGCCTCTATCCCTCTTTCGTTGACCACGAATCCGAGGAACTTGCCTCGCCTCGACCCCGAAAGCGCACTTAAGCGGGGTTTAGCTTCATGCCGTTATGGGCGCAAGTTTTGAAGGTTTCCTCCACATCGAGCTCGTGGGAGTTTTCCTTAGTTTTTATGACCATGTCGTCAATATAGGCCTCCGTATTTCGCCTAGTTGGTTTTTAAAGACCAGATTGACCATGCGCCGATATGTGGCTCCCGCATTCTTTAGCCCAAAGTGGCATCATAGCAGAGCAAGATGTCTTGCCCGCAAAGAATGAAGCGCTACAGAGCGGACATCTTCGTGAGCCATCTGGATCTCGCGGTAGCCTGAGTAGGCATCAATGAAGCTTAGAACTCGTGTCCGCCATGTAATCCACCAACTGCCTACGCGAGGAAGAGGGAAGCAATCTTGGGGCATGCCTTGTTGAGATCGGTGAAATCAACGCACATCCTCCATTTGCCATTCGATTTCTTAACCATGACCACATCGCGCCCATTCGGGGTAGGAGATCTCCTTTATTATCCCCGCTTTAGCAACTTTTCCACCTCTTCCTTGATGGCAATCTCTTTCTCCTGGGAGAAATATCTCGGATTTCTCGTGAATGTTTTTGAAGGAGGGGTCATCGTTGATTTTATGGAGGATCACGTCCTCGCCGATGCCTTGCATATCTTCCACCCTCCAAGCGAACACATCGCAATTTGCTCTAAGGAACTCAATAAGTATCCTTCTTTCCTCGCCGTGAATTTCCACCAACCTTAATCAAGTTTGCTCTGGGGAAGTGGGGATTGATTACCACCTCCTCGAGCTCGTCGTTAGGTTGAAGGTCGCCGATTTCACGATTGTGCAGGAGTCAATGACAATAGTGGGGGTTGACTCGAGCTTCTGGTTAGTGTTGCCATTGAATATATGATATCACTGGGCCAATTTCCCTCTATTCCTCGATCAATATAACCTCCCTCAACAGGCACCAATCGCTTTGATTTTCCGCTCATCTTGAGCTCCACCTTGTGGAATGGAAAGAAAGCATGCCAATTGGTACGGTGGCGGCGGAGTGCAAGAGCTTTCCCTTTTTTGACTTGTCCTCGCCCTTTCCTCTATCATTTTGTCCTCGCCCTCTATCTCGCGGCAGATGTCTCGGCCTTTCTGCTTCTTTCCTTTTTCCTCCAAAGGTTTCTGGAGGAATCTCCCGGCCGGTTCTTGATGGTAGCAACCCCGCCCTCGGTGTTAAATTTCACCCTACTGGGGGACGAACGCAACTATTCCCAATTCGGCTCGAGCAAGCTACGCCGAGAATGGCATCAGATTGGGAAGGAAGATCGACTCACCATGAAAGTTATCTTCGCCGTCTTCTCGTACGGGTTTTTCCCCAATAGCTACGTCAAACACAATCGTCCCTTTACCCTTACAACGTGGTTGGTGAAGCCTTCGAGCATGCCCGCATATGGAGTGAGACGTGCTTCTGTCATTCTCATTCCAACCAAAGTATGGTAGTAGAGTATGTCGCGGCAAATCTCCAAGATCTATCAACACTCGCCCATGTTTGCTGCTGATTCTCATTCGAGGGTGAGCGGCCGTGTGGAATGAAAAAGGGTGGAGGCAAGTTCACTCCTTTTGAACCCAATTTCCCGCTCTTCCTCCTGAGCTACGGCGGTATGGAGAAAACCTTCTCTAATGTCCGAATTTGGAGGGACAGCTGCTTATTTGAGGGAGGTTCCTCCCCAATGAAGTTAATGTCATAGTCCCCAAAATCGTCATCATTATTATCTCTTTCATTTCTGTCAGGTCCCCGCGCGTGTCGTGCTCCGCCGCCGATCATTGTTATCGGGGGCGATTGTTTCCCTTAACCCACTCGTTAGCTCCCGTTATTGATTTTCTGGATTACTCGCTTCACCTCGAAACGATGCCTCGCTCCGTGCCCGCGATCGTTGTGAAACTCACGTAATTTAAGTCTACTCCTCTCATTTCGCTTTCAAGCGTGGGGAGGAGGAGGAAAGTCTCGAGGCTCTCATAATCACCACCCTTGGGTCGGTGAGCTCTGTAAACCGTTTCGCCATGGCCTTCTTGAGCTTTTCCGATCCCCTACCTCGTTTTTGCCCCGACACGTGTGAGCAGTGCCTGGGTGGTCTCCCGGACTTGGCTTATCCTTTCTTTCGCGTGCTCTGGGAGCGGCACACTAGGCTCTTCGGCGGAGGCAATGGCCGAGGCCCTTTCATACATTTCCTCCACTCGATTTAGGTTTGCCGGAGGCAAAATTCATTTTGAGGAAGGAGGAACCGAGGCCGCCTCAAAACATAGTCCGATATCTCCTCGTCCAGTCCACAATCTCCTCGCTCACCTTCCCGAACCGTGATATATAATCTTTTGTAGGCTCGTTTGGTGCTTGCTGACACCTGACAAGATCTGCTTGGTCTACGGCACACTCGCTCCGGCAAAGGCATTGAGGAAGAGGACTCGAACCGATCAATGACTGGATACACCGGGGCTTCGAGGGCTAGCATCCAAGATAGGGCCTCGCCAATGAAGGTCGCAGCCTAAAGCTTTGCACATCACCGACTCATCCGCGGAGAATAAAGCCATCTCGGCCCTCAAATCTTCCCATATGACTCTTGGCATTTTTGGATCCGTCATAGGTGTCCATCTCGGGGGTTTGCCCTTCTCGGATCGGTGCCCGCGCAATTTTATCGCCGAAGGCGTCCATGGTGCGGCCACACTTCGGGGCGACCTTTCCGATGGGTTTCCCACATCTTCTCGCATTGAATTCCACAAACTCGGGTTCTCGATCATCAACCTTTGCTTTTTAGCTCGTGGAGCCACGGCCTTCTCTCGGCCTGAGCCAAGGGTCTGGCTTGACTTCGCACGGCGATTTGACCGTGCCTCTTCCCCCATTTCCTCGCTATCATCTACATGCACCACGCTCCGTTTGGCCGGCTGTCCGCGCTCAAGGGTGGGTCAACCCGGTTTGCCCCACGGCTTGACTAGCAAGCGAGTTAGCGGGAGCTCGTTGGGAGAACCTTTGTGACCCTTGAGGGAACCGTAGCCCTCCATTGGCCTCTATTTCAAACATTTCCATCTCCGCGTCGTTGATGGCCGCTGGCCTCCGCGACCGGTTTGGACTTGGAGGCTAGGATTTCCTTCCTTCTCGTGGATTTGTTCTGGGAAAGTGGGGTGGTTAGATTGGTGTTTTTATGTGAGCTTGGGGAGTTTTTGGGCTAGTGTTTAGTAGGGCTTGGGCTTTCTCGGACGGGCTTCCTGCTAACCGGTGGAGAACTCGTTGAGCTGGGATTTTTTTGAGGCCGAGAATGGGCCCCCATTCTGTTGAAAACAGAGTTGGTTTGCCTTTCCCTATTGATGTTGGAGGGTTCGGCTTGGTTCTCCTCCTCTACGGTCAAATGACCGGCATTTTTCAGAATTTGAGACATGTCTCGTAAAGGCGAAAATAATCAAGAGAAGTGTCTTTTGGCGATCGGTTGTTTAGACTACAAGGTGTGTCTGAAAACAAAAGTTTTAAACGTGAAAAACTTAGTGATGTAAAAAAGAAGAGCCTTTCGGCACTAAATTTGTTTAGGACACGTGAGGTGCCTTGAAAACAAAAGATTTTTAACGAGAAATCGAAAGAAAGTCGGCTTCCCGGCAATGGAACCACTGATGACGCCACAGCTTTTGGGGTCAGGAGCGGTTCAAGGATATCTGGCTAGGATATATTTGGTGGTTTGATGTACCTAGATCACAACACAAACAAGCACCGTTAAGGTCAAAGTTGGATGTTACTCCAACTCAGGCCCTCGGGTGTGAGTAAGAATACCGAGTAATAAGGCTTTCAATACCTTTGGAGTGTGTGTGTTTAGGTTTAGAGAGTAAAAGAGCTTACTCAATTGTCTATGGAACTTACCTTGCCCAAGGGGTAAAGGCCTTCTATTTATAGGCAATGCCACGGTGCTTGTTGAGGTAAGCACGAGATCGGCCCTGGGGGCACTTTGGTATTTGACCAGCTACACGTGTCCGCAGCTAATTGGTCCTGTCAGGGAGGGAACATTGACTGTCCAAGGGACATGGCTGAAAGGGACATGAGCCGTGTAGCCGGCTTATTGCATTAAATGGAATAGTAGGCGCCGGGAGAGCCGCATTGAATGCGTGATGGGGAGCCGGCAAGTGGCTGTCAGAGCCAGTAAGCTAACTTGCTCAGTAAGGCTTGACATTAACCGGGAAGCAGCATGTGCCCGCAGTCAATCGTTGTGCCCGCGGTCAAAGATATATGACACGAGCACGGTTGATGCGGGCATGACTCATGCGGGCACGGATCCAGCGAGCAGGGTTCCAATGGTCCTCGACGGGGACGATGAGAGGAGGGACACGGTCTTGACCACAAGGGCCTATTTGTCCGCGGTCTTCCCTCCAGCGGTCTAGGAACTGCCACGTCACTGGTTCCTTGGACAAGACCGAGCGCGGGCCCGGTCCAGTAGATCCGGGCTCATCAGGTATCGTAAAAAGTATGAGAGAGAAACTGATAACTTTTGTTAATGTGGATAAAATAGTGTAAAGTTGTGGTTATTGATAACCGATGACATGTAACTGTTGTGAAGTAGAGAGTGATCTAATGACCTGGACTTAATACCGTGGATGGTCTAATAGATTTCATAGCAATTTATAATAAGATGAAAATTGCTTAAATGGTACTCCAACTTTCTAAAAATAGTTACTCCCTTCGCAATTTCATGTCGTGCAGTATTTTTGCCCCTGATCAATATTTATTCCCAATTTTGACTATCAGTGTCGGTTCCCTTGTAGGGTGGAGACTCGAAATACATTCCAGAGCTCTTTCTTTCTTTATACTGGAAATTTCTTATATCGGTAGTCTTACATTAAATTTCATAATCGAACTTTAACGATAATTTCATAAAAATTTAGTTATTTCTATTCCATTCTAAAAATTGTCATTGATTCAGCATTAGAATTAATACTACAATTATACTTGCCTCTGAATAAACCTAAAATACCTTATATTTAGAAAGGGAGAGAGTAATATAGTTGCCTTAAACATCCCACCCTGTAGTTGCTGTGACAACGTCAACAACAAAAGAGAGTTTAGAGCACTAACGGTCCAAAGCTGCAGTAGAAGACACTTGAGTAATTCACAACCAAAAACAAATTAAGGCTGACCCATACAAAAAAAAGTATAGTAAATGGGTGCACAAATTATAGTACCAATGCTCCAAATTAAAAAGTACAGCTTAAACGCATTTAACAAGAATTGAGCTTGAGCCTAATCCTCTAGGAGGGAATCTTAACCATTGAACTACATGCACATGATGTTCAATTGAGTACAATTCCAGTAATATATGGAGGCTAAAAAAAAATTACATTTAATGTAGGGGAGTAAGTGGGTGCACTTGCACCCCAATAAAAAAGGCTTCTTAACCTTCAAATGATCATATATATGCACCGAGGGTGATTATTTTCAGCTTGAAGAAATCCTAACCAACATCTAATACCCTATAGTACAATTCACAAGAAAAACACACCACACAATAAATCAACTAAATTTTCGGTCAAAACTCAAAAGAACCTTCAAATTACTAGTTCAGCTTCAGAACCTCCGTTCATGCAGAGGGAAAACAAGTTCTCAAGGAAGAGAATGCTTCTAGCAAATCATGCCATTAAAACATTTATTATACGAAACGGAATACATGGTAAACATATATTTATAAATGTGAATGTTTGATATGCATTGTTGAGCCACGATCTAATAGCTTAAGCTTTTAGATCAAGTGGTAACTCTAACATGGTATCAGAGTGCAAGGTCTCGGGTTCGATTCCATCCGCTTGCAGTATTATACGGATTTAAATGTGCAAAAATTGCACTATGTTGACATGCCCGAGAATGTGACTTGTTTGAAATTTGGCATGCTCGATAATGTGGCATGTTCGTAATATCTCCACATATGCAACCAGGTCACACGTGAGGGGAAGTGTGAATGTTTGATATGCATTGTTGAACCATGATCTAATAGCTTAAGCTTTTAGATCAAGTGGTAACTCTAACAATAAATGCTTCTATAAGGAAAGAAAAAAGCCTTGGAAATGTTGTTAATAGTAGTGGTATCTAGATAACTTCAATCTACAAGTTCATTAAGAAGCCATGCTTTAAAACAACTTCTATAGAACAACAACTAACCCTGCATTTATAACGGTTATCTGAATCAGATAAGTAAACAATTAGTCACTACAACCTGCACTTTTACCACACTAACTATCAGATAGTTTAGCTGCCTTATAAAGTCCAATAAACCTGCCCATAAAATGGGTTAATTTCTCTAAAAAAATATACTCCCTCCGTCCCTTAATGAATGTCGAAATAAGTTTCGAATTTGCTCTTGAATGTCGAAAAAAAAAAATTTTTAAAAAAAAATTGACATTCATTTAAGGACAGAGGGAGTATGATATTTTCACAAAATCCCCAAGAAAGTAGCGAATCTTATTTGTTGAGATCGCAAATCGCATGGCCTGACAAGCAAAAGACTGCCAGTTCTAGTCTAAGGGAAAGCACTTCATATAACAACGGCAACCCAAAGAAAAATTGTCTCCTAGAAAATTATGCAAAAAAGATTGTCTCTCAAATCCTTAATCCATTTTCCATCACCTTAAAGGTTTAAACGAATGAAACTCTCAAGAAACAAAAAGATAACCAAACAAATACAACCAAATCACAATCTGTTCATATAAACTGTTTTGCAGAAAACATACTTCGGAATCCATAAACAAACTATTGCAATCCTACAACATGGATTAATCGACAACAACCGGTAAATGCATAACTTCTGTCTTTCATACACGAAAATTTGGAAGTATTCGGATACATCACACTATTATATACTATCCAAAAATTGAATATATCGATCAAACGAAGGAGTTTGCCTAAATTTCTACTATACTTATTTTTATAACATTCAAATCCTTTTAACTGAATATTTTCTTTTAAATTAGAGTCAAATGATCACACATACAACACACAAATCAGAAATCAGGACAATTGACAATTCATTCGTAATCAAACCTCAACGCCCCAACAGAGTAATGAAATTAATCGACGCGCTTTGACGACGAAACTAAGTTCTTCCAGAGATAACGACCGCTTGCCATATCCACAAATGTCCAGAATCCCGTTCTAATTGCCGCACAAACCTGCAACACCACATTTCCACATATAATGCGTGTAATTTAAAATACGGAGGTGAAATTTTGATTGAATAGAATAAATTAGAGTAAGAAACCCTAGAAATGGAGGCAGGAGGAAGGGGCTGGAACCTTGGAGGATCGATCAACGGAATTAGACGACGGAGATGAGGCGGAGAGGGGATACTTGGGAGTGGAATCGTCGGGGTTGGTGTCGGAATCGGTGCCGTCGAGCTTGGGTTGTGATTGGAGGTTGCGGAGGACGAAGAATCCGGCGAGAGTTGCCGAGAGGAAGATTAGAATGATTCTGAGGGGACACATTTTTTTCTTTTTTCTCTGCCGGTGGAATTTTCTCTCTCTAACACGAGTACAAAGTCTAGAGAGAGAGAAGAAGGAACAAAAATAGATAGATTTATTATATGGGCGTGGTGTTAGTTAATGTGTCTCACTAATCATCATATTTATGAATAAGCCGCAATAATTACAAACATTATTTAGCTTTATTTCTTTTTATGCTGTCATGTTATTTTCGTAATACGTTCCGTCTAAAGCTTCACTTTTTATTCAAATGAGTGTCTAGATAAAAGCTTCACCTTTTCTAAAATAAAAAAGATTTATTAATATTTTATTATATCCACTAACTTTTCTTTCTCACACATTTAAATTATGGATCTCACTTGTCATATTCACTCATTTCTTTCCTTTCACAACCCTTCTCACACTCTCATTATTTTTTAATATACTATATACTCCCTCCGTCTCGGCCGACTTAGGACTTTTTGCCATTTTGGGCGTCCCACCCGACTTAGGACGGCTCAAAATGGAAACCTTAAATCACTATTCTCTCCACTCATTCTCTCTCCTACATTATTTTAATACTCACAACACTATTATAATTTACTATTCCCTCCACTCATTCTCTCTCCTATTTTTAAATTACACTCACAACATTTACCTTTTCCTTAATCCCCGTGCCATTTCAAAAAATTCTAAATCGGTCGGGACGGAGGGAGTATATCGTTTTCTTAATTTGCATGCGTCATCAAAATGTTGAAGCATGAGCAGGAACGAAGGGAGTAAATAGCACTGCCATTCAATTTTTTATTTCGTGACGAATCACTCTATTAAAAAAAAATCTCAGTCCAAAATAATTGTAGCCATTAAAGTTTCCATCGATTTTATTAAAAAAAATGTCAATAAATGAAAAAATTACCAATTTTTCCCAGATTGATTATTTCTTACTTCTACAATAGTTCACTCAAAAAACAAAAAACAAGTGGGAATTCAATGCTTTTAATTTAAAATTATTTTAGATCAAAAAATTATCCAAAAGCAACAAAGATAATGCCAAAAACGTCTGATCAACCAAATCCAGTAATTCAGATATATCTTGGTGACTTGAACATCCTGAAAAAAATGAACAAACACGTAAACTAAGTCGGGATTTTACCGGCGAATGCCATCCGACGTGAGCATAAGTATAGCCTTGGTGGGCTTTGAATATGATTGGCATGATCTTAGTTGACTTAGACTGGCCTCGTGGTCATCATAGTCTTAAGTTGAGACTCCTTAAAGCCTTGGTTGACATAGTGTTATGTCGAGATGATACAACGAGCATATGTAGGTAAGCCTAATCCATATGTCGTATTTAGGAGTTATGTATATTTTCAATGAGCTTAACCCATTAGGCCTTCCCCTTATGGCCCATGGTCGTACTCGGTTTATACCGTTCAATGGCTTCGACTTTCTAGCTCGACTATGTCGAGTAGAAAGTGTATCTCGTACTCGACTTACGTATACCAAGGGTTTTTCTCGAAATACTAGGGGGCTAATCATTTTAACTGCGGATTTAAACATTGATGGGCACACTTATCATCAGCTCTCGACATAGTCTTTATGACATGTGCATTTCACCCAATTAGTGCGGGCAATGGTGCCCGTATTTATAACATGGGCATTTCACCCAATTAATGCGAGCAAGGTGCACGTCTTTAGGAGGTGGACATTTCATCCATTTGGAGCGGGTAATGGTGGTGCCCGTCTTTAGAAGATGGACATTTCATCCATTTGGTACGGCCAATAGTGTCGGTCTTTGGGACTTGGGCATTTCACCCAATTGGTGCGGGCAATGGTGCCCGTCTTTAGGAATTGGGCATTTCACCCAAATAATGTGATCAAGGTGCCCGCCTTTAAAAGGTGGACATTTCATCCATTTGGTGAGGGCCACGGTGCCCTTTTTAGGACTTGGGCATTTCACCCATTTGGTGCAGGCAATGGTGCCCACCTTTAGAACTTGGACATTTCATCCATTTGGTGCGAACAATGGTGCCCGTCTTTAGGACTTGGGCATTTCACCCATTTAATACGAACAAGGTAGACCATCGGGTTTATTGTAGTACTTGCTTGACTTGTCATAATTAAGTACTAATATATTGAAATTGTGATTACAGCCAAGGTTCTAAAAAGCGCTAGGCGGATGCTAGGCGGCGGAGCCGGGCCTAGCGCCTAGGCGGGGACTAGTCGGGGACTAATCGGGATTAGTCGGGATTAGTCAGGACCTAGGCGTGGCTTAGAACTAGGCGTTGGGACTAGTCGGGGACTAGTCGAGGACTAATCGGGATTAGTCGGGATTATGTTGCTGTAATCTCTGTTCTAAAAGACCCCGGTCTTTTAGAACAGAGATTACATCAACATAAAACTGATAACATTGCTATTACAGCGGCTCCCTCAAATGTATTCAAAGTTTCAAAAGAAATTGAAAAAATCTTTTTAAAAAAATTGATATATCTAATTTGTAAACAGAAGATGTTGCCTTATTAACAAAAAAATCACTTCATTTTTAAAAAACAAAAGGAATAACCATTTCTCTTCCATGATTCAAAACACTTTTGAAAATCCAAAGGAGGATACTGAGAGTAGTTTCAACAGGCCGGGAAGTTTTATGAAAAAGAAATCAGATCATGTTCAATGTAGAGCCTGTAAGGGATTTGGTCATTATGCCAACAAGTGTGCCAACACTCTGAAAAAAAAAATAGGAAATGGGCTTATGTGCAACCCTTAGTTACAGCGAAGACAAATATGAGACTCTAAACTTAGCAGTCATGGAAATCTCGTCTCAAAGTCATGAACATCTCTCTAATGTTACTTTAGATGTGGTCGCACTCCCTATCACATCTTCTGACTATAAGTTCAAATGCCTTAATTCTTCTGTTTCTGTCTGAAAACCAGTGGGTGAAGAGGAAGGTGATAGTAACTATTAGGGGGCGTTTGGTTCGCGGTAATTGACCATTTCGGGGCGGAATGGAATGGTCAATTCCGTTGACTTCATTCCTTAGCCCCGTTTGGTTCGTTGGAATGAAAATTTTTCCATTCCCTACGGAATGAAATTGGAAAGTCCATTCACAACGTTTTTTTAAAAAAAAACGTTGTAGTATACTAGGCAACGTTTTAAAAAAACGATGTAAAAAGTACATTCACAACGTTTATAATAAAAACGTTGTGGTATACTACGCAACGATTTTTAAAAATCGTTGTAAAAAGTCATGACCACAACGTTTTCTTTATAAACGTTGTTAAAATGAAACTTTTACAACGTTTATGCTAAAAACGTTGTAAAAGTTTATAACAAAACGTTGTAAAACCCAGTAAATAACAAAGTTTTTAAAGAAACGTTGTTAAAAAAAACGTTGTCAAAAAGCTGTTTTGTTGTAGTGATAATGACGCAAATCGGGCCTTAGTGAAGGACTTAAGTGAGTTATGAAAGAAAGCGTCGGACTCCCGGGCGGAGCTTGAGGCTTCTCAGCGACATGTTTAAGTAAGCAGCCATATGATTAATTAAGCGCTTCTTTCTAATATCAGTTTCCATCACTTAGAGAAAGTGAGCCACCACTTCAGGTATAAGGCCATGGTTGTGGTACGTTCCGGTATGACTTGCCTTATTTTATTATCTCATAAATATGATTCAAAGACCGGTGCGAGTTCTATTTTGCGTTTTATCTCATAAATATAAGCCCCTACCCTACCCCCTCAAATTTTATTTTTTTCCCGCCTACCCCCCATTCAAACCGCCCCTACCCCTCACCCCCACAAAAAAAAAAAATAAAAAAAAAATTCCCTACCTACCCCCTCCCCCCATCCACTCCCCTGCCTACCCCCCCCCATTTAGCCCTGCCCTACCCCTACCCCCACGAAAAAAAAAAATTCCCTACCTACCCCCTCCCCCCATCCAGCCCTGCCCTACCCCTCACCCCACGAAAAAAAATAAAAAATTCCCCTACCTACCCCATCCCCCCATCTAGCCCTGCCCTACCCCCCACCCTCACCCCCCTCCCCCCATGAAAAAAAAAAAATATTTTTTACTCATTTTGCATACCCCCTACCTATCCCCCCCAAAAAAAAAAAAATTTTTTTTTTTTTTTTAAAAGGTAAATTGAACATTTTATATGCTTTCATTCCATTCTTATAATTTGTATTTTCAAACCAAACATGATTTGTCAAGGAATTGAATGACAATTTCATTCCATTCCGTGCCAACCAAATGGAGGGGTTTGACCAATTTTTTCCATTCCAATTCCTTAAGGAATTCAATTCCATTGAGTATTTCATTCATTCACTTTTTTTCCACCGAACAAAACGGCCCCTTAGGAACTTCTTGACGCATATGTTGATCATTTAGAGTAAACCACTTTTCTGACATCTGTACTATGCCACATTATCAATTTAATTTTTGTACTACTGAAACAACAAACATGCGTACTATTACTTAATTAACAAAACTAACTAAAATCGTTAAACCTTTAATGGACGCAAGCGAATATTAATAACTTAACGAGTTAATTACATTTTTGGTCACTACCCTATTAAACTTTTTTTGTTTTAGCACAATTGGAAATTTTAGAATTATTTTGACATTAAAAGTCAAATAAAACAAAAAATAAAAAATAAAAAAAACAAAATGAGAACCATATTGCAAATTAAACACCCCTTCCACATCTCTCTCGAGAGACCGCCGTACCCACCTTATTCCCGCACGTTCTTCCCTCCGTCCGGGTCCTCCTCCACCAGTTGCTTCCCCCTTCAAAGTGGCATCCCTCCTCCAACCCACGCCACCTACAAGCGCCGCCCCTCCACCGACTTGTCTTCTCTTCTTCCATTCCATCATCCAATCAGAACAATTTCCCTAACTCCCCTCTCCTACTCGCTGCCACTATATTTTTTTCAATTAAAGACCTTATTTTGGTTAATTTGAAGTTTTGGGCTGACGGGATGGAGTTGGGACAGTAACTTTGGAGGTGGATGAGGGAGTAAATGGAAAAAGGGAGAGGGATGAGAGGCTGCCATGGAAGAGGAGAAGGGGGAGGTTTATTTTTTCATTTTTTTTACCTCAAATGTCAATTAATGAACATCATCTAGACTTACACTATCCTTGTCAATCAGTTGAGTTCATTATTTATATTTATTTTTTTATGAAATGGACGAAATGTATGTTAAATATTATGTTATATTTTATCTTAGCCTTTAAGGGTAGTTTTGTCTTTTCCCTTTTGTGTCTTAGCTTAGGGCAAGTCCTTAAGACTCCCCTTCTTGTATCTTTTCCAACACTTTTGATATTCTCTAAAACTTTTGTTCTTCTTTCTCTTTAATGTCTTTAATGGCTTTATCAATGTAATGTTAATCGATAATTTCAAAGTTCCTGGAACTAATATAGCTTATAAAGAGAAAAAAGGTAGCTCTGATAGACGGGAGAGAGAGAGAGAGAGAGAGAGAGAGAGAGAGAGAGAGAGAGAGAGATGGAAAAGCAAGGAAAACTAGGACCACGACAATTGGTACTAGTCCCATGTCCAGTCCAAGGGCATATAACTCCTATGCTGCAGCTAGGCGCTATCCTTCATTCGAAAGGCTTCTCTATAACGATTGTCCACACCAAATACAACTCTCCTAATCCTACTAGCCATCCCGACTTCATCTTCCTGCCTTTATCAGACAATTTATCTAACAATAATACCCCGGCGACTTTATCACATTCCTAGAAACTCTCAACAGCAGTTGTAAAGTAGAGTATTGATGCTGCCACAGAAAATGGTTACACAGTAGAGTATTGATGCTGCCACAGAAAATGGTTACACAGGGCTGAATGAGTAGCTGAACTGTGGATACTTTGTCGTCTTCTCCGTTTGTCTCCTGCACATGCACCACACGTAAACTAGGCCGGGGGCGTCTCCGGCGTTAGGATAAGTACAAGATCTAGTTAACAAGAAAACACAAAGGAAATTTGACAGAAATATGCAGAAAAATGTCCTTAGAGAGCTTCCCAAATCCTACTTTTTATTTTGTTTATATACTCCTTTAGGTCATGTGCAAGTCGCATGCTCTTGGACACGTGTCGATCATCCATTAGGTGTGCATGGACACTCTATCAGCAAGTGGAGACGTCAACTTTTTAATTGACAGATAGCTCATCATCACAATAGATTCCGTGAGCTCCAAACATAACGACTTTAACATATTCTAGACTGTAGCTTTTAATTTATATATCGCCTGTAGGCGGCAATCATGATAAGGCGACAACTCTTGGTTGCCGCTGATAAGAACATACTAATGCGGGATACTGGCCTTGAAATTATACAATTTTCGTACGATGAAGGGCTCTAAAGGATTTCTCGCCGGGCCTTGTTTTCCGCCCATACGCTTAAAGAGGTCGCCAACGGGCCTTATATTATCTTGGGCATATTATCATGACCTTTAAGCCCGCATTTATCATATTGGGTCTCATATAATCATTCGGGCCCAAATCCCTTTTCTACAATCACATCAAGTATCAGAAACATTTACCTCGAATGAGTGAACAGGAAGATCCACAGAATCAGGTAGCTTGCGTCATCTATGACTCACTCATGTACTTCTCAGAAACTAAGGCCAGATATCTGAAGGTCCCAAGCTTGATCCTCCAGAGATCTAAAGCCTGAAGGTAATTGAAGATTTGTTTAGCTCGCAGAAAAAGATTTCTTCTATATTATGCATTTAAGCGTCGTCATTAATAACAGATGCACAAAGATGAACTAGTCACCGTAAGACAAAACGATAAGTACCCGTCCTGCAAATTGCAATTTTACCCATTTTCGGTTATGAAATATATTGATGCTTGAGTTGTAAAGAAAATACAAGTCAATGTACATCTAACATTAAATATGGGGTGCAATGATTAATCAAAATACCCCTACTTAAAGTACCAAACATTCAGCAAAACGGAACAATTAAACAAGTTATAACCCCTCGTCAAGGCGCCCGCCTGGGGGAGATTCATGCGGCCGCCTGGGTTCCAGAGCCTCGGTTGTTTGTTGACGCCTAGGGAGGCGGCTGCCTGGTAACACTCGTGCGCCCGCCTGGGCTCCAGTCGCTGGTGGGTCTTTGCTGCTCCATTGGGGCGCTCGCCTGGGTTGCAGATTCCTTCCTCCCTCGGTTCTCCTACATCATCAAAGATATGCGCTAAAACTGCTTGAAATCACCAGTAGCATAGGACAATCTTCAGCTATCATCTGGAACAGCATGGACTACCTAGAGCCTTCATCACTGTCAATGCTTCAGCAACACTACAACGTTCCCCTGTTCCCAGTGGGCCCTCTGCATAAGTTAGCTTCCCCTCCTTCAACTAGCTTACTAGAAGAAGACATAAGTTGCATCAATTGGCTTGATATTCAAGCTCCAAACTCAGTTCTTTATGTAAGTTTGGGAAGCTTGGCAACCATGGAGGAGAAAGAGCTAACTGAGACGGCTTGGGGCCTGGCCAACAGTGAAAAACCATTCTTATGGGTGATTCGGCCTGAGTCAGTTCCATGGCTCAGAGTGGGATGATTATATTAATGATTGCTTCAAACTAACGTTTGGAATGGAAGATTATTAATAAGTGATATTTTATTATAGCAAAATCATTTCAGTACAGAGACTTTAATATTGATCATAAGTCATAACAACATTACAGCATCCAGATAATAAACAGAACTCATCAACACGACTCAATTCATCTTATTAAGAGAAGTTCTAACCAGAAATTTCAATGGATTTGACATCAGGTTTCTTCACCTCCTCTTTCGGAACAGTGACAGTCAAGACACCGTTCTCCATCGCCGCCTTCACCTGATCCAATTTGGCATTCTCCGGCAACCTAAACCTCCTCATGAAATTACCACTGCTACGCTCAACTCTATGCCATTTATCATTCTTCTCCTCCTTCTCCACACTTCTCTCTCCTCTAATCTGTAAAACCCTATCATCCTCAATTTCGACCTTCACTTCTTCTTTCTTAATCCCCGGCAGATCGGCCTTGAACACATGTGCCTCCGGCGTTTCCTTCCAATCAACACGCGCGTTCACAAAAGCAGAATTTTCTCGAGAAAGTTCGGGGAAGTAATTGGCGATTGATGAGGACGACGGGAATGGGAAGTCCCGGAATGGTTCCCATAAATCGAGAGAAAAAGGATCGGCATTGCTGCTGCGTCGGTTTCCGAAGAAGCTTGGGATGATCGACATTCTTTTGTTGATGAGTTAGAAAATGAGAAAATCAAACAGTTTGATGAAGATCGATAATGGTGGAAATGGAAAATTGATCGAGTGCTTTGATTGGTTGGGAAGGTTGTGCAGTGGGGAGCTAATTTATAATGGCGAATAGGAAAATGGTAGGACTTTCTCGGAGATCAAGAAACTTCCAGACATCTTCTAGTAGTCTGGCGAATCTTGATTGGGCCGAGCTGGTTGAACTTATTGTGCTCCACTGATCCATTTTCTTGATCGAGTCCAATGTTCACAGTTTTTTTTTTTTTTTTAATTTAAAATGAAAACTTACAATTATAAATAATAAATAATTTTTGTTTGAAAATGGACTATGTTGTGAGAACATGTTATATTAATATTTTTAACACAGATTCAAATTAAATTTTTTGCAAAAAAAAAAAAAAAAAGTCTAGCATCAAATGTCTTCACAAGTCTTATATAGTTAGGCCCAACACTTAAAAAGAAAAAAGCTAGCGAGTTTTGGTTGCCTAAGCAAATGCATCAATTTATCAAGTGTTCGTTTAATATTGGGCTCAAAACCATCTTCTAGTGGGTGGTTACAAGCTTAACCAGACTGGGTTATGAAACCCTTTTGATTAATCTCCCTCATTTTGATATTCATGGCTGAGATTAATCCTGCTTTACGTGGAAATCAAATTAATTTGAATCATTGATATTGATGACAACGTAGGAGGCCTAACGTTATTATAGACTGTCGAATGATACTTGCTGCATCAATCAGCCAATGAACGATTTCTCAATTCCTATTTAACCAAATACGCTTATTGATGCAGCGGAAGATTGGATAGATATCAATACTAGTAGAATTTAATCAATACTAGTAATTGATCTTCAACACTCGTAGAATTTAATCGATACGGAGAGTCGGCATCCAAAAGGAATTTAATCACTTTTAGGAAATAAAGATTGATTACGGGTAGAAATTAATCAATACGCGAATCAATCCTTCAACAGCAGTCGAAATTAATCAAGACTACAAGTTGGAACAAGAAAACACTCAATTTTTATTAATCATTCAACTTCTTTTCGGATTACAACTTTGAGGCTATTTTATAGCACTCATAAAACTTAGAAAACAAGAAATATCATCATAAAATAAAGCCTAACCTATAAGGTAACCAAATAGAAGTCTAAAACTACTAAATCAATGCTAAATCTACTCTAAAACCTCTTATAATCATCCTACTACATTTAATTCCGAAAATACTAATAAAATAACAATTAATTAAAATAAAACACATATTTATCCCATTATACTGCATCACTTATTAAGCTCGTTAAGTATATTATTACCTACCTACACCTTATATACTTCGTTAGTATGGTTATCCATGTTACTTTTGGTATTCGTAACTCTAGTACTCCCTTCGCACCATATAGATGCTCTCATTTGCTATTCTTGTTTGTTTAAAAAAGATAGTCTTATTTTCGAAATTATTAGGTTAAAATCATTGAATTTTCAAAATTGTCAACCAAGGAAAAAAGAGAGTAATTGAGTAATAAGTAAACGTCATTATTGAGGTTGATTATGAAAATGGACATAGGGAGTTGTTGATATTGCAACTAATATAATCCTCTCCTAGTTATGAACTTGCAAAAATCGTGTCCAACATTGTTACTATAAACTGAAATTGAGATAAATTTAAGGAAGAAATGGCATTGAATGATGTATGGTTGAATATTACTATGTGCACCCATTTACCAGATTCAGTCCACTCCCTTGCTTAATAGACAAATTTAGTATGTTCATTGTTTGTTGTAATTGTTGTAAGTAGTCAAGTAGACAATTAATTTTTTAAGCTTTAGGTTAATATAATTTGTGAACCTCTTGATTTTGATTTTTGGTCCGCCCCTAATTGAAGGATACCTTCTAAATCGCCATTTTTTGCGAGGTTGTTGCTTCTATAGTTCTTAACATGGAGCGTGGTAACTATGGTACTAGATGGTGATTTCCCTTGCCGCAGTTCCGCCCCCTCCATGCTCTACAAGGTATAAGTATTGGGTACTTGGCCGGGCTCCAGGCCCAAGGTCTTTTGGTTTGATGTAGGGATGGCAATTTTGAATCGAACCGTGAATACCAGAACTGAATCGAATCGAAGTTGACGGTTATTAACTGGTTTGACTGGATATGGGGCGGGCAATGGGAAATAACCGAAATAAAAAAGTGGAAAACGGTTTGGTTTTAGTATTAGCATTATCCGTCCCATTATCCGTCCCATTACCTGAACCGAATGTTACCTGAACTGCTTACAGTTTCTTATTGTAATCTAGTGAATCTTTCCTTATGTTTGGTGAATTGTGTCATACATAACTATTTAATTTTTTTGAGCTCTTATGAATGTAATTATATGAGTTTAAGTAGAAAAATTATTCTTTATCAAAGTAAATTTTTGAATTTTTTTTATCACTAAAGTGCTTTAAAACAAAATATTAGTTTGACTAATTCCCGTAGGAATTTCCTGATTAACTGGTACCCGTGGAGAATGAATTTGATATGAAAAATTGATCAAAATTGAATTGAAAAATAAGGATGATACGATGTATAATTGTCCTGAACGGCCCTCATTGTCATTATAGTTTGATGAATCTTTCTCAAACTAGTATGAAAAGAATAAAGCAGATTCAACAATTGTTATGTACATTACATATAAATATATACTCCCTCCGTCCCATTAGTATTAGCACAAACACTGTTTGCGCGGGAATTAAGGAATATGATATTTTAATAAAATGTTGTGAGTGTAAAAGAATGAGTGGAGAGAGAATGAGTGGAGGGTGTAATAAATTATAATAGTGTTGTGAGTATTAAAATAATGTAGGAGAGAGAATGAGTGGGGTTGGGTGAATATTTTATTAATATAAAGTTTCCTTTTTGGGAGTGTGCGGATATTAGCGGGACGCCCAAAAAGGAAAGTGTGCTAATATTAGCGGGACGGAGGGAGTAATCAACATGAGAAATTCCCAAAGTCTCTATAATAGAGTAGACGTGGCCGGTTCCAAAAACCGCCGGTTAGCCGGTTGAAAACCGGCGGTTGAAAACTCCAAAATCCCCAACCGGAACCGAACCGCCTAACCGGCTAGACCGGTTACGGTTTAGGCGGTTCACGGTTTTAACGGTTATCCGGTTAACCTCCGGTTTGACGGTTTGGATATGCTCGGCCGAGTCCTTGGTGTTGCTCGGCCGAGCAACCCTTTTAGGGTTTAGGGTTTTGAGGGTTGCTCGGCCGAGTCTTTGGTGTCGCTCGACCGAGCAACCCTTTTAGGGTTTAGGGGTTGAGGGTTGCTCGGCCGAGTCTTTGGTGTTGCTCGGCCGAGCATATCATTTTTCAGTTAATTTTTTTAACGGTTTTTTGAAAAAAGTTAACTTTTAATTTTTTTCAATTTTTTTTTTGAATAAATAAGACTATTTTAGACTTAAGTTTACTACATACATTTTTTGCAAAAAGGTTTATAAAAAAAGTTATGAATTTTTAAAGAAATAAAATTTAACGGTTTTTTGAAAAAAGTTAACTTTTAATTTTTTTCAATTTTTTTTTTGGATAAATAAGACTATTTTAGACTTAAGTTTACTACATACATTTTTTGAAAAAAGGTTTATAAAAAAAGTTATGAATTTTGAAAGAAATAAAACTTAACTTTTTTATAAGAAACGAAAGTATATAAAAGAAAAAAGCGACGGTACCCTTAAATTTTATTAATTAAAATACAATTACAACGAGGGTATTGGTAGGAGTGGTGGTGGTAGGCTGGTAGTAGTGGACCTAGTGGTATTGATAGGAGTGGTAGTGGTAGCTAGTCGGTAGGAGTGGTAGTAGTAGTGGTAGTAGCGGTAGTGGTAGTGGTGGTAGTAGTAGTAGTGGTAATAGTAGTTGTGGTGGTGGTGAATGGTGATGGTGGTGATGTAGACCGGTAGTAGTGGTAGTGGTAGGTAGCGATAGTAGTGGTGGTGGTAGTAGTAGTAGTGGTAGTAGTAGTGGTGTTGGTGGTGATGGTGGTGGTGTAGACTAGTAGTAGTGGTATTGGTAGGAGTGGTAGAGGTGGTAGTGGTAGTGGTAGCGGTAGTAGTGGTGGTGGTAGTAGTAGTAGTGGTAGTAGTAGTGGTGGTGGTGGTGATGGTGGTGGTGTAGACTGGTAGTAGTGGTATTGGTAGGAGTGGTAGTAGTAGCGGTATTAGTAGTGGTGATAGTAGTAGTAGTGGACCTAGTGGTAGTAGTAGTAGTGGTGGTGGTGGTAGTAGTGGTGGTGGTAGTAGTGGTGGTGGTAGTGGTGGTGGTGGTGATGGTGGTGGTGTATGTAGACTAGTAGGAGTGGTAGTACTAGTAGTAGTGGTAGTAGTGGTGGTGGTGGTGGTGGTGGTGGTGGTGCTTGGTAGTAGTAGTGGTGGTGAACATAACGGCTAGTTTGAAAAAGTAGCCGTTGGAATGAGTTCGCGTTACGCTCGTAGCAACTCATATGACTCGGCCGAGCATGACCGTTATTGGAAATTAACACTACTGGAAGGTTATGCTCGGCCGAGCAACTCATATGACTCGGACGAGCAAGCCAAAACCGGCGGTTAACCGGCGGTTGGCCGGTTTTTCAAAATTTCAAACCTTAACCGAACCGGCCAATTATCGGTTTCGGTTAGCCGGTTCCGGTTAACCGCCGTTGACCGGTTTTGATCGGTTTTGGCCGATTTTCAACCTCCCGATTGACCGGTTCGGTTTATAAAATGGACACGTCTATAATAGAGCATTAGAGCACTCCTTATTATTGTGACAAAACTATCCTAACCAATATTAACAAAATAAACAAAAATTACAACTCGTCATCCTTTTTTTTTTTTTTTTAATAATCCAATACCACCACCATATCGATTATCGAAATCTCAATGACCGGTAGGTTCTGTGTGGATCAATCAGAGTTCTTCAAACAACGAAAGAAAGCCGGAATACCACTCCCTGCCGGCGAACTTATCTAATCACTACTTAAGGCAACTTGCCTATCCCTTTGCCGGAGTAGTTCCGGCCTAATTTTCTTCTTCCAAAACTCCTGGTACAATTCTTCACCTCCACTCTCCTTCCTCCTAACCTCCACCACCACCAGTCTCTCCGACAACCCATAAACCTCCAGTCCAAATGACAATTTACCATTCTGCCCTTCCAACTCCACTCCCCATTCCTTCTTCTTCCTCAATTTCACCCTCTCCTCCTTCACAATCTCTTCCACTCTCTCAATCACATTGCCCGGCGTGTCCGCCACTACCACTCGCTCGCCGGAGTAACTCGATCCGTTGTCAAATAAACCGGACAGATTCAATCCGGACGAGAACGCTATGATGTCAAATGCGTTTAGCTGCCCCTTGCGATCGACGCTTTCCTTCTCCTTATCCAAACAATCGTCTTCGGCGAAATCATCGTCACAAAAGTTAACCACCTTGTATCCTTTCCTGAACCACGGATCGCGCGTGATCCCGTCTACGGTGATCCTCCTCTCGGGATTCGTTTCCAGGAGCCGCGATATGAACCGTTTGAGCTCCGATGATATCGATTTAGGGCACCGGTACTCGCCTTTGTAGATCTTCATGTACATCATCATCAGGTTCGGATCATTAAACGGCAAATGACCTGTGCTGAGTACGAACAAAACGACGCCGCATGACCAAACGTCCACCTTAGCTCCGTCGTAGCCTTTCTTCGTCAGAATCTCCGGTGCCACGTAAGCAGGCGTGCCGCAAAGCGTGTGTAACAACCCGTCGGTTCGGATCTGACCCGTGACCGCACTTAGTCCGAAATCCGAAACCTTAAGATCGCCATTTTCGTCAACAAGCAGGTTCTCGGGTTTCAAATCCCTGTGGTAGACCCCACGCGAATGACAGTAACTAATGGCCGAGATCAACTGCTGAAAATACTTACGGCTGAGATCTTCCGTCAACTTCCCCTTGGAAACCTTCATAAACAGCTCCCCGCCCTTAACGAACTCCATCACAAAGTAGATTCTGGTCTTGGTTGCGAGAACTTCATAGAGCTTGACGATGTTAGGGTGGCGCAACCGGCGCATGATAGAGATCTCTCGCTTGATATTGGACATGAGGCTAGTATTAGCGATCTTCTGCTTATTGATGATTTTAATGGCGACGCTTTGACCGGTCCTGGTGTGTCTGGCATGGTAAACCTTGGCAAAAGCGCCGCAGCCAAGAAGCTTACCGAGATCGTATTTGCCAAACAAGGACGATGATCGGCGCACCAGCGACAAAGCGCCGCGGAATTGATCGACCTCTGGCATCGAGCGTAGATTAACCAGAGATCGAATTGGAAAATTGGGATGTGATCAGAAGAGGGAAAATATCCGACAACACAAAATTAGGTAAGTGTTTGTTTAATTTTTTTTTTTTTTTTTTTTGGATTTGAAAGATAAATTAAGCGGGTTTTGTTTGGAAATGAAATGAGAGATTATTGGAGTTTTGCGGTGGGAGTTTGAAGAGGTTAGTGGTGGAAAGGATGGAATATGGATAATTGCTTTCTGTTGGGCGGGAAGAAGAGGAAAGGAAGGTTGACTTAACACTTGTTTGACTGCCATTTTTAACGCTATGTTAAGCTTGATGCAACCTAAAATGTTAACATATAATGACAACTTTGAGATTTATATTGTAAATAGTGATAAAATAAAATTTAATTTTAACTTTGAGATCTAAATCCTAAATTTTGGGACATATCCATTCTTCTAAGGAATTAGAAGAATGGATAAAAAGGAGATTTTTAAGACGAAACAGTTTATAAAAGGAGATTTTTAAGACGAAACAATTTAATTTTAACTTTGAGATCTAAATCCTAAATTTATATTTGCTAATTATTGATGAGAGTAGAATAAGGCCACGTTTGGGATTGCGGTGAAAGTGGGTAAACGAACGTTCAACCCGAAAGTCGACGCGAAAGAATGTTTGGGGAAAGGAATTGCGATCAGGGGCAGATCCAGGGGGGGCAGGCGGGGGCACTCGCCCCCCCCCAGCGGCGGAAATGCAGTGGAAATTTTTTTTTTTGCCCCCACCATATTTTTGTTATATATGTATATATATAATTAACTTCAAAATTAACACCAGTGAGTGGTGTGGTTCAGCGGTAGAAGGGGTGATGTTAAAGCCTTTGGTGTTTCCTTTTAAATCCATGTTCGAACCCTGCTACCTACATTTTCAATTAATTTTATTTGTCTTCCATCTTTGCTATTCTTTCTCTTAATTTCCTCACATTTTTTCAATCTTAATTAATTCATTAGGCTTTTCCCATTTTTTTTTTTGGTCTTTCTTCCTATTATCCCAAGTTTAATTAGCAAATTTGAATTTCTTTTTTGTACGAGTAATATATTTTAATAAATTGTTTGCGTTAAATACTTCAACATTATTTCAATTGTTCTTTGAATTATTTACTTTTATCATTTTTGTTAACTAAAATACATTGTATTTCATGGATCCGACCCATTTTTTACTGTCCGACCCGAAAAATTTTTTTCGGGGGCGCTGCCCCCGAACCCCCGTGTAATCTTGCCCCCCCCCTCGGCCAATTCCTGGCTCCGCCCCTGATTGCGATCACGTCCGAAGTCCGTATAATATGAAATACTGCGTTCCCATGAAGGCCCCCTCTGATACACAGTTTATAAAAAGGAGATTTTTAAGACGAAACAGTTTATAAAAGGAGCTTTTGAAACGGAACATTTTCTTTTAAAATGTGTATGGTGTATCAAATCAAAACGCTAATTTAAGCGTAACAAAATATTACAATGACATATTTACCCTTCTAAAAATACTCCTTTCGTTCTGAACACTTTTTTTTTTCTCTTTCATAAATACTCCCTCCGTCCCACCTCACTTGATACTAATTTCCATTTCGGGCCGTCCCACCTCACTTGATACTGTTCAAAATGGTAAGTTTTTACTCTCACAACACCAATCAAATCACTATTATTCCCACTCACTCTCTCTCCTACTTTACCTTTTATACTCACAATATTTTTTCTCTTTCTTGCTTTTTCTTAGTTATCGTGCCCACCTCCTTAGTATCTAGTGAGACGGGACGGAGGGAGTAAGTATTAATAATAAGATACATTTTTTAATAAAAAAATATAATATATTAAAAAATTACTATTAACATGTCCAGATTGAAAATTTATTTTGGTGAATAATAACGATTTTCTTGTTAAAAGGCATATTTTAAAGTTAACTACAAAAAATCAAAAAAAAAAAAATCCGTTAACTACAACTGGACACTAACCATTCAATCAAAAAATCAAAAGTTAATTTTTCCAAGGATTAATTCCTTCCTAACCCTCTCGCCCAGATCTTATCCCATAAAAATCTAACCCAGATTCAAAATTCCAAACTCATTAAAAAGCTCAGATCAAAATACCGTGTAAACCCAAAACTCATTTGACCTGGTCAAATATGATTTTTAAATACCAATTTTACCCCTCCCTCCCTCTCTAACTCCCTCTCTAAAGGCCACACACTCTCTCTCTAGACTCTCTCTCTCTAGACGGAATCCATGGATTCCTCACGCCAACCCTCGACGTCTCCATCTCCGGCCAAGCCCCCGTTCCGCCGCTAACACACAGAGTTCAAATTTTGAGATCGGCCGCACGACAATCGAGGACGGGCCGCTTTTTGATTCCGATTAATCGGTGAAAATGTTCGTGAAGAAGCTAGTGTAGAAGGCTTCGCTAAAGAAGGTAAGTACAGTAATTTCACTTTGCTTTCCCAATTTCGATTTCATTTATCTGTTATTATCAATGGATCAGATTATGTGTTCTTCGTTGATTTGAAGTTTGAAGTTTGGTGTCTGTTGATTGAAATTTGAAAGGCTAATTGATTTGAGATAGTTAATGCTTTGTTAGTCCTTGCTCTGATAGATATGTAAGCAGTTTGACGCTATAACTGTTGAAGAGTAATGCTTTGATCACAGACTTTTTGGTTTGTATAGCTTTATTTTTACCAATATCCCTAGGATAGATATGTACCCTGTGTCTTAAATATTGCATATTTATATTGAACATATACCTGTTCTTACATCATTTTCTTTATGTTGGTTTATTTTATTTTTTGTTTAACAAAGATTCTTGCTCTGACATTTATATCTGTCACCTTTGCAGGATAAAAGCAAATGATTTAGGAAACTGGTAAGTGTTTTTCATTAGTATTGTATCAAATATCTTTATGGAGTGATTTATGTTCTGTTTGGGGGGGGGAGTAATTTTTAATTCAAGCTTGAAGTACAATATGCCATTTAACCAGTAGTTCTATACAGCTGGGCGAGTCTCTGTTCTAGATGGTGTGCGTTAATTTTATACCAAGGTGTTAGTTGTGGCTTCTTGATGCAGCATACTTGTCTGGGCTATTTGTATGTTAATTGTTTGGTTGAATGGTACCCGACGGGGATATGGAATTGCTTGAACCAAGTTAAATGGCATACAAAATATGTTTTGGTTAGTTGTTAATTATTGATGAGAGTAGAATAAGTAAATATTGTAAAGATAATTAGATTTATTACTGATTAACACAAATAAGTTTGTGGACAGACGATGTAACGTGAAAAGCCCTTGAGATAACTATCTCGTCGGCATAAAACCACGGGAGGTTAGGCCCCCAAAAATTACTACTATAATTTCGGTGTTACAACTTTGAAAGAATGAGAGAGATGAGTACAAAAGAGTGTACTTAAACGTGTGTGTCTAAGTGTCAAATATTCTCTCGCATCACAATAAAATTTAAAAATAGCGAAAAATAAAAAGAAAACTAAGACAAAATACAATAAAAGTGTTTTTGAAAATACTATGAATACCTGAAAATCACAGCCTGTCAAATATTTCCTTATACACCACATTCAGCGTCTTGTCGTCCGATGCATCGTCTGAATCACCTATAATAACTTTAAGACCATTTTTGCTAGTAACTCTAGATAATGCAACATACAACTGGCCATGACTGAAAACCGGTGTTGGAAGATATAAACCAACATGAGAGAGTGATTGCCCCTGGCTCTTATTTATTGTCATAGCAAAAGACACGGAAAGTGGAAATTTAGTCTTCACACATGGATATTCAACTAATCTACTTCAGAGATGACTGGCTATCACATGCTTATGATAAAAAACCTATACGAAAGAAAGTCCTAAAGGAATGATCATCTTTACATGGTGAAAGGGATCAGGATTCATTTAGCCTACCCAGGAGTTAAGCAAAGGCTTAAGTTGACTTCAGTATGTAAGTTTCTCCTTCCATCTCCTGTTCTCATTTTTACTGTTGTTTTTTGAGAAAAGAGATATAAAAGGAAAATACAAACTCTTAGTTTGAACTTCATATCTTGACATGGTAATAATCCAAAATCCGAGCAAAAATTTTAAGGACTTGATTTAAGATCCATAGCTGCTGACAAAAACAATATGCAGGAAAAATAATTCACAAAATGATGCTTGAATCTCGTAAAATTTAATTTAATATCCATTCCAATATTCTGGCTCAGGTTTTACCGTTATCTGTCACACAAAGTAAGCAAGCTAAGTGCCACATTCATGCTACTTTAACAGCATAAATGATTAAACTCGGAATGTTGAACAAAGTAAAACTCTTTCAAGCAATGGAGGCTAGGTTAAACAAAGTAAAACTCTTTCAAGCAATGGAGGTTTTCTTCGAGAGGTAAGCTTTATACAGTTCTCATGAAAAGATTCCCGAAGTTTATTTTCTCTTAAGATTTTCTGCAATCCATGCAGATCAAACAGATTTGGTGTAGAGGAACAGCATGTTGTTGGAGAAGTTGTGTGTCGATGTGCCCTTTGCCATGATTCAGATATGGTTCTTAAAAAGAAACCGGTATTGGTCCCTATATCCAAAATTTAGTTATATTGTTGAATATGAGAGAGATGAGTACAAAAGAGTGTACTTAAACGTGTGTGTCTAAGTGTCAAATATTCTATCGCATCCCAATAAAATTTAAAAATAGCGAAAAATAAAAAGAAAAACTAAGACAAAATACAATAAAAGTGTTTTTGAAAATACTACGAATACCTGAAAATCACAGCCTGTCAAATATTTCCTTGTACACCACATTCAGCGTCTTGTCGTCCGATGCATCGTCTGAATCACCTATAATAACTTTAAGACCATTTTTGCTAGTAACTCTAGATAATGCAACATACAACTGGCCATGACTGAAAACCGGTGTTGGAAGATATAAACCAACATGAGAGAGTGATTGCCCCTGGCTCTTATTTATTGTCATAGCAAAAGACACGGAAAGTGGAAATTGTCTTCGCTTGAATCTGACTGGAAATTTGGACAAATCCGAAGGAGACATTACCATTCTAGGTATTGTCACTTCCATTCCCGCATTCTTCCCCGAAAGCATCTTTCCTACAACAACGTGCTTACCTATACATGTTGAAGAAATTAGTTTTACATTTTACACAATTTAGAATTTATATTTAGTAATGATTACCTAATCGCGTAACAATTAATCTGGTGCCATTGCATAATTCTAAGGCCTGGTTGAGATTTCTCAAGAGCATAACTATACATCCAACCTTCACTTAAGAATATGGTTTGGCAATCCTGAACATTTGATCATATTTAAAAATTCTGGTGAGAAAACATCTTCATTCCCCGTGTCATCCTCCTCTTCTACACATATCGCATCAGAACTCAAGTATATCTTCTCCTCTCCAGGAAATAGTGACATAACATAATCATTAATACTATCAACCGTATCATTAGTTGGAGCAAGGACAGCTCGACTATGGAAAAATCCTTCGACATCCTTGTTTCGTAATAAGTCAGGATATATGCATTCAACGATTTTTGGAATAGGATTTGAAGAATCTCGAACCAATATTTCCTGGGGCAAACTAATATCAACCTCTCCGTCATTATCTTCCCCAGCAACACCGTCTCCAACCGATAATATCCATTGAGCAAAGTCTCTTTGTGAGCACCCCAACCCGGGACCTAACGCGTGTCCCGAGCTTGAGAAGCTCAAACTAAGGAAACCCATCTAAGATTTTTAAAACTTTTATTTGCCTTTACAAGAAAACCAATTCTCAATTTCCCATAAACAAAATCCAATAATAACATCTCCACTTGGAGGAATTTAAACAATTACTTTAATAACCATACTTAATTAATTACATTGAAAACCCTATTTAACATTGTTTAACAAAAGAGTTTTCTATACAACTTATAAAAGATTAATACTTAAATAGGATTCCCGACAACCCACTCATATACCTATCCTGACAAGTCCCAAAAGCAACAGTCACAATCGTATCCCCGTCCTCACTGGTTCAGTCACCGTCTCAGCACAATCTAAAGCAAGAAAGGGAAGGGGTGAGAATAAATCTCAATAAGGTATTATGAATGCAGCAAGATGCCAAACAAGATGCAACACATAGCATAGTAGCACATAACACATTATGAAAGCGGTAAACACCTTACGTTACCTCATTTTACCTTTCCCGTCTGAACAATAAGTCGTACAACGTGGGAGTAAAACTCCACTCTTTGGTGAATTGCCTCCAGCACATTCACCTCTTATAGGACTCATACTCCAGAGATCCATATAAGAAAAGATACCTATATCAGAGTATCCAACAAGAATATCGCTAACTGTAAAGCTTTAGGCTTAATACAGAAGCATTCCCCCTAATCACCAATCACAACAGGTCTGTAAGGCTTCTTCATGCTCAATGCAGTCGTTAGCACACCCACTCTGTGGCCACAGAGGGGACGGTCCCAGGTATAATGAACCTTCAATCACTTATAGAACAAATCAATAATTGATTGAATTCCATTATACCCCCGAATATCAACACGTTCAAGCACATAATAGATACTTGAAATAAATCCACAAAGGGAATAAGAACATAACAACATGGTAATGTATACTCATGTGAAATCAATACTATAGTGCAACAGTTCATGTAATACACTATGCATAATACCATTACAATATGAATTCAAATAGGGCATCCATATAACCACATAATCCACACCGGGATGCAATAAAATCAATATGCCAGATAATCCACAATTGGGATACAATACAACCATATACCAATTAATCCACCCTTGGGATACAATATAACAATACCAAATAATCCCTGCTTGGGTACAATGCCACACTGTGATACCCAAACATTTCTGACTAACGCAATAGTGTAATTATAGTCTCTACACTATTCAACTAATCACCAAGGGTATGAGGCAAGTAATGCCACTATGTATTATAAATCATTCTTACGAAATAACGCTTAACCACCATTTTCCGAATAATATATAACTACTCCCACAATTCCATTTTGGCCAAATAAGACATTATGGCCTAGCCAAGGTATCCCACTTTAACTTAGGTTAAAAAGGATTGGTTCATATCCGGAATAGATTTAGTTTCACTATTTTGAAAGGGTTAGGAACCATACTTAGTGATTGTTGGAGAAATTTAACAAGAAGGGGAAACTGGAGGAATATCTGCTGCTATGGGCGACCGCCCAGGATGGTATGGGCGACCGCCCAACCAAGGAATCAAAAGGAAGTAGAGCTACTACCGAGGTGGGCGGCCGCACAGGTAAGGATGGGCGACCGCCCAAGGGTGAAAAAACAGAAGACAATTTGCTGGACAGATGGGCGGCCGCTCAGCCCCACATGGGCGACCGCCCAAGCCTCAATTTCACGAATCTGCAGGTGAACCAACTCAGTTCCAACAACACTCATTTTCACTCCTAACTAGTTTATACCTCTTCAAAACAATTAAGAGAACCCAACCCATTTTCACTTACTTAGTCAATTCTCACATTTCCTCCTCACAATTCAATCTTAACATTCTTTTCTAATTTAAATCTTACTCCCTTACTCTTTACCATTTCCCATGGACAACAACACTATACTTATTTCATTAACCATTAATCAACTCCAAGAAGTATCCCAAATTATCAATTAACAAGAATCCCAAACAAGAACAACATCAAATATCTTAAGTAATTGAAGGAAAATCATAATAATCACATTATTAAAAGTATACCAAATCCTTTTTCTACTCCTTTTTACCCAAATGAAATAACTCAAAATCTTTTCCAAATCAAAGTAAGATGTCTATAATCACATACACTAACTCCATTAATGTCATTAATATCTTACACTCATTATACCCTCATTCCTTCAACTTAAACCCCCATCTCATAACTAAAATCAATTAAATCTTGAATAATCAATTTACTCAAATAACCATATTAAAAATACAACATCTTTTTCTTTTTATAAAACATTCATTAACACATAATATGTGCAATATTTAGAAAGGAGTCATAATAACTTACCTAGCAAATATGAGATGGATTAAGGATCTTCTTAGCTTGATGTGTTCCTCTCTTCACCCCGAACACGGAAGTACGATCGGATTGCCAAATGGAGAGGAATTGCTTGCTCTAGGAATTTGGAAGTGAAGGTCTTCAAGAGGTAGTTTCCATGGAGAATTATGGGAGGAGTAAGAAGAAGATGATGGAGGAGGAGAATGAAGAGTGTAGGGGAAGTATAGGAAGAGGAAAGGAAAAGCATGGGAGGTATGGTCTTGTGTTGACTATTGAGGGAAGGAATGAGGGAATTAGGGAAAAGGGGCATGGCCCCCATGCTAACTATCTAAGGCTTTTCCTTATTTTTATTTAAACCATTTATCCCAATTATTTATTTTACCCATTTTAACCTCCTCTTACTCCTTATCTATTTCCTATTTTTATATTTTTCTAGAACATTATTTTATTTTCCTATCAATATATCCTACTATAAGAAATCAAGTATATAAAAATGGACACATAACATTAACAATAATATTAAAAGCACACAATATGATAAAAATAGGTGCCTAGGTTTAGGATCGTTACATTCACTCCCCCTTAAAGAAAATTCGTCCTGAATTTTAAACTTGATTACCTTAATGATCAATAACAAAGGTTATTTCCCCAAGCATTTTGAATTACAACCTTCAAACAGTTTCCCTTAACGGCATGATTCCTCTATACATTCTCACAACCCAAATATTCTAGAATTTAATCCCGAAATTGTAATTCTAATAACTCTCCAACGTTTTCTCACATAGGTCAAATACGCCTAACATCATTAATTGAAGAACTCCATACGTACGAAGGATCATACCAATGATTTTTCCATACCAAGCTTCACACAGTACCACTTCAATGCTAAACTAAAACTGTTATTACATAAACTTACTAAGGTTAATTAACTTCTCAATTTGAAAGGAAGTCCATCACACCACACACAGCCTGTTTTTCAAGAATCTAGATAGTCTTCTAATCTCTTCCTTTTAAGTAACTAAATCCTCCAACTCTTAGGATCGGTAACAAATTCCACAAGAGAGCTTCAAAAGGTAAGGTTCTCACATAAAACAATTGCAGCCACTCTCGAGTAGAGGGTAAGAAAATTCCGGTTTATCTAAGCCAACTTCCTCGAAGCATACGCTATTACTTTCCCAATTCTCATAATATCACCATCTAATTCTCCTTTAATACACACTTAAAATTTCACAAAGTCCTCACATCCATTAAGTAAGGTAAGGATCGGACCTATAGTCAATCTATTCTCCATCTCTATCAATATGATTCATCCTTAGTACATCCTACACCATTTATATATTATTTAGTGTTAACTAAATCAATGATTTTACAATTCTCAAGAATTCCCTAAAAATTTCTTCGGTAGCACTTGACAACCCAAAGATCACGGACTAAATCCTTGCAAGATCCATGGTGACATCCAAGCTTAAGACTGTAGAACCCAAAATTTGGAATCCTCTCAAGCCAACTCACACTTGCTAAACTCCTCAAACAATGAATTCCCACTAAAGGCAAATAACACAACTCACAAATGATCCTCTCATAACTTTAAATAACCAAGAAGATCATCAATCATAACTACCATAAAGCCGCCAAGATAAGGATTAAAATTCCGATTATCATACTTAGAATCAATACATGAGATACTTTGATGGAAACAAAATTACCATCTACTCCCAACTAGCACATAAAATTTCTGAAAAGACTTCTTATGCAAGTCTAACACATACCAATTACCATTCACACTTTTTAATCAAATTTTTTTTTTACCTTAAATGCATATATGTAACAAGATTTCACATTAAAGTTTACCTATATCAAATACCAATATAAGCAATTTAGGCATAGAAAAAGGAGACTCACTTATTATGATAGTCTACCACTACACATCAACTTCTTAACCATCCAGGTCAAGTACATCTCATGATCACACATCGGTAATCATACCAAGTCAACTGGCAATACATGCTCAGCCATAACCACATCACCATCGTGGTAAATCAAAGAAGATTTGAGGTATCCTCTCCTAAGAGCAGAATCCTCTAACAATAAAACAAAATCCCAAGCAATGTATGCCACATAGAAGCAAAATGCTATGCCACACATAATGATATGAGACAAGATCTATAAAACATGACTCCTACTTCTGAGACAGGGAATTTACCTCTAGTGACCTCTGAGGGATCTATCTCTCCTAGGCCCGAAACACATACTCGACCTTAGACTTTCACTTTACAATACCATTTTAACCTAGATAATATTGCTATTACTAAATCTTTCTTCAAATCCTTTCATGATCATTATAACTTAACTAAAATGGATACATAATTCCCAATAATATTGAATATCAACCTTACCACATTCATTCCAAAACCACCATTTCCTGTTTGTTTCTAAAACCCTTTTAATTGACTAACCATTACAATCACCATGTATCTCACCTAATACATCATATACTATATATGACCACAATTCAACAACAACTATACCACTTAGTCAATTTTAAACATAAAGTTCTCAAATGATACCACATACCTTCTCCAAGTCCTATAACCCTATTACTCTATCTTCCCACATTAAATCATATCTTATTATCACTAGTTGTTATATTCATTCAACCACTACCTAAGTTATTTTCATTAATTTTACACATCACAAACCACCCAACAATACTCTCTCCACCATGTATTAACTTTTAGAATACTCTTTCAATTAACAACCTATTTTTGATCAAACCATCACTCTACTCATTTCCAAACCCCTTTCTTATTATTCTAACAACCAAACAAATTGTCAAACTTATCAAAAATCATTTATACGGTAATAATAGCATTGTTCAACACATATAACAACAACTTTACAACTTAGCCAACTTCATGAAAAGAAACCCTAAATAATACCACATACTTAAATCATTTTTTCTTAACATCAATACTATACCAAAACTTCACTATACCACATCTCAACTAATTTAACAAATTTCAACCCAAGTAAAATGCACCAACTCACCGGTAACATTTCCCATATTCAACCCAAGACCATTTGAATTCACTACCTAAATACCATGACTGTGAGGCTACAATTTAAACATTCTTCATTTTCTAGAACCTTTCGCTGGTCATCATTGTTTTCAGCCATTAGAACAACTCCTACACTAAACGCTCGGCGTCAATTATCACACATTCCCCCTTAGTTTAGACATCTACCCTTGACCTCTAAACTAAGCTCTGATACCAACTGTGAGCACCCCAACCCGGGACCTAACGCGTGTCCCGAGCTTGAGAAGCTCAAACTAAGGAAACCCATCTAAGATTTTTAAAACTTTTATTTGCCTTTACAAGAAAACCAATTCTCAATTTCCCATAAACAAAATCCAATAATAACATCTCCACTTGGAGGAATTTAAACAATTACTTTAATAACCATACTTAATTAATTACATTGAAAACCCTATTTAACATTGTTTAACAAAAGAGTTTTCTATACAACTTATAAAAGATTAATACTTAAATAGGATTCCCGACAACCCACTCATATACCTATCCTGACAAGTCCCAAAAGCAACAGTCACAATCGTATCCCCGTCCTCACTGGTTCAGGTCACCTGTCTCGGCCAATCTAAAGCAAGAAAGGGAAGGGGTGAGAATAAATCTCAATAAGGTATTATGAATGCAGCAAGATGCCAAACAAGATGCAACACATAGCATAGTAGCACATAACACATTATGAAAGCGGTAAACACCTTACGTTACCTCATTTTACCTTTCCCGTCTGAACAATAAGTCGTACAACGTGGGAGTAAAACTCCACTCTTTGGTGAATTGCCTCCAAGACATTCACCTCTTATAGGACTCATACTCCAGAGATCCATATAAGAAAAGATACCTATATCGTAGTATCCAACAAGAATATCGCTAAGCTGTAAAGCTTTAGGCTTAATACGAAGCATTCCCCTAATCACCAATCGCAACAGTGCAGTAAGGCTTCTTCATGCTCAATACAGTCGTTAGCACACCCACTCTGTGGCCACAGAGGGGACGGTCCCAGGTATAATGAACCTTCAATCACTTATAGAACAAATCAATAATTGATTGAATTCCATTATACCCCCGAATATCAACACGTTCAAGCACATAATAGATACTTGAAATAAATCCACAAAGGGAATAAGAACATAACAACATGGTAATGTATACTCATGTGAAATCAATAATATAGTGCAACAGTTCATGTAATACACTATGCATAATACCATTACAATATGAATTCAAATAGGGCATCCATATAACCACATAATCCACATCGGGATGCAATAAAATCAATATGCCAGATAATCCACAATTGGGATACAATACAACCATATACCAATTAATCCACCCTTGGGATACAATATAACAATACCAAATAATCCCCGCTTGGGTACAATGCCACACTGTGATACCCAAACATTTCTGACTAACGCAATAGTGTAATTATAGTCTCTACACTATTCAACTAATCACCAAGGGTATGAGGCAATTAATGCCACTATGTATTATAAACCATTCTTACGAAATCACGCTTAACCACCATTTTCCGAATAATATATAACTACTCCCACAATTCCATTTTGGCCAAATAAGACATTATGGCCTAGCCAAGGTATCCCACTTTAACTTAGGTTAAAAAGGATTGGTTCATATCCGGAATAGATTTAGTTTCACTACTTTGAAAGGGTTAGGAACCATACTTAGTGGTTGTTGGAGGAATTTAACAAGAAGGGGAAACTGGAGGAATATCTGCTGCTATGGGCGACCGCCCAGGATGGTATGGGCGACCGCCCAACCAAGGAATCAAAAGGAAGTAGAGCTACTGCCGAGGTGGGCGGCCGCACAGGTAAGGATGGGCGACCGCCCAAGGGTGGAAAAACAGAAGACAATTTGCTGGACAGATGGGCGGCCGCTCAGTCCCACATGGGCGACCGCCCAAGCCTCAATTTCACGAATCTGCAGGTGAACCAACTCAGTTCCAACAACACTCATTTTCACTCCTAACTAGTTTATACCTCTTCAAAACAATTAAGAGAACCCAACCCATTTTCACTTACTTAGTCAATTCTCACATTTCCTCCTCACAATTCAATCTTAACATTCTTTTCTAATTTAAATCTTACTCCCTTACTCTTTACCATTTCCCATGGACAACAACACTATACTTATTTCATTAACCATTAATCAACTCCAAGAAGTATCCCAAATTATCAATTAACAAGAATCCCAAACAAGAACAACATCAAATATCTTAAGTAATTGAAGGAAAATCATAATAATCACATTATTAAAAGTATACCAAATTCTTTTTCTACTCCTTTTTACCCAAATGAAATAACTCAAAATCTTTTCCAAATCAAAGTAAGATGTCTATAATCACATACACTAACTCCATTAATGTCATTAATATCTTACACTCATTATACCCTCATTCCTTCAACTTAAACCCCCATCTCATAACTAAAATCAATTAAATCTTGAATAATCAATTTACTCAAATAACCATATTAAAAATACAACATCTTTTTCTTTTCATAAAACATTCATTAACACATAATATGTGCAATATTTAGAAAGGAGTCATAATAACTTACCTAGCAAATATGAGATGGATTAAGGATCTTCTTAGCTTGATGTGTTCCTCTCTTCACCCCGAACACGGAAGTACAATCGGATTGCCAAATGGAGAGGAATTGCTTGCTCTAGGAATTTGGAAGTGAAGGTCTTCAAGAGGTAGTTTCCATGGAGAATTATGGGAGGAGTAAGAAGAAGATGATGGAGGAGGAGAATGAAGAGTGTAGGGGAAGTATAGGAAGAGGAAAGGGAAAGCATGGGAGGTATGGTCTTGTGTTGACTATTGAGGGAAAGAATGAGGGAATTAGGGAAAAGGGGCATGGCCCCCATGCTAACTATCTAAGGCTTTCCCTTATTTTTATTTAAACCATTTATCCCAATTATTTATTTTACACATTTTAACCTCCTCTTACTCCTTATCTATTTTCTATTTTTATATTTTTCTAGAACATTATTTTATTTCCCTATCAATATATCCTACTATAAGAAATCAAGTATATAAAAATGGACACATAACATTAACAATAATATTAAAAGCACACAATATGATAAAAATAGGTGCCTAGGTTTAGGGTCGTTACACTCTTATCTCCTCGGCCCGATCAGAAGAACCAACCTACATTAAGTTTGATGCAATTTAATTAATTATAACGACTCAAGAACACGTAACCACATTAATAATGAATAAATAATGATTACCTGCAATCTCATGTTTTGAGTCAACCTTAGTACCTCACAATAACTCCAAAGATAAGACGAACAAATTGAGGCATGAACAATATCATGCCTGTTACCTTTAAGAACAACTGGTTGAATCTGCCTAAAGTCACCTCCAAGTACAACAACCACACCACCAAACGGCTTTTCAGAGCATCTGCCATTTGTTGAACGTAAGACATCCCGTAAACTACGATCGACGGCCTCAAAACAATGTCTATGCGCCATTGGAGCTTCATCCCAAATAATTAGCTTTGTTTTTTGTAGAAGTCCTGTCTCATCTGTACCAGGCCTTAATTTACTGCAAGTAGAACTCTCATCGACCTGTATAGGGATGCAAACCTTGAATGTGCAAACCCTACCCTTAGGAAGTAGCAAAGAAGCAATTCAGCTGGAAGCTACCGGAAGAACAATTTCCCCCGCTTCTTAAGGCGTAACACAAAGTCCTCCATAAGAATGTTTTACCGGTACCTCCATAACCATATAAGAAAAATACACCACCATCTCCCTATCAACAAATTTGAAATAATTTTATCGTAAACACCCTTTTGCTCAGTGTCGGTTGTGGAAATAACCTGGAATGCTCATTTCATCTCATCAATATCATAAGATGTCTCCTCTAAAATAAGCATATTTTCAACATCTTCAATGTCACTGTATAATGGTTTAGGCATGTCCCCAAATTTATCAAGGCAAACCTACTATTCTCGTTTCAAAGAACTTTTCTATCTCCACCAAAGCAATATTCTTGATTTGTTCCTCACGAAGCTTATGTCCTGTAGCTTATACAAAATAATTTAAATATATAAGTAAAATTATGCCAATTATAAGTAAAAATTAATATACTAAAATTACTTTATAAATATAGTTACTAAGGAGTTAATAGATATAGATAAGTGATTTATGATATTATGTTATGATTTTGTTGATGTTCCAGATGTTTACTTTAAAGCTATACATGGATTTATATTTCCTTGAAGCTATAATTTGATTAGTGATTTATGTTTTTCTTCAATTAAATTTTGGGACAGCGGGAGTTAAAACTAATCTAAATTATAACTCAAAAAAATATGATAAGACAGAGAGAGTATTAAAAAGAAATATAATCATACCCAAAAATATTATGGGACAGAGAGAGTATTAAAACTAATCTAAATTATAGCTTAAAAATAATATGGGACAGATGGAGTATTAAAAAGAAATATAATCATAAGAAAAAGCATTATGAGACAGAGAGAGTATTAAAATTATTCTAAATTATAGGTAAAAAAACATTATAGGACAGACGAATTATTAAAAAGAAATATAACCATAATCGAAAACATTATGGAACAAAGGGAGTATTAAAACTAATCTAAATAATATGCAAAATCAATAAATTAAATATTAATTCAAATACCAGGTTTGTCGTACATTTTCTGATATTTGTCCTCGATATCATCGGCAAGTAAGTGCCATGTCTTCTCCCACACCTCATTAGGCATCGACATACTGTTAGAGAGAAGTAAAATAACAAAGAGCCTTCGAAGACCATCAGGAAACTGCCAGTGACTCGCCTCAATTATCCCATCAACATATTCCTTGTCATCATCCAATAACCCAAGAGCATAACACGCGGATTTGAAATCATGATGTTGAGTAAATTCTGCATATTTATACTTCCGAGCCTCTGGATGCTCTTTATTATAATCAAACTGGGATTTTTTGAAGCATGGGACCAAATAAAAATTTGATTTTCAGTCTTCTTCTATCTAAATTTGAACTCATTCATCCATTTCAATTTTTGTATAATTTCCTTAAAATATAATCTAATTTTTTTAAAAAAAAAACTAATTTTCATAAAAACTTGTAACAAAACCCGCACATACATAAACATACAACACATATTTAGACATGACAACAATAACATCAAGAACACAAACCATAACACACAAACAACAAAGAATGAAACTTATCAAATTTTCAAGGACATCATACAATGTTAATAATCTTATAATAAACAATTCATTTATAATAAACAATTCATTTATAATTTTCTAACACGAACAATTACAATTTAGAGACTCATGAAGTAAGTTTCTTATTTAATCGAATATATTTATTCAGTATATGGTATTCATAATACTAAATTAAATGAAATTCAGGAAATTATTAACTTACCTCCATGTCAATGAGTATCATCTCGATATATGACTTGCCGAAGTCCTTCTTGTTCCACATCCTTAAAACTCGAGCCTCAATTGTTTTGAATTTTGATGTCTTTGTGATGCATTTGATATTGATGAGATTGCTCTTGGTTGCCATCTGGGTACCTGTTAAATAAAGATTGATTAAATCAAATGGTCCATTCACAATTTGAAAGATATGCAATAAACATACTCAAAATGTATTAATCTTAAGAGATCATGATAATACGTTCCATCCAAATACACCAAAAAAAAAAAAATACAGCAAAAAACCCCCCTATATCACTAAACAAACCCCAGTTCTTTGACAATTTCTAGTCCTATAATCTACATTAACTTCTTCCCGAATTTAGTTTTTTCCAATCAATAATCACGTCAAATTTAGTTTTTCTCAATCAATAATGAAAGCCAGCTTTTCCTCCCAATCTCTTTATCATAACCTGATTTGATCTGTTCCGAAGAATAAACAACAATAGATAATCATTTCAAAATAATTCAACTTTTTTGCAGTATAGAAAGCTCATATGAAACAGTAGATGCTATATGCATTTTGGTTCATGGCCACCCTTCTTTTTAACTTCTTGAATTAAATGAACTAATCCATCATGTTCTTTATAATTATTTCCCACGTTTCCTCCCTCTACATCAAAAATCAGCAGATTATTAAGTTAGTTTGTTTGAATCGTCATTTTTATTTCTAAATGGTATACAGTTCAGAATCATTTCAACTCTATACATGGTATGTAAATCCATTTGACAAAATATCCCATGTTTGTGTAGTAACTCCATGAACGCATACGAAGCATGCAACAATCAAACACGATAATACAAAGCGTGGGTGTCTTTGACATGTTCCGTGCGGTTTTGCATAAAAAAGCTGGAGGATATGAATGAAATCGAACTCTGGACAGAAGTTTCCGGCTCAATCGAAATGCATTTGCAATCTTGACCCATAATATGAAAAATCGAAGATGTTAACTGCTTAGCACCAAGCAGGGCATCTAATCTTACAATGTCCAGCATCAAAATTATGCAATACCCAGAAATTAATTGATCAAAAATGTATCAATTACACTAAATTTTCTTTCTGAATCAGTAAGCTACAACAACTTCAATAAACTGTTGAATATTCTAGAAATTTAAGCAACACCTAGAAGCTAACAGAGCAGGGAATTCAAGAATTACAACGAATCACTATCAAAACAGTAAATGGTCAGAAAACAGCCAACACCAGATTTTGATGTCTAAATCCAACATTTGATTCACTACCCAGATGATATTATAGCAATAATTTCAAGAATTCGTAATAGGCACCAATACAACATATTCAGAATAATGGGGTCTCAGTTATAAAATCAAATTTGCAATGCGAGTTGGACCGAGTGTAAATAGTAAATATCAAGCATGGTAAATGAAATGATGAATATACAAAGAAACGTTAATAGTAATGAAACAAAAAGAACCAGACGAAGATCTTGGTTTCAAACAAAGCAGGGAGTTGCTCTTACCTTGGGTTGAATCTTGAACTACAACAATGGAGCTTTCTTCCTCCTTCTTCTTCCTTCTTTTTTCTCATTGCCGTGCTCTCTCTCTCTCTCTCACCGATTCTCTCTCTATGCGGCACCCCCTAAAATAATCCTTGTTCACAGTTTGTCATAGAATATATGGTGCCCGAAATAATAGATATTCCTAGAATATATGGTTCCATACATATAATATATTCTATGCGAGTCACTGGCAGTTTCCTAAAATAATCCTTATTGCTGGTCTTTCTTCTTCCTTCTTTTTCCTGATGGTCTTCGACATCCTTGTGTTCATAGAATATATGTTGCCAGCAATAATAGATATTCCTTCCAATAATAGGGTGAAATTTTCGGAAATTGAGCACAAAATTATTTCACATTTGAATTGACGAATCTGGGCCGTTGTTAGATTGATATACACCAAAAATAATCATCAAAAAAACAGTATGACCTCTATATCCCGTCGCCTTCGTAGTTGATATACACTTATTTTGGTGAATTAATTTTGTTAGATTGATAATTGAAAATTCTTCTCCTTATTCATGAACCATATATTTCCATACAATTTGTGAAATTTCCGGAAATTTAGCAGAAAATTATTGCACATTCGACTCTAAATCTCTTGCTAGGGTTACATGATTTATATAGGGAATTGAAATTAATTATACAGTTTTTTTTTTAAGTTGAATAGGTGTGATTTAATTAACAGCGTATTAAAGGAAAGTGGGGCAAATTGAATCTGGGCCGTTGGTGACAACCTGTCATTTTGGCATATTTTTTCAGCCTTTGATATAGTTTTGCTTTTAAATTTATATGATTTTAGGATTTTTAACCAGCTTTGTTAGAAAAATTCGTTAAATGATCACGTGCAAGTCACGTGTCATTTAACGGAGGTGTTTTTGAAAAATAATTCTTTCATTGTTATTTTAATGCAAATTAAATGAAAATAAATAGCCAAAACAAAAAATCTAAATTAAAAATCATTTTCTAACCGTATATCCCATTTTTATGTTTCAATTTCAGCGCTTCTGCCAATTTCCCAACCATAGCCAGCACCTCCCACACCCTCCTCTTCCACATCTTCTGCCTCTGTTTTCCGTCAGTGCCTATCCAAAATTACACCTATTTGCAGCAAAAAGACAAACTCAATAACCAACTTGTAACAAATGAAAATTCGATAACCAATTGAAGCATCTTGACAAACTCAGGTAATTAAAATGCAATTTTCCCCCTAAGGCCTAATTACTTTTAGAGCCGTCAATACAGGATAACGGGACAGGAGAGGAGGCACTAAGTTGTCCTGCGACTAAAACGAGACGGGACGAATTTTCGAGGGACTAAAATATTTTGTCTCGTCCCAAATCTATTGCGGGACGTGGGACAATGCGGGACAATGCAGGACAAGTCAAATCACAGCTACAACAGGCTCAAAGGCTTTTTACTTAAATCACAACAAGACTAACAGACTTGCTACCCACCAATGGAGATAGGTAGCAAAAACTTGCTGTAGTTCTTAATTAACATACACAATCAAACTCGTCAAACAACAACTTACAACTTTAGATTGCGTTACAACTCCACAAACGGACCAAAAATTGAGAAAATCAATATGGAGATTTGAGATTAGAATAGGTACCTGACTCGCTGAGCCGCTGACTGTGACTGACTGAGATCGAGATCCAAGAGAAGTGAGATCGAGATTCGAGGAAGAGGAGAAGAAGGAACGGCGGGGAGAGGTGAGAAAGTGTCGCCTGTCGCCAACTCGCCGCTGCGCTATCGCATTCGTCAATCGTCGTCTGTCTGTGGCTGTGGAAGAGAAAAGAAAAGAATGGGATTAATTTAGGGTTTGGCTAATTTTGACTCGCTCCTCCTGTCCTCCGTCGTTTTGACCTTTTTTTTTTTTTTTTAAGTAACGGGACGTCCCGTCCCGTCTCGTCCCGCGTCCCAAACGGGACGTCCCGAATAGTCCCGTTTTCAAACCGGATTAAAAAATGATGTCCCATTCCGTCCCATTTGTATGTCGGGACGGGACGTCCCGATGGAACCGTCACAAATTGACGGCTCTAATTACTTTGAGATCTAAAACTTAAATTTTGAGGCCCAAAATGAAATTTTCCCTTTTTCTCGAGAGAGTAAATATGAATATTTGATGGATCTTGCTATCAAGCTCTCATTAAACAAACAAAACAATATGTCATTATATTATTGATACTCCAATATTTAGCAATAATATATGTGATCTTTGGGTATAAATAAAGTACCAGAGCTTCCTCAGTGCTGCTTATATAGATTGTGATTTTCTTGCACGTTTGGATTATAAAGCCAAACAATAACGTTTCGCACAAGCAAAATCCCTTAAATAGCTAACTGCAAGTAATAACCTTGTCTATATATTTTCGTAATTTTCTTCCAACCATGTAAATTAAGAAACCCTAATATTATTCTTCTATCAGGGCATGTAGAGTTTGTTGCCACACTTGCACCTCCACGCTTCCGGGTAGTACTCCGAGGTCACGGGAGTACCTGGCGGCACTGCCACGTGAACCGGCTTACACGGCATGCATACACCACACTTCCAATTGCACCGAGGTGGTAACGATCCGAGTCTGTAAAGAATCCTCCTCCTCACCTGTGAGGAATAAAATAAAATAAATAAATAAAAGAATTATAATCCAATAATGCATTTCATTATTAACATGTACAAAAACATGCACCAAATGTTTTGTTTTTTGTTTTGTCACATCGTAGTCAAAGTGATAGATAAGACTAATGTGTACCTTAAAGGGTTCACGAGGTAATCTCCGTTTCAAAATACATATTATAATTAATTTTTTTATCAAGAGCAAATTTAAATATTTATAACTCAGTTTATAACTCTTTCGCGACATCCAGCCCAATCTTAGTTATAGTTGATTTATAAAGTTACAACTTGAACTAAAATTTTAATATGTTGTATATTAAACTTTCACACTATCCATTATATGTGATCCGGTCCCACACATTAAGAGATTATAAACATTTCACCAGGGACCTTGGCTCTAATATCATGTAGCGTTATCATTTAAATTTAAAAGTTTAAATTGTTAGATCGAATTTCTAACAATAAATATTAAACATTCACATTATTCAAATTGAGCTAGCTCAAATTTGAATGGGCCACTAGCATTGGACCACATACTTGACCTTCTAGCTACTGATATCATGTATCAAATGACTTGGTCATCTCAATAAATTCCAAAATTTCCAATTTATTTTATTGTCAAAACATATATTTTTAACCTAGTTGAATAAATTAGCTTTTCATGGCATAATCATTGGTATAGTATTAACTAAAAATCTTTAAGACTTAATTAGAACGCCAAGGAAAAGAGCAGATCACTGATTATGCCTTTCATTTATCCTCATTGAAAATTGTGCTTGAAGGTCTAAATTACCATGAAATTTACTCCCTCAGTTCCAAAATCTTTCCAATTTTTTTAATTTTTACTAATAAATTATTTTGAACAGTAATTTTAGGTTAACTTTATCAACAATACTATTATAACAAATTTTAGACTTTCATTAAAATAATTAAATCAACTTAATATTATTGCTTAAATTATATTTGTAGTAAAGACTACTCTCTCCGTTCAATTCGAAAAAACACAAATTTTCATTTTGGGTGTCCCATTTAAAAAGGCATGCGCCCAAAATGGAAATCTTTTAACATTTCTTTATTCATGTGACTCACTTATCATACTTACAATAACTATTCCCTTACTATTCCCTACTTTCTCTCTTTTACCTTACTTTTTATACTCACAACACTTGTTCCATTATAAACTTTCCTTAATTCTCGTGGAAGGCTAACTTTGTATCTTTTCGGGTGGTACGGAGGGAGTATGTCTTTATATTATTTTTATATTCAATGTGATCCACTTGTTATACTAACAACAACAATATTCTTATTATTTCTCCCACTCATCCTCTTTCCTATTTTACTTTTCATACTCATAATTTATATTACATTAATTCTTTCTCCTCTTATTATAATATTATTTCTTAATTTTGTGTCAAAAAAGAAAATTTTAAATCGTGTGGGACTAAGGAAGTACGTGCTAAAGAAATTCATAATGTAGATAGTTGTAAAATAAAGAAGTAAATTAAAGACTAACCTGGGAGAGAAAATCAGCTTTAACAGCCATCTGGCACCTGAAAACTGGAATGACAACACCCAACTGAATTAATACTATTAGATAAAAAAAAATATCATGCGACTGTCAAAATCTTCAACAGAGATGATAGAATCTTTCTTATTTTTAACCTCGGAAGAAATCAACAGAAGAAGAAGAAACCATACTATTTTGATATAATTTGTTTTTCTTCTTTTCTTAAGCTTGGTGGTTACAAAATGAATACTGTACAAAAGAAATTTCAAATTTCGATTTTAATTTTAATTTTTTTTGTTATTTATTTTAAGAGGAAGTGAATATAATAAAAGCAAAAAAAGACAGTGAAAAAGCAGTAGAATTGAGAACATTAATTCGAAGATGAAATGGAACTTATCAAAATAAAGTCTTTTGTGCAGTTTCAAATAATGGATAATTAAGGAAAAGTTGAGGTTTTACTTACCTAGACAAGATTTTGTGGAGGGAGAAGTGTTGAGGAACACAAGAAGAAAGAAGAAGAGGAAGAGGATGGAAAGAGAGTAGAATAGAGGACTTCTTCTGTTCATAAATTTCAACCTTGAAGTCACACAATGAATCCCCATGAACAAAGTCAAATTCCAGTCCCTAAAATTTCTGAAAAAAAAAAGCTGTTTATTTGCTTTGGCCAATAGAAATCTGGTTTCTAATCTCCCATGCAAACCCTCTCTCTCTCTCTCTCTCTCTCTGATGAGCACTAAATTTGAGATATTTTGAAACAATTTCTCTCACTCCTAAAGTCAGACTCTTGCTTTTGGAATTTGTAGTGTGGGTGTGTGCGTGTTTGAGCAGAGTGTGAGTTGTGGTGGTTGGGATGGAGAGAGAGAGAGAGAGAGAGAGAGAGAGAGAGAGAGAGAGAGAGAAGGGTGAATGTAAAGAGCTAAAAGAGAATAGCAAGAAGAGGAGATGATGGAATCATCTGAATTGCCATGTTTAGTTTAGGACACAGATTCCATTTGCAGGCTTTCTCCACTGTCTCTCAACAATTCCCAACTCAGTAACTCACTCATACACACACTCACACATGCAAACCTCTCTATCTCTCTCTCTCTCTCTCTCTCTCTCTCTCTCTCCTCTCTGCAGAAGAAAGAAACAAAGAAAGAAATTAAACCCCACTCTCCTTTTCTCAAACTGATGGTGGAGCCAACTTTTTTTAACGTGGTCAAGATTATTCAGAATATAATATATTATATTAATGTTATACAGTATTTCCAATTAGTTTAAAGACTTGGTTTTATAAAAAACTAGTTTTTTCTTAAGATAAGAAAAAATGTGTTTTCAAAATAAACGGTGGCAATTTTGTAATTACTGGCAATCATGTTCAAAATAAACGGTGGCAATTTTGTAATTACTGGCAATCATGTTCAAAATAAACGGTGGCATTTTTGTAATTACTGACAACCATGATAAATGCTAGTGTTAATATTACAAATGACCAGTGATTTCATACTGGCATTTTATAAACATGAAACTGGCACTTTTTACACGGGCACTTTTAAATACATGAACTGGCACTTTTCACACTGGCACTCTGTTACACTAACACTGGCACTTTGTTACACTAATATTTTTGCTGGCTCTCAAAAATACAAGCACTGGCATTCAAAAATTCATGGTCTGACATTTGAAAACACATTTACTGGCACTCAAAAATGCATATACTGGCACTCAAAATCTCTGATAATTATTTTTGCTGGCTCTAAAAAAAATATGAACTGGCATTCAAAAACACATGGACTGGCATTCAAAATTACAAGAACTGACATTCAAAAACACATACACTGGCACCAAAAAACGCTGGTAATCATTTTTACTGAATCTCAAAAATACAAACGCTGGCACTCCAAAATACATGAACTAGCACTCAAAAAAACAAACACTGGCATTAGTTTACACTGGAACTGGCACATCAAAATCCCCCAGCAATACTCTCAAAAATACAAATACTGGCACTCCAAAATACATGAACTGGCACTCAAAAAAACAAACACGGGCATTAGTTTGAACTGGAACTGGCACTCTCTCTCTTGTCTCTCTCTCTCTCTATACGCAGGAAGCAAATCCTCACCATTGCCGTATCCTTCAACCTCAACCTACCCTCTTCTTCACCGAAAACCTTACCCAATCTCAACCTTCACCATTGCCTTACCTCCCTCTATCCCAATTGCCTTCTCCCCGATTCAATCAGTCACCAATTCCACCCAAATCAACCGTTGGACAGGGCAACGCAAAGGAACTGGAACTTCGGTAACGGGTGAACGTGTTTGGCGCAGGGGAGAGGTCGCCGGTGTTGGTCTAGAGAGAAATTGGGAGAGATTAGGTCGCCGGTTGGATTAGAGATCGGAGAGGGATTGATTGAAGAAGAATGTGGTTGTCGCCGATTGATTTGGGTGAAGGGAATTGGTGTTGGTCTTGGATTGAGGGAGAATTAGGTTTGGTTGAGGTCGCCGGTGAGGAAGAGGCTTGGTTGAGGGATTTGGTCCGGCAATGGAGGTTGGGCTTGGAGAAGAAGAAGACGCAGGCTCCTTTGCGTATTCCAGATAGAGAGAGAAGGAGAGAGAGCTCTGTGTGTGTAGATGAATACGGTAAAACACGTTTTTTGTTAAGTTAACAAAAAATGCGTTTTTTACAAGTTTTTGGCTAGTTTAAATCAGGTAAAAATAGAATACATTTATGTTTGCTTTTCTTAGTAAAAAAGGGAGCAAAACTATAACTTATGAAAAGCATTTTTTGTGAATTTGTTGGTTTATACTGAATTTGCGGAATGACTTTTATTTTTATTTTTTTCATTTGTAGAAATGGGTTAAGAAATATAATATTCTTACAGTTTTCAAAAATAAAGTGCTCCCTCCATCATGTTTATAGTTTGACTTTACACGCTTTTCAGTTTTATTAACCGTCATTTTGGAATGAAAATAATACTCTATAATTCATTTTGGAGCCTTCCTTATTGCCTTACAAAACCAAGTTCAACCTAGTTAAGTCCTGGTCATAAATTCACAATTATTTGGTGCATTTGATATTTTGGTTTAATTTACTTTTTATTCATATTTTTAGTGATTTGACAAAAAATTGAATTTTGAATTTTAAATATAAAACACTTGTTCTTCTGATAATGTAACATGCCATGTCCCTTGTTTTTCAGATTTGAATATTTTTTGCCAACGTGTTACTATGTTAGTGGGTTTGGCAATATTCATCATTGTCCCACCTATCTTTCTATAATCATAATTAAAATTTGAAAGAAAAATAATAAAAAATGGACACTCCAAATTTCAAGAGTGAACATCAAAATTATGCCTTATAAAACAAAACCTTTCTGATTGAAATAGAAGAAGAAGTGTAATTAAATTAATTAGACCACCACCTTCCAATTTTTTTATTTTTTTTTTCAGTTAAAATAACTGATAATTGCATTTATCATTTGTTTATAACTGATAAATTCATTTATCAGTTTTTTAAAGAGTATTTTGTGCTCCTTTTTTATTTTGTTAAACAACTGATAAATACATGTATCACTTGTAAATACATTTATCAGTTGTTTATAACTGATAAATGCAATTATTTGACAGATAAAAAAAAAGTATTTTTTTTTTATATTTAAAGAGTTTTTTGTAATATCCAACTTGTGTGATATTTTTTTTTTGTAATATCCATTTTATAAAAGTAGTTTTTGATAAATGTCCCTAAAATAAATGATATTTAGTCCATATATATTACATCCTTTGGAAAAAAAATTGGCACAAGTATTAAGAAAAACTAAGAGGGACATTAAGTGGAATAACGTGTTATGAGTAGAAAAAGTAAAGCATGAGAGGTGAATGGGGATATAGTAATTTAATTAGTGTCGTAAGTACAAAAACTTTTTATTTTTGGATATTATCAAGTAAAGTGAAACAAATCAAAATGAAATTTTGTGTCAAATAAAGTGTAACGGAGGGAGCATAGTCTAATCAAATGACTCTCCCATAAATCTATGGCTTCTCAATCTCATCAATGGTGTCACTGAGATTCCAAAGGCAAGAAGATGAAGACAAAACCCTGTTACAAAAGAATGGGGTACATGAAAAAGCTTGGTACCTCTTTTTTTTTTTTTTTTTTAATCAACAACTATAATGTATGGTCAAAATCCAAAACCTTCTCTTGTACCATTTATGTTCATATTTGTGCAACAATTTTATTGTTTTCCAATGTTCTCTAGAAAAAGCTTCACTATTCACCCTCTATTTTACTTTGACTAGGTAGATTGAAAGTTTCCATTCAATAAATTTTGGTACCTTTGTTGAACCAGATTTCTATTGACTTTTTTCTCAACTTTCCTTCATAAACAACCCTAAAATAGTTTTAACTTTGGACACACACTCAACCACCTAGTTAAGGATAGGGATGTATATATATCATATAACAAGTTAAAGGATTTACTTATAATTGTTTCATTGCTCAGGATTTTACATGCAATTTAGTCAGAACATGTAATAACCCGAGCGCAAATTCCGATTCACTACGCAGATACCACACACTGTCCCACTAATTACCTTCTCATTTTAATATATTTTCGATGTAAAATGGAGGATATCACATAACCTGTCAGTCTGCCTTAACCCGTCTCAATTGACAGGCCTGACAGGGATGACCAAACACGGTTTCAATTTCGGTTTCGGTTCGAAACCACCGATTTCGATTTCGAAAAAGGGAAAACCGGAATCGAATCGTGAACTTACGGTTCGCGGTTCCGGTTCGACGGTTCAACAGTTTTTTTTTTATAGAAAAAACTGTTATATTTTTTATTAACTAGGAAATAATATTGTAGACTTTTTTTTATTACTGATTTTTTTACAAAAAGTAATAGAAAAAAAGATAGAAAAAAACTAAACAAATGAAAGTATATAAAAGAATACAGGGACGGACTACCCTTAAAAAATATTATTGACTAGGAAAAATATTTTAGACTTTTTTTTATTACTGATTTTTTTACAAAAAGTAATAGAAAAAGAGATAGAAAAAAAAACTAAACAAATGAAAGTATATAAAAGAAAAGAGGGACGGACTACCCTTTACTTTTTTTATTTTTGTATATATTTTTTTATTGACTAGCAAATAATATTTTAGACTTTTTTTACTAATGAGTTTTTTACAAAAAAGTTATATAAAAATGCTAGAAATTTTAAACAAATTAAAGTATATAAAAGAAAACTAAATCATAAATCTCATACACTAAACCTAAATCATATATATATATATATATATATATATATATATATATATATATATATATATATATATATATATATATATATATATATATATCGTATATACTCTATACCCTTAACATTAAATATAAATCATATACTACATACCCCATATCCTAATTCATATACCTAAATCTCATTTATATCCTATTTTCAAACCTTAAATCTAAATGATATACTTTATACAATAAACCTTAAATCTAAATCATATACTAAATACCCTAAATCCTAATTCATCTACCTAAATCTCATCTATATCATATATCCTAAACCTTAAATCTAAATCATATACTTTATACCCTAAACTCTAAGAGCAAGTTTTGGGAGAAACTAGTTTCTCCGTAAATTATAAAAAGTCCACTTTTTTTCTACTTGCAATTAGTTAGCGAATATTTAGGAACAGTTTATAAAACAGGACTTTCTATAACTTAAGGAGAAACTAGTTTCCCCCAAAATATTGTGAAACTCTAATTCATCTACATTAATCTCGCATAATTCATCTACATTAATTTCGCATATACCCTATACCCTAATAATTAAATCTAAATATACTCTATACCCTAAATCCTAATCTGTAATTCATGTATATTATTCTCATATATACCATATACTCTAAACCTTAAATCACAATTATATATTACATATCATAAACCCTAATTCATCTACTTTAATCATATACCATATACTCTAACCCTCTAAATCATATATATAAATCTCATACTCGTATATACTTCTAAACCGAACCACTCAATCTTATACATATATCCTTATAAACATTTTACCCTAAAACTTAAACAAATAAGAGTTAGTTTATGATTTGAGTTTGAAAATCAAATAAATTAACAAAATTCGATAAAAAGAGTTAAGGGGGTTTATGTGAAAAAATTGTGAGGGGAGGGAAGGTGGCATTTATAGTTGAGAAAATATGTTAGGAAAACAAAATTATTTTTTATTTAATCATATACCCTATAATCTAACATCTAACGACTATATTCTGATAAACCAAAAAAAAAGCTGACGAATTTGACGATTTTTACAACGGTTCAGGTTCAGGCGGTTTGAAATCGCCGATTCACGATTTTTTATAAGGAGAAACTGGAATCGAACCGCCAAACTGTCGATTACAGTTTCAAACTGTTCCGATTCGAGACAGTTTCGATTTTGACGGATCTCGATTCAAGATGGTTCAACGGTTTCAGACATGTTATAATTCCGGTTTGATCATCCCTAAGGCCTGATTGAGCCATTTACCTCTAAGAATTATAGACCCGTGGTTTGTGTGTCTTGAAAGTGTTTTGTGCGTGTATAAACCAAACAAAAGAAAAAAAAACTTCCTCAGTTCCACTCGAAAATACACAAATTTTCATTTTGGATGTCCCATTTAAAAAGACACATTATCAAAATGAATTTTTTTTAATATTTTTTTATTCGTAGAACCCACTTATCATAATTACAATAATTATCTACTAATATTTTCTATCCCACTTTCTCTATTGTACATCACTTTTAATACTAATAACATTTAATCCATTATACACTCTCTTTAATTTTTGTTCAATATCAACTTTTTGACTTTTCGAGTGAGACGGATCATAAGGTGTTAAAAACGAGTAATATGAGCTTAATCTCATACACCGAGTTAATAACTATCAATTAATATTTTCTACCCAACATCGAGTTAATAACTATCCATTAATAATATTCTCTACCCCAACATGAGGGGTTAAAAACGAGTAAACCTATTATACTCACGGACTCGAGGAAAATCAATAGGTTGTACATGAAAAAACTAAAGCATCCATAGCCAGGTTAGGCTTTTCTTTTGAAAAGTGATTGATGTACGTAATTGTTCATTGTTGTATATAAATGTTTTAGAATGTAGAGTTGTACTAATACTTTATTCATCTAAATGTTATTGATGCTATAATGAAAAATGGGATTGAGCCTAAACAACAGGAAAGTAGGCCCAACATGCCTTAATGGGTCAAGTATATTTAAAGGTGAGCCACGTGGTAGGCTCAGAAGCGGAAAGTGGCATGCGGGATAGGTGGCCTAGTATAGGCGACATGTGAAAGTAAGCAGGTCGAGATGCGTACCTTCGAGAAATGATTGTACAAAGATAGTATGGCCGAGGGCGAGAATCATGTTGTCGACATGGTTGGAGTTAGCGGCAATATGAGTATTGTCGCTAATCCAGTGATTGTCGTCTGGCGGCTTATGTGATAGGTGATCTCGCACCATGGTGGGACTGTCCACTGTAGGCTGATTTGACAAGGTGAACAATATATTCCCACTAACTTTGGAGTTAATTGGGAACCCTAAGTAGATGATTGATAAGTGTCCCCCCCCATGTGAAATGCACATGGGGACTTGGGAGTATAAACAAGAGAAATAGTATGGTATGTTCTCTCTCTACTCCCCATACTCTCTCTCTCTCTTTCTCTCTCTAGAAAGCTTCCTTTGTTCATCTGATTTGTGGTTAAGTAATCTTACTCTCACGCCGGAGGGGTTTTGTCGGAGCCACCCCCGACCTAGTTTACGTGCTTGCATGTGTGTAGGTGACCTAACAAAGGAGGAATCAGCCGGAGTGTCCTAATTCAATTCCTGTGCAACCATTGATTTTGGATGGCAGCATCAGTTGGTTCCGTTGCCGGGACCTGAAACTTTTTCTTTGTTTGGTCAGGCGAGTGTTATTGCTGTTTTGGGTTCTGTTGTAGCTGCCGTGGTGTTTTTGTTCGTGGAAGAGAGCTTAGAAACCCTACTGTCAAGCTGCTGTTAGAGGTGCTGCTGGTGTTGGTTAGTTTGTTTCAGGTTGGTGTGTTTGTAAACCCAGAAAGTGGTCAGAATGGTTCAAGATAAGAAGCGAGGGTAGCCCAGAATCCGGCGTTGGAGACCCCCAACCCGAAGGATACCCGCAAGAACAGGTCAGGTTCTGTGCGGGATGGCGAGGCGCAAACTACGGATACAGATTCGGCAATCAGGAGCGCCAGGGCGCGGGAAGAGCGGGAGCGAGCGGGAAGGGGCAAGGCCAGGGCTGATGAGCCGGATCCCGCTCCTTCAAAGGCTGACGAGATGAGAGCTAAGGCCGACTAGTTGAGGGCGGATAATGAGTTGATGTTAAAGGTTCTCGCCAATAATCGACAGCTGAGGGAGATGGGTGAAGCGCCTTCTCAAATCCCGCCTGAGGTGTCAGCTAGGATTGCAGGACAGGCCCAGAGAGAAGAGCGAGATGTCAGTCAGAGTGTGGCGAAAAGGGATGATAGGCGGGCGAGGGACATGCCACCGCCTAAGGAGAAGGCCAGAGAGCCTAGGCGAGATGTGACCAAGGCGAGGTCAGAGGGTGACGTGATGAAGAGGAAACATCGAGATCAAGATGAGGGAAGGAGGAAGAAGATATATCACAAGTCGGGAAACTCGCGTGAAGAGTCTTACTTCTTTGAGTATGTAAACATCCACAAGATAAGATTCACATTTGGATGGAAGGCTGTAGCAATACCAGCAACATGAGTGCCGTTGGGGTTGCTATCTGTTACAATACTTAAGATGTTATCATCATCATACACATTGGCTACAAAACTACAGGCATCTAACGTGCTTAAATGCCAAATTTGTGCTCAAATTTGCAAGGTTAGTTTCAAGGAGTCGGTTAAACCTAACAAGTGGAGTAACTAACTTATAATTAGTTAGGGAAATGAAATCAGAAAGCTTTCCACACTTGGGGTGGTCATCCTCAAGACTCTGTGTATCAACACCAACCCTCCACGAATCTCCATTGTGCCATAGGACAGGATAAATAAGAGGACCCATGTCAAGGTTGAGCTCAAACACAAAGACATGGTCATACATAGGACAGAAAAAAAAAAAAGAAAAACACAAAAGTATGGAAGAATAAAAACTTTATCTAAGACATTTATACCTAACCTCAGTTTGCTTTCGCAAATAATCAACTTTACTTTCTAGGTCCTCGCGAGTCTTTTTCAAGTTTTCCCCATTGACTCTGGTATGCTCCTACAAAAAATAAGAAACTTGTTTCAATTATACCAGAACATGATAAGATCACAAGTCTAGAAGAGGCATTCAACCAAAAAGTGATAACTACCGGGTGGAAAGGCCCATCCAATTTTGTATAGAAACCCACGGAGATCCTTCGCCATCAATGGAAAAAAAATCTCTTCATATGCCCCCTACCTACCATGTAAGCCTTTCTCAAAAGTGCAGACATAATAGACAAACTAAATCATGATATGCAAATGAAGTACGAACACATGCAAAGAAATAACAACATAAACCCACGTACTCCTCAAGGGGAAGCTCTGGAGCCAACTATCGCGTAAAGAGACCCATCGATTACTACATCTCCTTTATATCCCCATTCACAGTCAATGCGGGATATTCCTGATGAGACATGATAATTCGTACATATTTGCACGGGTAACTGGTATAGTAACGTAATACTTCCTTCGTCCCATTTGAAATTGCAAAAAAAAAAAAAAACCCGTCGTACACGCAGATTAAGAGGGTGTATATAAAATTAAGGTGTTGTGTGTGGATAATGGGATAGAAGAGATAAAGTGGGGCAAGGAATAATACGCGAGTAGTTGTTGTGAGCAAGACAAGTGGGCTCCATTATTTAAAAAGTACTAAAAACTTTCCATGTTGGGATTTTGCAATTTTAAGTGGGACACTCAAAATGGCAATTTTTGCAATTTCAAATGGGGCGGAAGGAGTATTAAAGAAATTACAACTAACCATCAGATTATTTAGCTAGTTATGCAGTAGAAGATGCAGCACAATATCAGAAAACAAATGAAGGAAACCAAATGCTGAAACAAGTAAAAACAGAAATTGAGACACAAGGTGCTGCTACAGAACGAACACAGGGTAACATACATGTGACAATGAAGAGAATGTACCCAATGTGCTCTTTATTAAGGATCCTACTGATCCTTCAAGATCACCGAAAGATCCTCCAAGACCATAGCTCATATTCAGTTTATTCTCCTTCCTTATTTACAGGAGATATTTTGTAAATATAGTTATTATTTGATTAGCTTTAGTGATTATGTATATCTCTTTATTTTTATATTTTGATCATGTATATCTCTAGCCTAAGATAGACATCCAAAAGTTGTATATATATTGTACTCAGTTGATCAATGAAAATTAAGTTTTCCAATTCCTTTCATGGTATCAGAGCATTGCCGGTCCCCCCCTTCTCCTCCCACCAGCCGCATCTTTTCCTGCTGTCCCTCACTTCCACATGGCTGCCCAAAGCTCCTCCTCTGCACTACCCAACCCAGCCGAGCCAAACCACCCCATCCTTCTTGTCAACCTTGCAAACTGCAAAACCTTAACACCCCTCACCTACCTTGCTTGGTCTGCCCAAGTTACCTCAATACTATTTGGCCTTGATCTCCTTCAATTTGTTGATGGAACCCACCCACAACCACCAGAATCCATCACATCCGAAGGTAAAGAAAACCCCAATCCTGCCCTAGTTACTTGGAATAGGCAAGATCGCCTAATCCTTGGTGCACTTCTTGGCACCTTGGATAATACCGTTGCCCCCTTAGTTTCTCATGCAACCACATCCAACCAAGCTTGGACCATTCTAAAGAAAACCTATGCCAACCCTTCTCGTGGTCACATTCTTCAATTAAAAGACCACCTAGACTCCATCACCAAATCCAATCTCACAATAACCGAATACATGCAAACTATTAAGTCTTGCATTGACAAACTTGCTCTATTAGGCAAACCCATGGACACGGAAGATATTATTGCTAAGGTTCTAAAAGGTTTAGATTATGATGCTTTCAAACCCATCATTGACTCCGTTAGGGCTAGGGACAACCCCATATCCTTTGAAGCCCTTCACGAAAAGCTTATACACCATGAACTCACCCTCAAAAACCAACCCTCCCACACCACGCCTACCTTTCCTGCCTCTGTTCATGCAGCCTTCTCTCACCCCCATCTTCTCGGCCTCGGCCGAGCCCTTCTCGGCCCTTCTTCCCACCCCTCCTCAATTCCGCAACAACAATCTGCCCCCTTTAAAGGGAAGTGCCAATCTTGTCGCTTTGTGGGTCATGTCATCTCCCAATGCCGACAATTCAAACGTGATTTCCCTATGGTCACTTTCCCTCCGCCTCCCTCCAACCACCGCTCACCCCGCTCCTCTCAGTCTCACTCCTCGGCCCAAGCTCACACGGCCTCCTCCTCTTCTCGTCAATCTCTCTCCGCTCCTTGGCTTGTGGACAGCGGAGCCACAAATCACATCACAAATGATCTCTCTACTCTCTCCCTTCATCACCCCTATGATGGCACAGACGATGTTATCATTGGAGATGGTTCTTCACTCCCCATCTCCAACATAGGTTCTTTCTCTTACACTACTTCTACTTCTTCCTTTTTGTTTAAAAATGTTCTACATGTTCCCTTAATCTCTCGCAATATCTTGTCTGTTTCTCAGTTTTGCAAGGATAATAATGCCACTATCTCTTTCTCACATTCTTCTTTTTTCATAAAGGAACTCTCGACCAACCGCATTCTCCTCCAAGGAACATGTGATCGTGGTGTCTACACATGGAACCCTTCCGTCTCTCCTCAAGTTCACACTAGCTCCACCTCAACTCTCAAGTCGTGGCATCATAGATTAGGCCATCCCTCCCCCCCTATTTTCTCGTTTTTAAATAATAAATTTTCTTTATCTATTCCTAATGGTTCTTTTGATTTCTGTAATTCTTGCAATATTAATAAAAGTCACAAACTTCCGTTTGCCACCTCTTCTCTTCACTCTCACACACCACTTGACTTAATTTTTTCGGATGTATGGACTTCTCCCGTACACTCCTACGACAATTACAAATATTATGTCATCTTCGTTGATCACTTCACAAAATATACTTGGCTCTATCCACTTAAACACAAATCCGACACCTTTTCCACCTTCACTCGGTTTCGTGCCCTCGTTGAAAAATTCTTTGCCAAACCCATTCTCCAAGTTTTCTCCGATAATGGTGGAGAATATCTTAAACTCACTCCGTCTCTTCTTAACAATGGCATTTCCCACCTAACATCTCCTCCCCATACCCCAGAACCTGATGGCCCCGCCGAACGTCGCCATAGACACCTTGTTGAAACTGGTCTCACCTTGCTCTCTCATGCAAACCTTCCTCTAAAATTTTGGCCTCATGCCCTCACCACCGCAACCTACTTAATTAACCGTATGCCCACCCCAACCCTTCAAAATGACTCTCCGTTCCTCCGCCTTTTCAAAAGCGCCCCCAACTATACCAAACTCCGCTCATTTGGGTGTCTTTGCTACCCGTGGTTACGCCACATGCCCCATACAAACTCGCACCCAAATCTACTCCCTGCATCTTCATTGGCTACTCCTCCTCCCAAAGTGCTTACCATTGTTTAGACCCAACTTCAAACCGTATATATACCTCTCGCCATGTCAAATTCGTTGAGTCAGAATTTCCTTATACCACTCTCACATCTTCCCCTCCTACACAGATTATGACTCCAAATGAATGGTGCTCTCTTACAATCCCAATCCTCACCACTTCTCACCCTTCTCCGCCCGTTGCCGACCCACACCCCCTTTCCCCACTCCTCCGCCGTAACCCCTACCACCACGGCGGCCCCTCTTCCCCACCCTCCAACCACTACAGCGGCCCCCGACCCTTCCGGCCACTATTCTCCCACCTCCGCCCACTACCCCTCCGTCAACCCCGAACCCGGCCAACACGCCTCCTCCCTCCTCACGCCGACCACTGCCTAATCTGAACCCCAACCCGCCTCCTCCAACCCGAAGCATAATTACCCGCCTGTCAAACAATATACGAAAACCCAATCCCAAATATGCCTCTCTAGCTACCCTAACCAATCCTACCTCCCTTCCCACATCCATAAAACAAGCCCTTGCTACCCCCACTGGCATGCCGCCATGCGTGAGGAATATGATGCTCTCATGCGTAACCATACTTGGACTCTCGTTCCATCTCATGAGGCACCCAACATCATCGGGTGCAAGTGGGTATTTCGTGTTAAATACAATCCTGATAACACCATCTCCAAATATAAAGCTCGTCTTGTGGCAAAGGGATTTCACCAAAGGCCTGGTCTTGACTACTCGACACCTTCTCCCGTAGTTAAGCCAGGTAACCATTCGCCTCATTCTTTCTCTTGCCATTACTCAAGGTTGGTCTCTTCGCCAACTTGATATAAATAATGATTTTCTACAGGCAATCTTTACGAAGCAGTTTTCATGTCTCAACCCCGGGTTTTCTAAACACCTCCAACTCTTCCTCTGTCTCGTAAGCTTTGAAGGCCATCTATGGTCTTAAGCAAGCACCGAGCGTGGTACACCGAACTTAAATCTTTTCTCATTTCCTTTGGCTTCACCACCTCTCTCTCGGATCCTTCTCTCTTCACCTTCACTACACACTCGAGTCGTCTTTTTTTGCTTGTCTATGTCGATGACATTATTGTCACTGGCCCCTCAGGCTCTCTTCTTACTTCCTTTATCACAACCACTTGCTTCTCGCTTCTCCCTAAAGGATCTAGGTCCGCTCTCTTACTTTCTAGGTGTCGAAGTCACACCCAACTCCCAAGGTCTTCTTCTCTCTCAGTCCAAATACATTAACGATCTTCTAGCTAAACACAATATGGACAACTCGAAACCTGCTCCAACCCCCATGAATTCTTACCCTATTCTTTCGGCCCACCCTAGAACTCCAATCTGTAATCCCTCTGACTACCGCGCCATAGTTGGTAGTTTGCAATACTTATCCCTTACCCGTCCAGACATTGCTTACTCAGTCAATAAGCTTGCCCAATTTCTTCGCACCCTCAAGAAAATCATTGGGCGGCTCTCAAACGCCTTCTTCGATATCTTCACGGTACTATTAACTTGGGTCTTGACTCTTGAGAAATTCACCTCCTGTTCTTCACTCTTTTTGTGATGCCGATTGGGCCGGTGATAAGGACGATTTTATCTCCACCATTTGGTTTTTAGTGTATCTTGGGCGCAACCTCATCTCTGGTCTCCAAGAAACAACGGGCCTCCTGCTCTTCTCAACTGAGGGCCGAATTTATTTTGCGCCTCTTCTACAGCCGAACTTATGTGGGTCCAAAATCTTACGTGAGCTTTCTCTTACCCCGCACCACCTGTCATTTTCTCGGACAATCTTGGAGCAGCTAACTACTCAGCAAATCCCATCTTTCACTCACGTATGAAGCACCTTGCCCTTGCCTTTCATTTCGTGCGCGAACAAGTTCAACTGGGAAGGCTCCGTGTTCAACACATATCAGGTTACAACCAACTCGCTAATGCTCTCACCAAACCGCTGTCCCGAGTTCGCTTTCTGTCCATTATTTCCAAGATTGGACTCTATTCCAGTCCGTCCAACTTGAGGGAGCGTATTAAGGATCCTACTGATCCTTCAAGATCACCGAAAGATCCTCCAAGACCATAGCTCATATTCAGTTTATTCTCCTTCCTTATTTACAGGAGATATTTTGTAAATATAGTTATTATTTGATTAGCTTTAGTGATTATGTATATCTCTTTATTTTTATATTTTGATCATGTATATCTCTAGCCTAAGATAGACATCCAAAAGTTGTATATATATTGTACTCAGTTGATCAATGAAAATTAAGTTTTCCAATTCCTTTCACTCTTTAGCTAGTTATGCAGTAGGAGCAGCAACGTTGACACCTAATCAAACTCATATACCTGTTTCACAGATTCAGCTATTGCTTCCCGGTTTTTCTCACCCCATGTTTTCTTTCTTTGCTCTTCCACAAGATAAAACACACAAAAACAGTAATAAAGTCTGGCAGCAATGTAGATTTTCCATAACTCATAGTATTAATTAGATCACGTGTGCTGCAAGTAAAGGTAATATCAAAACTTATTAAACAGGATGAGTACACAATAGAAACTCGAACAATGACAAATACCATCGCAAGATTACAACCACATACGAAGGATGAATAATATCATCGCAAATAACCACTATATAAAGGATAACGACACAATAGTTTCTAAAGGGAAGCCCAGGTATATGGTGTTGATTATAATGGTTTTTATCCTAGTGTAAAGCTAATTATTAGTTCGCCTTCTAATTTATACGATGATTTACAAGAATAAGTTTACATAGAACAACCTCCGAATTTGTTGCTAGAGGGGAGAAGGGATAAAGTGTGCATGCTAGCATAACAAAATCTGGCTTGGCTAAGGAACTACTACCTCATAAATTCCTATGCTGATACTTGTCGACTATTTGTCTAATGAAAACTTGGAGTTAAGAATATATAATTGACCACAAACTTATTACTTTACATAGCAGTGGGTTAATGGACAATGATCGACACAAGAATCATTTTTCACATACATATAGAGGAGTAAATTGAGATTGTTTTGAAAATCCAGTTAAGGGTGCTAATAACTAATAATAACTTTCCCGAATACGACAAGGATCATAATGACTATTAACGAGAACATATAGCTTATGGGATGAAAATTTCAAGCAAATGTCTAATGAATTTTGTGGACTATGCCATACCTCAACAGCAACTATTAGCGCTTGTGTCAAGCCTGTCCCTGTTACCATTGAACCTAAGCAAGAGTCTCCAATTTTACATGATATTAACTGCGCTTCAGTTGCAACTCCATTAAGGAGAGGTTCCTGCGGGAAATCATACTTTTAGTGGAAGTTAGTTTATCCATGTCGATAAAGTGTAACATATGAATGTAAACATCCACAAAAGATAAGATTGTCTTACATTTGAATGGAAGGTAGTCACAGTACCAGCAACATTAGTGCCGTGGGGGCGCTATCTGTTACAATACTTAAGATGTTGCCATCATCATCCACGTTATCGACAAAAATACAGGCAACGTGCTAAAAACGTCAAATTTGTGCTCAAACCTGCAAGGTTGGTTTCAAGGAGTCAGCTAAACGTTTTAAGTGTTCATAATTTGAAATTGTAGTTGAAACTCTGTTGTGAGATGAATACAAACTTCAATTGTAGTTGCAAATGTACTTGCACCAAAAAAAATGATGATGTACATGATAACATGAACTAGAAACCTAAAGAGACTGACAGCTTTCATGTGACTAAATAACAACAACAAAGCCTTAATCCCTTAATGATTTGGGGTCGGCTAAAGTGAATCGTCGTCATACAGAAACGTCAAAGAAACAAGGTGAAAAAAAGTTAAAAAATAATGATAAATAAAACATGAAAGCTAAAAAGAAATTTAATAGAAGACATTTAATAGAAGAAATTTAAAATAAGAAATAGGTGGGAATAAATTTTAACGAAGAAATAGGTGAGAGGAAATTTTGGAAAGAAAAAAAAAGCAAGCTTTGTGTGACTGAATCGCTAAAACTCCCTTACAACCAAGGAGACATGATGCCCTATTGAATCACAAAACAAAGAAGATTTAGAATGATAAAATTTTAATTACAGGCATTGGATGTGCTGTGTAAGTAGTGAAGTTATAGAGGAGGGAATAGAGAGAGAGAACCCACTTGATTTCCTAGATTGACCGATACTTATCTTATAATTAATGGATGAGAAACAATGAAAACTTAAACCAAAGATAACCATAAAAATATGATAACGTACTTGCACCATAAAAATATGATAACGTACATGATAACATGAACTAGAAACCTAAAGAGACTGTCAGCTTTCATGTGACTAAATAACAACAACAAAGCCTTAATCCCAAAATGATTTGGGGTTGGCTAACATGAATCGTCATACAAAAACGTCAAAGAAACAAGGTGAGAAAAAAGTTAAAAAATAATGATAAATAAAATGTGAAAGCTAAGAAGAAATTTAATAGAAGAAATTTAAAGTAAGAAATAGATGGGAATAACTTTAAACGAAAAATAGGTGAGGAAATTTTGGAAAGAAAATAAAAAGAAAGCTTTTGTGTGACTGAATCGCTAAAATTCCCTTACAACCAAGGAGACATGATGCCGTATTGAATCACAAAGCAAAGAAGATTTTAGTGAGTTGAATAACAGAATGATAAAAGTTTAATTACAGGCACTGGATGTGCTGTGCAAGTAGTGAAGCTATGGAGGAGGGAGGGAGAGAGAGAGAGAGAGAGAGAGAGAACAGACTTGATATCCTAGATTGACCGATACTTATCTTATAATTAATGGATGGGAAATTACAGGACTTATGAATGTATTCGTGCGCCCTGTAAGATATTTAAACAATGAAAAATTAAACCAACCATATTGCAGCAACCACCATTGCACTAACGAGCAATGCAACTCCTTCAGAGGCCGATGGAGAAGCCATTGATGTTCCATTCATAAACATGACTCGTTGGAGAGTCCATCGAAGAACAGGAGCCATAATCCCACCAGGAGCACTAACAGAGATCCCAAGATCCGCATCAGTTGTCGGCCCTCGACTAGACCTGCATTCCTCTCAGCCAATTATTTGCGTTATTAAAACATGAAGATCGTTTCCAAGTTCTTAAGTATAAATAGACAAACAAAAAAAAAAAGATCTGAATGCTACGACAAAAGTAGAAAAGGACAAGAGTAAAAGTAGAACCTGAACACTGCCTCACCCTCAGCATTTAAATCCCAACAGAAAGATATACCAAGTATATTCAAATCCTTCGAAAGGAGGTTCAACTGAAGTATGATCCCGAGCAGCCAGTGTCCTAGAATATTTATCAGAGTGATAGTAGGATTTGTTTAATGTTTTTCAGATAAATTGGCTGACAACTAACTGTAGTTTCATAGTCAACTTGCCATTACATGAATGTAACATCTGCTGTGAAAAAACAATAATTTGTAAAAATGCCCCCTTACACAGATCTTAAAGTCGAGACATTTAAATTTGGTTAGACATGTGAGCTTCAACAAGTTCCAGTTGGCTATAAGAAACTAGAGATCCAAATTAAAACGATAAATTTTATGTTGTAAATTCTTCAACCATTTGTTCAATAATATTCAAAAATATAAAAGGAGATAAATCTAATCAAAATAAAGGGTTACTGATATATCTTGCAGACTGGTTATTAGTTCCAAGCAAATGTTTTAATCCCATAGTTTATTAGTAAATTTTAAGTTTAGGCAGCACTAAAAATGAATGTGTGCTTTTACAGCAATAACAAAGATGATACAACAAACACAATCAAATATTCATAGTGATGCAGCCTGTTGCAGTTAATTCATGACGGAAATAAATTTAATCAAATTTGCGTAATAACCTACATCCATAATCCTTTCAGGACTAATTCTTCTTATACCCCTCAAAAAGTGTGGCTGCCAACCCCAACAGATCATGCATTAATTGTGTCATAGGTTTGATACAAAGAAAAACTAATACTTTATGTTCTAGTCCTGATGGAGGTTGAAGGAAGATGCATTAATTGGGAGTTGGCATAACAACCCAAAAAATATTAATTAATGTGGTTTGTCATAAGCAAGCCATCAAAATCCTACAAGTGAATAACGTTGACACAAATAACATAAAACAATTTAAATTGTAAGCTCTTGCATAATTAGATCCTAAAATAACGAGCAAAATAGCATATTTATTGATGATTAGTTACCATAGAGAGCATAAGTCAACAGCAACTATTAGCGCTCGTGTCAAGCCTGTCCCTGTCACCATTGAACCTAAGCGAGAGTCTTCATTTTTACATGATATTAACTGCGCTTCAGGTGCAACTCCATTGAGAAGAGGTTCCTGCGGGGGAATCATACTTTTAGCGGCAGTTAGTTTTTCCATGTCAATAAAATGTAACACATGTATGTAAACATCCACAAAAGATAAGATTGTCTTACATTTGGATGGAAGGCAGCATAAATACCAACAAGATGAGTGCCGTGGGGGTCGCTATCTGTTACAATACTTAATATATTGCCATCATCATCCACATTGTCGACAAAAATACAGGCATCTAACGTGCTAAAAACGCCAAATTTGGCTCAAACCTGCAAGGTTGACACCTTATCAAACACATATAGTTGTTTCACAGCTTCAGCTTTTGCTTTCCGTTTTTTCTCACCCCATGATTTCTTTCTTGGCTTCTCCACAAGATAAAAGACACAAACAGTAACATAATTGCAAAAAAAAATAATGTATCTGCAACATTAGAGATGAAGAAAAAGCGCACCTTTAGACGGGAGGTCAAATTGTCTGTGGAAAGCTCATATACCAACTTATAACCCACGTGCCAGTCCCCTAATGGATTGCTCCAAGAAGAATTTACAACAAGAGAGAAATAGATTGTTACAAAAACAAATTTCGAAAGCCTCAGGGTCAGAACAAATCTCTTATGTAATTGAAGAAAGAAAGGAGGGGAATGGGTGAAACTGAAACAACTTTATATAAAACAAACTTTTACATATGTGATGTTCAATAATTGCAAAGAGCGATTAACTATGAAGCAGTGGTGCGTGAAATACCTGAGGCTCCACGAATACAACCATCGACATCAGCCTTCACCACAGTTGAGGTATCAATATCACCACTCCCGGTGCTGGGGAAAAAGAGATGAGAGAATTGAGAAGATTTCAGACTAAACTTACAGAGGGATTACAGAAATATGATTTCTAAGTGTAAACATTGTAGTAATGTACCAATCAAGAATGTCTAGAACTTTTGGCATCCCATCTTATGTCAATTGCGGTCCTGTTGAGGCTGGGTCCAGACCAGCATCTGCAAACAAGCAACAGTGCAGTGACCAGCCATAACCACACCACCATCAAAGGATCAGTAACATTAGGTGATCAACATTACTAGCAAGTCCTATTTGTTGAGTCATCAAAGAGATACAGGCTGAAGAGAAAAAGCATATCCGAGACCGTTTCTTCAGTTCAGAGGTCAGCCTTTTCCTTTTTTTTTCTTCTTTCCCAATCCTTGGTTTTTGAAACAGAGTTCCAATAAATTTAGTTTATCAGCAGCCCTAACAGTTCTTCTGCATTGATTTTGTTCAAGGGCATTTTGTTGGTGGATGTAACTGATTTAGTTATATTAGGGATTGAAACTTTAAGAGACTTGGTGCTTTGGCCAAAATGCATTTTGCTGAATGTTTCTTAAATTTTTGCTTAGCTGATTACCGGGGCGGGTTAATCGGGGCGGGCTCGGGTAATGCATCAATCGGGGCGGGGCGGGTTCGGGCAGGGGTAGATCACTATAGGGGCGGGTTTGGGAAATGAAAAACCCGTCCCGAACCCGCCGCGTTGCCATCCCTATTGATGACACAACTTCAGAAGTTTTATGGCGCAATAAGCTGCATCTTTAGAGAAGAAGTGATGAAGGGAGTTTGGTAAAATGTTGTCCAAATATAGTGTCTTCATCCAACTCCCGTCATCATCTCCTCTCTGAAATTGCAGCATACAAAAATTGACATTGAAAAGAGATAAGCAACTAAGAAAGTACCAAAGATAGCAATAACTACTCCGCGGCCATCAAACTCGGGGTGAGCTTCAATGAACCGATCAGCGCCAATCTCCATCTCCGGCATGAGCGAGGTTGAAAAAGAACTCATTATAGTATAATTGGTTAGGGGAATGAAATAGGAAAGTTTTTTGAAGTTAAGAGTCATCCTCAAGACTCTGTGTAACACCAGCGACCCTCCATAATTCTTCATCATGCCATACAACAGCATCAATAGCAATAGCAGGACCCTTGTAATCTAATCTCTAACACAGAAAAAAAAACATGATCACATATAAAAAAGTAAGAAAAAACATAAAGATTGGAAGAAGTAATGCTTATCTAATATAACTAGATCTTACCTCAGCTTTAATCTCCTTCTTCGGCATGAGCGACGCTGAAAAAGAACTCATTATAATATACTTTAGGGGAGTGAACTCAAAAAGTTTTCTACCGTTTGAGTTATCCTAAAGACTGTGTGTCTCAACAGCTACCCTCCATAATTCTTCATCATGCCACAGCATCAATAACAGGACCCTTGTAATCTAATCTCTAAGACAGAAAAAAAAAACATGAGCACATATAAGAAAGGATCAGTAAGGTTAGGTGATCAACATTACTAGCAAGGTTAGGTGATCAACATTACTAGCAAACAAGCAACAGTGCAGTGACCAGCCATAACCACACCACACCATCAAAGGATCAGTAAGGTTAGGTGATCAACATTACTAGCAAGTCCTATTTGATGACACAACTTCAGAAGTTTTATGGCGCAATAAGCTGCATCTTTAGAGAATAAATGATGAAGGGAGTTTAGTAAAATGTTGTCCAAATATAATGTCTTCATCCAACTCCCTTCATCATCTCCTCTCTGAAATTGCAGCATACAAAAATTGACATTGAAAAGAGATAAGCAACTAAGAAAGTACCAAAGATAGCAATAGCTACTCCGCGGCCATCAAACTCGGGGTGAGCTTCAATGAACCGATCAGCGCCAATCTCCTTCTCCGGCATGAGCGAGGCTAAAAAATAGGCACCTTTTTTTCTTAAAATGTTTCCTTTGATCGGAGAAAACAAAGCTGATAAGTCACCTCTGGAGCTTTTGTCTTTATCGTCGGAAGAGAGACTCCGAACAATTTCCTGAACATCTTGTGAAGTGACCGCCATTTTGATAGAATGTTACGACGAGCGTTCTGCCCAGGGCGAATTATATCAGTGTGAAAATCATGAGAGAGAAGAAATTTGGAGGGGGAAATGATAGGAACGGAGTTGAGGAAGGCGGAGGGGACTCTGTGTGTGTGTGTGTGTGTGTGTGAGAGAGAGAGAGAGAGGAAGGCGGCGAGGGAATGAGGGCAGGAAGAAGGAGCGAGGAGGGATTATATAATCGCTAGGATTATGTCCGTTGTTAATACGGTCAAATGCAATCTTAATACGGTCAAATGCAATCTTAGTTAGTACGTAAGCTAAAATCCGCAAAGATTCTTGACTAAGCAATCCAATCCAACCCAACAGTCATTACCGTCCATGGCCCAATTCATCTATGGGCTTGGTCAATTTAATTACAGAATAGCCTAATTTAATTTTAGAATAGCCCAATAATTTAATTCAAATTTCAATTTTTTAAGCCAATAATAAAACGAAATTTTGTAAAATATCTGTTTTTTTCTTTGAACGTTGAAATGATGTTTTTTAAAAATGTGCGTTGACATTTTGTAAATAAATGAAACTTATTAAAACATGCTCTAAAAAATTTCAACACAAATGCTAACACTTTTCAACATTAGTACCGACACTTTTTATTATTATTCCTCGATTCCGTCTCAATATTTATAGGGGCCCTATACTAAATATATATATATATATATATATATATATATATATATATATATATATATATATATATTGGGCCTTTAATATTTTAAATTAAAAATTACACAATGCAATGAATGCAACAAATACTGAAGTAATGATTGCAAATAATTCAATAAAATATATTAAATATATAATCAAATTTTCTAATTAAGTTTGAAAAATTGAATAATGACGGTTGAAAAAATAGAATGAAAGCCCAAACTAAGAAAAGAATGGATGGAAGGGGAGGGAAGCCCAAAATGAGAAAGACCAACTAAAGAAAAAATACTCTACATTTTTTGGGATGGGAATCGAACTCAGACCAACTAGATCACTACATTTCTCTATAATTAATCAGGATATAATATATATGATAAAACTAAATAATTTGGAACCCTTAAATTTTTGGACCCTATACAATTGGGTCGGTTTCACTTGCCCAAAATCGGGCATACTTTCCCTTGCACTCTTTTTCTAGTACTGGATTGTTTATCCTTAAACACCGATACATTTATCACTCTCCCTGCGCATTTCATTACTATGTCCGACTCTTTTCATAAAACTCACTAGTCACTGGCATTAAAACTCAAAACGAAAAAGATTTTCTTTACATCTAAATGTGGCACAATTTATGAGAAAAACCCTAAAAAAATTAGTATTCATGTAAGAAAAAAAAATTGGTCAAAAATTAAAAAAAATAATCTAAAAATTTACCTCTGGAGAAACACTAAAAATTAATTAAATTAAGAGGGTGAAAGTGTGTTTTTCAAAACTATTTTTAACTTGTTGGAGGAAGGTTTAAATTGGAATAAATATTATGATAGAAGATTTTTTATGCAAATTATTTATGTTGAAGGTTTAAATTGCAATGAGAAAACTTGTATAGGTTTTTCTTGAAACTATCTCTTAAAATAATTAGTTTCAATCAAATGGATTTTTCATGATTGCCTTGCTAAATCATATGCAATCAAATACTCCATTTATCATAGACAAAATATGTTTAACCCCCAGCCCAAAGTATATTTTCACATTTCACCTCAGTTTGAAAAGTCGATTCGATTGTTATTCGTATCTAAACTTTCAAATCGTCACACTCTACACCTCTCGCAGACCGGTTATTAGTTCCAAGCAAATGTTTTAATCCCATAGTTTATTAGTAAATTTTAAGTTTAGGCAGCACTAAAAAAAATGTGTGCTTTTACAGCAATAACAAAGATGATACAATAAACACAATCAAATATTCATATTGATGCAGCATGTTGCAGTTAATTCTTGACGGAAATAAATTTAATCAAATTTGAGTAATAACCTACATCCATAATCCTTTCAAGACATTTAAGAAAAGGCAGCTAAAATTTATATAAATCCCGTTCCCTCCGTCAGATGTGCATAGGTAACAACACTACTAAAAGATCATTATTACAGAAGAAACATCATAAATAATGCACACCAAAATACATGGTAAAAACGATTTCTCTGGAATGAAAGTAGAGGAGGTTGATTCTTAACATCCTTAGACTTAGTAATAGTCACTGTCCGTGCTATGGAGCTTTGCAATCTATCTTATTGAGTCGTATAACTGTGAAAGCATGTATCTTCGCGATGATTTACAAGAATGGGTTTGCATGGAGCAGCTATTAGAGCTCGTGTCAAGCATGTCCCTGTTACCATTAAACCTAAGCAAGAGTCTCCAATTTTACATGATATTAACTAGGCCTCAGGTGAAACTCCATCGAGAAGAGGTTCTTGCGGGGAATCATACTTTTAGCGGCACTTAGTTTTTCCACGTTGATAAAGTGTAACACATGTATGTAAACATCCACAATACTTAAGATGTTATCATCATCATACACATTGGCTACAAAACTACAGGCATCTAACGTGCTTAAATGCCAAATTTGTGCTCAAACCTGCAAGGCTAGTTTCAAGGAGTCAGTTAAACCTAATAAGTGGAGTAACTAACTTATAATTAGTTATGGAAATGAAATCAGAAAGCTTTCCACACTTGGGGTGGTCATTCTCAAGACTCTGTGTATCAACACCAACCCTCCACGAATCTCCATTGTGCCATAGGACAGGATAAATGAGAGGACCCATGTCAAGGTAGAGCTCAAACACAAAGACATGGTCATACATAGGACACATAGGACAGAAAAAAAAAAAAACACAAAAGTATGGAAGAATAAAAACTTTAACTAAGATATTTATACCTAACCTCAGTTTGCTTTCGCAAATAATCGACATTACTTTCTAGGTCCTCACGAGTCTTTTTCAAGTTTTCCCCATTGACTCTGGTATGCTCCTACAAAAAATAAGAAACTTGTTTCAATTATACCAGAACATGATAAGATCACAAGTCTAGAAGAGGCATTCAATGGAAAAAAGTGATAACTACCGGGTGGAAAGGCCCATCCAATTTTGTATAGAAACCCACAGAGATCCTTCGCCATCAATGGAAAAAAAAATCTCTTCATATGCCCCCTACCTACCATGTAAGTCTTTCTCAAAAGTGCAGACAAAATAGACAAACTAAATCATGATATGCAAATGAAGTACGAACACATGCAAAAAAATAACAACATAAACCCACGTACTCCTCAAGGGGAAGCTCTGGAGCCAACTATCGCGTAATGAGACCCATCGATTACTACATCTCCTTTATATCCCCATTCACAGTCAATGCGGGATATTCCTGATGAGACATGATAATTTGTACATATTTGCACAGGTAACTGGTATAGTAACGTAATACTTCCTTCGTCCCATTTGTAATTGCAAAAAAAAAAAAACCGTCGTACACGAAAATCAGCTACTTTGGTTCAGGTAAAGTTTTTAATCCAGTAATAAAGTCAAAGTGTTGTCATTTAATGTTGTCATATAACAAGAATCTCTTAAAGTTTTCCTCATACTGTCGTAGCGTAGCCCAAAGCTAGTTAGCAGGTTTCTTGATTTGTTATAGTACACATTCTCTGTTGGTGGCTTTAAAAACTTCTCTCCTACCTATACAAAACACACAAAATCAGCTACTTTGGTTCAGGTAAAGTTTTTAATCCATCAAAATTAAATAAATAAATACTCCCTACGTCCCAAAATGTTTGTCCCATTTGACTTTTTTGTTGAACTTTGACCACAAATATATGACAATTTAATTATGTTCATGAAATTCTAAAAATTCCTATTGATTCACCATTAATAATATTATCAACAACTTTTAAAATTTCATGAACATGATTAATCTCTCATAAATTTGTGGTCAAAGTTCAACAAAAAAGTCAAATGGGACAAACATTTTGGGACGGAGGGAGTAATAAATAAACAGAAGACATGCGATGTGGAATGTAACAAAGAAAGGGTCACCTTGAAAAGTCCACCTTGAACAAGTGCAAAGATGCGGCCAGATGTGACTACTCATGCTGCTAACCAATGAAAACATAGCTCTGGAACCAAAAGCGGCCACCATGTTGTCGCCATTGTTTAGTCGTGACAAGTTAAGGAAATTAAAATAACATGGCTACAGGAAATAGGAGATGTGTGTACAAGGACACTAATTAGATTTACGAATAAACAATGGAGAATGAGACAAGTCCCCACAGATTATAACTATATCCATGTAGCAATTAGTTTCAAAGAGTTCTTGAGACAATACGACAAGAGCTCATATGAAGTACAACTATTTGCATCCCAAGAAGGCCCAAGTGTCTTGAGTTCAAACTGTTGGTGAAACAACATTATTCCATATGCCATCAATATATTTATACTCAGTGGTCCAGGTAAGTCATTGACCGCCAGAATTAAGAAATATGATTCAAAACAATACCACAAATTATCAACCTTCATTTCATCAATCATTATTAGGAAGAGTGATGTCACCTGGGCGCAACATAAACATGAGAAATAACACAAGATAGTACCGTGCACACATAACAATGCGAGGAATTAGAGATCAAAATCAAGCAACCAAGTGAAGGACATGTAGCATAAGATATGTAACTCAACACTACGGACCCCTCGTGTATAGGAGAAAACCCAGAAAAGATCAAGATATTAGAATATAATTTTTTCCCCTTTCTTCTCTAAATAGTTCAGAATGTTTTCGAAAGATTGTCAAGGGTGTAATCCTTGCCTTCCAGATATACACTGCAAAAGATAACCACCAAAGAAACATAACTCTCCCGAAGGTTTACAGATAGCTATATAACGTGTGCACATGAATCTAAACCTAGACTCATCGAAAAAAAAATCATATAGGCAGTGGGGTTTTGAGAGAGACTCATCATCATTAGGCCTTCTAACATTTTGCATAATGTACTACTCTTGCAATTTGGATAATATTATACAGTATGTAGAGTTTTATGACACAAATATCGAAGAACTACTATTCAACAAATAAGCGGATAATGGATTCACAATCTAAATAGTTTCAAGAGTTTAACTAAATTATAGTCGAGCGTCTAACAGGACGATTGCACTTCAGTAACTTTGCAAAAGTCCAGAACAATCAAGTTTATGCTCTGTGGACTCTTTAACTTGTGGCCCCAATGCAATATATTATTGTATTTTAAGTTTACGAAATCAAACCGGTCCCAATGGCAGTCATGGAGCTAGAATTTTTTTTTTTTTTAAAGGGAGGCAAAATAGTTTCATAAAGTAAATGGGGGCAAAAATAAATATAATGTAGTTTTTCCTTCCCACAAAATGGGGGCAAGTTTCAATATATTGCACTAAAATCCCCAAAGTTTACAAGAAATATACTAGTGAAAAACAAAAAAAATTAATTAAAGGGGGACAATTGCCCCCCGTTTGCTACTCTGCTCCATCAGTGCCCAATAAGTATGTGTTATTATTAAAAAATTATCCCTCTGTCCCACTACAAACTACACGCTTTTCCAATTAGGGCGTCCCACTACAAACTACACACTTCCTAAAACGGAAATGTTTTAATACTTTAATATCAATGGGACTCGCATGTCATACTCACAACAACAGTTCAATTGTTATTCTCTACCCCACTTTCTCTCTCCTACCTCTCTTTTCATACTAAAAACACCTATTCAAACTCTAGTGATAAATGAAGTAGATTTTTTAGCGAAATGACAATCATTGGAGCTTTCATAATTCACCCTTTTGAGGATCATCTGATAGCATTCAAACTCTAGCTAAATTGGGCTAATTCCCAACCTAACAATATTTATTTGTGATATATGCCTCTGAATTCACATAATATAGGGAGAATCGTGAGCATGTTGTTGCCAGGTTTTTGATCCCCGCACCCTCCAAAGTTGGGGTGGGGGAAGGGCTGCACCCCACAAAAAAAAAAACATTATATATCAATATAATAAGAAATTGCATAAAGCCATACCTTGACTGGACATCGTCCTTGCCTCTTAATCTTTTCATAACACAAGTTATGACTGCATTAACACCCGTCATAAGTCAACATTAAAAATGTGAGCCTGTATCAAGGGTCCCTCAGCAAGCGCCTGTAAGCATAGCAAGTCATTTGTAACACCTGACTCAGAATTTGCCATCAGTTAACCAGCTTCAACTTTCTATATGGCATATGAACTCAGTGGCATAAATTTGAATCTGTCTCATAACTTTTTTCCATCAAGCCATACAACAGCATCAATAACAGGACCCTTGTCATCGTATCTCTAAGATAATCAAAAAAATTATAAGAGAAAACACAAAAATTGAAAGAAGGAACATTTATCTGATATAATTAGACCTTACCTCAGCTTGCTTTCGCAAATAATCAACTTAATTTAGTAGGTCCTCGCGAGTTCTTTTCAAATTTGCCTCATCGTATGTTTTTGTTAGCGATAAACTTGTTTCGTCGTTCCAATATAATAATCATACACACAGGTATAAAAGAAAGTTAAGAGATGAAAACCCAAGGAGACTCTTCACCATTAACGAAGCCTGAAATTTTAGCGATGGAGGACAGATCTGACTCATAAGGTGTATATAAAATTAAGGTGTTGTGTGTGGATAGGATAGGAGAGAGAAAGTGGATTAGGGAATAATAAGTGGGTAGTTGTTGTGAGTATGACAAGTGGGCCCCATTATTTAAAGAGTATTAAAAACTTTCCATTTTGGGATTTTGCAATTTTAAGTGGGGACACCCAAAATGTCAATTTTTGCAATTTCAAATGGGGCGGAAGGAGTATTAAAGAAATTACAACTAACCATCAGATTATTTAGCTAGTTATGCAGTAGAAGCAGCAGCACAATATCAGAAAACAAATGAAGGAAACCAAACGCTGAAACAAGTAAAAACAGAAATTGAGACACAAGGCGCTGCTACAGAACGAACACAGGGTAACATACATGTGACAATGAAGAGAATGTACCCAATGTGTTCTTTAGCTAGTTATGCAGCAGGAGCAGCAATATTGACACCTAATCAAACTCATATACCTGTTTCACAGATTCAGCTATTGCTTCCTGGTTTTTCTCACCCCATGTTTACTTTCTTTACTTCTGCACAGGATAAAACACAAACTGTAATATAATTGCAGAAATTTTCTTATAGTATCTGCAACATTAGAGATGAAGATAAACCGCACCTTTAGACGGGAGGTTAAAGTGTCTGTGAAAAGCTCATATACCAACTTACAACTCACATGCCAGCCCCCTGAAGGATTACTTCAAGAAGAATTTTCAACAACAGAAGCCCCTAGAATAGATTGTTACAAAAACAAATTTAGAAAGCCTTAGGATCAGAACAAATCTCCTATGTAATTGAAGGAAGAAAGGAGGGGAAGGGAGAGGGGGTGGAACTGAAACAACTTTATATAAAACAAACTATTACATATGTGATGTTCAATAATTGCTAAGAGAGATTAACTATGAAGCAGTGGTGCGTGAAGTGCCTGAGGCTCCACGAATAAAACCATCTGATATCATCCTTCACCACAGTTGAGGTATCAATATCACCACTCCCGGTGCTGGGGAAGAAGAGATGAGAGAATTAGGAAGATTTCAGACAAAACTTACTGCGGCTAACAGAAAAATCATTTCTATGTGAACATTGTTATAATGTACCAATCAAGAATGTCTAGAACTTTAGGAATCCCAATTGATGTCAATTGCAGTCCTGCTGCAGTTGGGTCCAGACTAGTATCAGCAAACAAGTAACAGTGCAGTGACGAGCCATTACCACACCACGCCATCAAAGGATCAGTAACTTTAAGTGATCAACATTACTAGCAAGTCTTATTTGATGGGGTGCCACTCTTTGCACCCATCACTTTTCTATTTCCTAATTAATGTACAGTAACATAGTTCACACATAACACAACTTTAGAACTTTTATGGTGCAGTAAGCTGCATCTTCAGAGAAGAAATGGTGAAGGGAGTTTGGTAAATGTTGTCCGAATTTAGTGTCTTCATCCAACTCCCTTCATCAATTTCTCTCCAAAAATTGCAGCATTAATTAGATCACGTGTGCTGCAAGTAAAGGTAACATCAAAACTTATTAAACAGGATGAGTACACAATAGAAACTCGAACAATGACAAATACCATCGCAAGATTACAACCACATGTATGCAAACATCCACAAAAGATAAGATTCACATTTGGATGGAAGGCTGTAGCAATACCAGCAACATGAGTGCCGTTGGGGTCGCTATCTGTTACAATACTTAAGATGTTACCATCATCATACACATTGGCTACAAAACTACAGGCATCTAACGTGCTTAAATGCCAAATTTGTGCTCAAACCTGCAAGGTTAGTTTCAAGGAGTCAGTTAAACCTAATAAGTGGAGTAACTAACTTATAATTAGTTAGGGAAATGAAATCAGAAAGCTTTCCACACTTGGGGTGGTCATCCTCAAGACTCTGTGTATCAACACCAACCCTCCACGAATCTCCATTGTGCCATAGGACAGGATAAATAAGAGGACCCATGTCAAGGTAGAGCTCAAACACAAAGACATGGTCATACATAGGACAGAAAAAAAAAAAAAGAAAAACACAAAAGTATGGAAGAATAAAAACTTTATCTAAGACATTTATACCTAACCTCAGTTTGCTTTCGCAAATAATCAACTTTACTTTCTAGGTCCTCGCGAGTCTTTTTCAAGTTTTCCCATTGACTCTGGTATGCTCCTACAAAAAATAAGAAACTTGTTTCAATTATACCAGAACATGATAAGATCACAAGTCTAGAAGAGGCATACAACCAAAAAGTGATAACTACAGGGTGGAAAGGCCCATCCAATTTTGTATAGAAACCCACAGAGATCCTTCGCCATCAATGGAAAAAAAATCTCTTCATATGCCCCCTACCTACCATGTAAGCCTTTCTCAAAAGTGCAGACAAAATAGACAAACTAAATCATGATATGCAAATGAAGTACGAACACATGCAAAGAAATAACAACATAAACCCACGTACTCCTCAAGGAGAAGCTCTGGAGCCAACTATCGCGTAAAGAGACCTATCGATTACTACATCTCCTTTATATCCCCATTCACAGTCAATGCGGGATATTCCTGATGAGACATGATAATTTGTACATATTTGCACAGGTAACTGGTATAGTAACGTAATACTTCCTTCGTCCCATTTGAAATTGCAAAAAAAAAAAAAACCGTCGTACACGCAGATTAAGAGAGTGTATATAAAATTAAGGAGTTGTGTGTGGATAATGGGATAGAAGAGATAAAGTGGGGCAGGGAATAATACGCGAGTAGTTGTTGTGAGCAAGACAAGTGGGCTCCATTATTTAAAAAGTTTGACACCTAATCAAACTTGTATACCTGTTTCACAGCTTCAGCTATTGCTTCCCGGTTTTTCTCACCCCATGTTTTCTTTCTTTGCTCTTCCACAAGATAAAACACACAAAAACAGTAATAAAGTCTGGCAGCAATGTAGATTTTCCATAACTCATAGTATTAATTAGATCACGTGTGCTGCAAGTAAAGGTAACATCAAAACTTATTAAACAGGATGAGTACACAATAGAAACTCGAACAATGACAAATACCATCGCAAGATTACAACCACATACGAAGGATGAATAATATCATCGCAAATAACCACTATATAAAGGACGACGACACAATAGTTTCTAAAGGGAAGCCCAGGTATATGGTGTTGATTATAATGGTTTTTATCCTAGTGTAAAGCTAATTATTAGCTTGCCTTCTAATTTATTTAAAGTTGTTTCTACTTATTGGGTCTTATATACGTGAAATCATGTATCTTCACGATGATTTACAAGAATAAGTTTACATAGAACAACCTTCGAATTTGTTGCTAGAGGGGAGAAGGGATAAAGTGTGCATGCTAGCATAACAAAATCTGGCTTGGCTAAGGAACTACTACCTCATAAATTCCTATGCTGATACTTGTCGACCATTTGTCTAATGAAAACTTGGAGTTAAGAATATATAATTGACCACAAACTTATTACGTTACATAGCAGTGGGTTAATGGATAATGATCGACACAAGAATCATTTTTCACATACATATAGAGGAGTAAATTGAGATTGTTTTGAAAATCCAGTTAAGGGTGCTAATAACTAATAATAACTTTCCCGAATACGATAAGGATCATAATGACTATTAACGAGAACATATAGCTTATGGGATGAAAATTTCCAGCAAATGTCTAATGAATTTTGTGGACTGTGCCATACCTCAACAGCAACTATTAGCGCTCGTGTCAAGCCTGTCCCTGTTCCCATTGAACCTAAGCAAGAGTCTCCAATTTTACATGATATTAACTGCGCCTCAGTTGCAACTCCATTAAGAAGAGGTTCCTGCGGGAAATCATACTTTTAGTGGCAGTTAGTTTATCCATGTCGATAAAGTGTAACACATGTATGTAAACATCCACAAAAGATAAGATTGTCTTACATTTGAATGGAAGGTAGTCGCAGTACCAGCAACATTAGTGTCGTGGGGGTCGCTATCTGTTACAATAATTAAGATGTTGCCATCATCATCCACGTTGTCGACAAAAATACAGGCATCTAACGTGCTAAAAACGTCAAATTTGTGCTCAAACCTGCAAGGTTGGTTTCAAGGAGTCAGCTAAACGTTTTAAGTGTTCATAATTTGAAATTGTAGTTGAAACTCTGTTGTGAGATGAATACAAACTTCAATTGTAGTTGCAAATGTACTTGCACCAAAAAAAATGATGATGTACATGATAACATGAACTAGAAACCTAAAGAGACTGACAGCTTTCATGTGACTAAATAACAACAACAAAAAGCCTTAATCCCTTAATGATTTGGGGTCGGCTAACATGAATCGTCATACAGAAACGTCAACGAAACAAGGTGAAAAAAAGTTAAAAATAATGATAAATAAAACATGAAAGCTAAAAAGAAATTTAATAGAAGAAATTTAAAATAAGAAATAGGTGGGAATAAATTTTAACGAAGAAATAGGTGAGGAAATTTTGGAAAGAAAAAAAAAGCAAGCTTTTGTGTGACTGAATCGCTAAAATTCCCTTACAACCAAGGAGACATGATGCCATATTGAATCACAAAGCAAAGAAGATTTTAGTGAGTTGAATAACAGAATGATAAAAGTTTAATTACAGGCACTGGATGTGCTGTGTAAGTAGTGAAGTTATGGAGGAGGGAGGGAGAGAGAGAGAGAGAGAGAGAGAGAGAGAACAAACTTGATTTCCTAGATTGACCGATACTTATCTTATAATTAATGGATGGGAAATTAAAGGACTTATGAATGTATTCGTGCGCCCTGTAAGATATTTAAACAATGAAAAATTAAACCAAAGATAACCATATTGCAGCAACCACCATTGCACTAACGAGCAATGCAACTCCTTCAGAGGCCGATGGAGAAGCCATTGATGTTCCATTCATAAACAAGACTCGTTGGAGAGTCCATCGAAGAACAGGAGCCATAATCCCACCAGGAGCACTAACAGAGATCCCAAGATCCGCATCAGTTGTCGGCCCTCGACTAGACCTGCATTCCTCTCAGCCAATTATTTGCGTTATTAAAACATGAAGATCGTTTCCAAGTTCTTAAGTATAAATAGACAAACAAAAAAAAAAGATCTGAATGCTACGACAAAAGTAGAAAAGGACAAGAGTAAAAATAGAACCTGAACACTGCCTCACCCTGAGCATTTAAATCCCAACAGAAAGATATACCAAGTATATTCAAATCCTTCGAAAGGAGGTTCAACTGAAGTATGATCCTGAGCAGCCAGTGTCCTAGAATATTCATCAGAGTGATAGTAGGATTTGTTTAATGTTTTTCAGATAAATTGGCTGACAACTAACTGTAGTTTCATAGTCAACTTGCCATTACATGAATGTAACATCTGCTGTGAAAAAACACTAATTGGTTAAGTGCGACTTTAAAAACAAGAATTGTAAAAATGCCCCCTTACACAGATCTTAAAGTCAAGACATTTTTAATTTGGTTAGACATGTGTGCTTTTACAGCAATAACAAAGATGATACAACAAACACAATCAAATATTCATAGTGATGCAGCCTGTTGCAGTTAATTCATGACGGAAATAAATTTAATCAAATTTGCGTAATAACCTACATCCATAATCCTTTAAGGACTAATTCTTCTTATACCCCTCAAAAAGTGTGGCTGCCAACCCCAACAGATCATACATTAATTGTGTCATAGGTTTGATACAAAGAAAAACTAATACTTTATGTTCTAGTCCTAAGCAAGCCATCAAAATCCTTCAAGTGAATAACGTTGACACAAATAACATAAAACAATTTAAATTGTAAACTCTTGCATAATTAGATCCTAAAATAACGAGCAAAATAGCATATTTATTGATGAATAGTTACCATAGAGAGCATAAGTCAACAGCAACTATTAATGCTCGTGTCAAGCCTGTCCCTGTTACCATTGAACCTAAGCGAGAGTCTTCATTTTTACATGATATTAACTGCGCTTCAGGTGCAACTCCATTGAGAAGAGGTTCCTGCGGGGGAATCATACTTTTAGCGGCAGTTAGTTTTTCCATGTCAATAAAATGTAACACGTGTATGTAAACATCCACAAAAGATAAGATTGTCTTACATTTGGATGGAAGGCAGCAGCAATACCAACAAGATGAGTGCCGTGGGGGTCGCTATCTGTTACAATACTTAATATATTGCCATCATCATCCACATTGTCGACAAAAGTACAGGCATCTAACGTGCTAAAAACGCCAAATTTGGCTCAAACCTGCAAGGTTGACACCTTATCAAACACATATAGCTGTTTCACAGCTTCAGCTTTTGCTTTCCGTTTTTTCTCACCCCATGTTTTCTTTCTTGGCTTCTCCACAAGATAAAAGACAAACAGTAACATAATTGCAAAAAAAAAAATACTGTATCTGCAACATTAGAGATGAAGAAAAAGCGGACCTTTAGAAGGGAGGTCAAAGTGTCTGTGGAAAGCTCATATCCCAACTTATAACCCAAGTGCCAGTCCCCCAATGGATTGCTCCAAGAAGAATTTACAACAAGAGAGAAATAGATTGTTACAAAAACAAATTTCGAAAGCCTCAGGGTCAGAACAAATCCCCTATGTAATTGAAGAAAGAAAGGAGGGGAATGGGTGAAACTGAAACAACTTTATATAAAACAAACTTTTACATATGTAATGTTCAATAATTGCAAAGAGCGATTAACTATGAAGCAGTGGTGCGTGAAATACCTGAGGCTCCACGAATACAACCATCGACATCAGCCTTCACCACAGTTGAGGTATCAATATCACCACTCCCGGAGCTGGAAAAAGAGAGATGAGAGAATTCGGAAGATTTCAGACCAGAGGGATTACAGAAATATGATTTCTAAGTGTAAACATTGTCGTAATGTACCAATCAAGAATGTCTAGAACTTTTGGCATCCCATCTTATGTCAATTGCGGTCATGTTGCAGCTGGGTCCAGACCAGCATCTGCAAACAAGCAACAGTGCAGTGACCAGCCATAACCACACCACACCATCAAAGGATCAGTAAGGTTAGGTGATCAACATTACTAGCAAGTCCTATTTGATGACACAACTTCAGAAGTTTTATGGCGCAATAAGCTGCATCTTTAGAGAATAAATGATGAAGGGAGTTTAGTAAAATGTTGTCCAAATATAATGTCTTCATCCAACTCCCTTCATCATCTCCTCACTGAAATTGCAGCATACAAAAATTGACATTGAAAAGAGATAAGCAACTAAGAAAGTACCAAAGATAGCAATAGCTACTCCGCGGCCATCAAACTCGGGGTGAGCTTCAATGAACCGATCAGCGCCAATCTCCTTCTCCGGCATGAGCGAGGCTAAAAAATAGGCACCTTTTTTCTTAAAATGTTTCCTTTGATCGGAGAAAACAAAGCTGATAAGTCACCTCTGGAGCTTTTGTCTTTATCGTCGGAAGAGAGACTCCGAACAATTTCCTGAACATCTTGTGAAGTGACCGCCATTTTGATAGAATGTTACGACGAGCGTTCTGCCCAGGGCGAATTATATCAGTGTGAAAATCATGAGAGAGAAGAAATTTGGAGGGGGAAATGATAGGGACGGAGTTGAGGAAGGCGGAGGGGACTCTGTGTGTGTGTGTGTGTGTGAGAGAGAGAGAGAGAGAGAGAGGAAGGCGAGGGAATGAGGGCAGGAAGAAGGAGCGAGGAGGGATTATATAATCGCTAGGATTATGTCCGTTGTTAATACGGTCAAATGCAATCTTAACACGGTCAAATGCAATCTTAGTTAGTACGTAAGCTAAAATCCGCAAAGATTCTTGACTAAGCAATCCAATCCAACCCAACAGTCATTACCGTCCATGGCCCAATTCATCTATGGGCTTGGTCAATTTAATTACAGAATAGCCTAATTTAATTTTAGAATAGCCCAATAATTTAATTCAAATTTCAATTTTTTAAGCCAATAATAAAACGAAATTTTGTAAAATATCTGTTTTTTTCTTTGAACGTTGAAATGATGTTTTTTAAAAATGTGCGTTGACATTTTGTAAATAAATGAAACTTATTAAAACATGCTCTAAAAGATTTCAACACTATCTCTAACACTTTTCAACATTAGTACCGACACTTTTTAATATTATTCCTCGATTTCGTCTCAATATTTATAGGGGCCCTATACTAAATATATATATATATATATATATATATATATATATATATATATATATATATATATATTGGGCCTTTAATATTTTAAATTAAAAATTACACAATGCAATGAATGCAACAAATACTGAAGTAATGATTGCAAATAATTCAATAAAATATATTAAATATATAATCAAATTTTCTAATTAAGTTTGAAAAATTGAATAATGACGGTTGAAAAAATAGAATGAAAGCCCAAACTAAGAAAAGAATGGATGGAAGGGGAGGGAAGCCCAAAATGAGAAAGACCAACTAAAGAAAAAATACTCTACATTTTTTGGGATGGGAATCGAACTCAGACCAACTAGATCACTACATTTCTCTATAATTAATCAGGATATAATATATATGATAAAACTAAATAATTTGGAACCCTTAAATTTTTGGACCCTATACAATTGGGTCGGTAGCACGTGCCCAAAATCGGGCATACTTTCCCTTGCACTCTTTTTCTAGTACTGGATTGTTTATCCTTAAACACCGATACATTTATCACTCTCCCTGCGCATTTCATTACTATGTCCGACTCTTTTCATAAAACTCACTAGTCACCGGCATTAAAACTCAAAACGAAAAAGATTTTCTTTACATCTAAATGTGGCACAATTTATGAGAAAAACCCTAAAAAAATTAGTATTCATGTAAGAAAAAAAAATTGGTCAAAAATTAAAAAAAAAAATCTAAAAATTTACCTCTGGAGAAACACTAAAAATTAATTAAATTAAGAGGGTGAAAGTGTGTTTTACAAAACTATTTTTAACTTGTTGGAGGAAGGTTTAAATTGGAATAAATATTATGATAGAAGATTTTTTTATGCAAATTATTTATGTTGAAGGTTTAAATTGAAATGAGAAAACTTGTATATGTTTTTCTTGAAACTATCTCTTAAAATAATTAGTTTCAATCAAATGGATTTTTCATAATTGCCTTGATAAATCATATGCAATCAAATACTCCATTTATCATAGACAAAATATGTTTAACCCCCGGCCCAAAGTATATTTTCACTTTTCACCTCAGTTTGAAAAGTCGATTTGATTGTTATTCGTATCTAAACTTTCAAATCGTCACACTCTACACCTCTCGCAGACCGGTTATTAGTTCCAAGCAAATGTTTTAATCCCATAGTTTATTAGTAAATTTTAAGGTTAGGCAAAGCACTAAAAAAATGTGTGCTTTTACAAAGAATAACAAAGATGATACAATAAACACAATCAAATATTCATATTGATGCAAAGATGTTGCGGTTAATTCTTGACGGAAATAAATTTAATCAAATTTGAGTAATAACCTACATCCATAATCCTTTCAAGACATTTAAGAAAAGGCTAAAATTTAAATAAATCCCGTTCCTCCGTCGATGTGCATAGGTAACAACACTACTAAAAGATCATTATTACGTAAGAAACATCATAAATAATGCACACCAAAATACATGGTAAAAACGATTTCTCGGAATGAAAGTAGAGGAGGTTGATTCTTAACATCCTTAGACTTAGTAATAGTCACTGTCCGTGCTATGGAGCTTTGCAATCTATCTTATTGAGTCGTATAACTGTGAAAGCATGTATCTTCGCGATGATTTACAAGAATGGGTTTGCATGGAGCAGCTATTAGAGCTCGTGTCAAGCATGTCCCTGTTACCATTAAACCTAAGCAAGAGTCTCCAATTTTACATGATATTAACTAGGCCTCAGGTGAAACTCCATCGAGAAGAGGTTCTTGCGGGGAATCATACTTTTAGCGGCACTTAGTTTTTCCACGTTGATAAAGTGTAACACATGTATGTAAACATCCACAATACTTAAGATGTTATCATCATCATACACATTGGCTACAAAACTACAGGCATCTAACGTGCTTAAATGCCAAATTTGTGCTCAAACCTGCAAGGCTAGTTTCAAGGAGTCAGTTAAACCTAATAAGTGGAGTAACTAACTTATAATTAGTTATGGAAATGAAATCAGAAAGCTTTCCACACTTGGGGTGGTCATTCTCAAGACTGTGTATCAACACCAACCCTCCACGAATCTCCATTGTGCCATAGGACAGGATAAATGAGAGGACCCATGTCAAGGTAGAGCTCAAACACAAAGACATGGTCATACATAGGACACATAGGACAGAAAAAAAAAAAAAGAAAAACACAAAAGTATGGAAGAATAAAAACTTTAACTAAGATATTTATACCTAACCTCAGTTTGCTTTCGCAAATAATCGACATTACTTTCTAGGTCCTCACGAGTCTTTTTCAAGTTTTCCCCATTGACTCTGGTATGCTCCTACAAAAAATAAGAAACTTGTTTCAATTATACCAGAACATGATAAGATCACAAGTCTAGAAGAGGCATTCAATGGAAAAAAGTGATAACTACCGGGTGGAAAGGCCCATCCAATTTTGTATAGAAACCCACAGAGATCCTTCGCCATCAATGGAAAAAAAAATCTCTTCATATGCCCCCTACCTACCTTGTAAGTCTTTCTCAAAAGTGCAGACAAAATAGACAAACTAAATCATGATATGCAAATGAAGTACGAACACATGCAAAAAAATAACAACATAAACCCACGTACTCCTCAAGGGGAAGCTCTGGAGCCAACTATCGCGTAATGAGACCCATCGATTACTACATCTCCTTTATATCCCCATTCACAGTCAATGCGGGATATTCCTGATGAGACATGATAATTTGTACATATTTGCACAGGTAACTGGTATAGTAACGTAATACTTCCTTCGTCCCATTTGTAATTGCAAAAAAAAAAAAACCGTCGTACACGAAAATCAGCTACTTTGGTTCAGGTAAAGTTTTTAATCCAGTAATAATGTCAAAGTGTTGTCATTTAATGTTGTCATATAACAAGAATCTCTTAATGTTTTCCTCGTACTGTCGTAGCGTAGCCCAAAGCTAGTTAGCAGCAGGTTTATTGATTTGTTATAGTACACATTCTCTGTTGGTGGCTTTAAAAACTTCTCTCCTACCTATACAAAACACACAAAATCAGCTACTTTGGTTCAGGTAAAGTTTTTAATCCATCAAAATTAAATAAATAAATACTCCCTACGTCCCAAAATGTTTGTCCCATTTGACTTTTTTGTTGAACTTTGACCACAAATATATGACAATTTAATTATGTTCATGAAATTCTAAAAATTCCTATTGATTCACCATTAATAATATTATCAACAACTTTTAAAATTTCATGAACATGATTAATCTCTCATAAATTTGTGGTCAAAGTTCAACAAAAAAGTCAAATGGGACAAATATTTTGGGACGGAGGGAGTAATAAATAAACAGAAGACATGCGATGTGGAATGTAACAAAGAAAGGGTCACCTTGAAAAGTCCACCTTGAACAAGTGCAAAGATGCGGCCAGATGTGACTACTCATGCTGCTAACCAATGAAAACATAGCTCTGGAACCAAAAGCGGCCACCATGTTGTCGCCATTGTTTAGTCGTGACAAGTTAAGGAAATTAAAATAACATGGCTACAGGAAATAGGAGATGTGTGTACAAGGACACTAATTAGATTTACGAAAAAAACAATGGAGAATGAGACAAGTCCCCACAGATTATAACTATATCCATGTAGCAATTAGTTTCAAAGAGTTCTTGAGACAATACGACAAGAGCTCATATGAAGTACAACTATTTGCATCCCAAGAAGGCCCAAGTGTCTTGAGTTCAAACTGTTGGTGAAACAACATTATTCCATATCCCATCAATATATTTATACTCAGTGGTCCAGGTAAGTCATTGACCGCCAGAATTAAGAAATATGATTCAAAACAGTACCACAAATTATCAACCTTCATTTCATCAATCATTATTAGGAAGAGTGATGTCACCTGGGCGCAACATAAACATGAGAAATAACACAAGATAGTACCGTGCACACATAACAATGCGAGGAATTAGAGATCAAAATCAAGCAACCAAGTGAAGGACATGTAGCATAAGATATGTAACTCAACACTACGGACCCCTCGTGTATAGGAGAAAACCCCGAAAAGATCAAGATATTAGAATATAATTTTTTCCCCTTTCTTCTCTAAATAGTTCAGAATGTTTTCGAAAGATTGTCAAGGGTGTAATCCTTGCCTTCCAGATATACACTGCAAAAGATAACCACCAAAGAAACATAACTCTCCCGAAGGTTTACAGATAGCTATATAACGTGTGCACATGAATCTAAACCTAGACTCATCTAAAAAAAATCATATAGGCAGTGGGGTTTAGAGAGAGACTCATCATCATTAGGCCTTCTAACATTTTGCATAATGTACTACTCTTGCAATTTGGATAATATTATACAGTATGTAGAGTTTTATGACACAAATATCGAAGAACTACTATTCAACAAATAAGTGGTTAATGGATTCACAATCTAAATAGTTTCAAGAGTTTAACTAAATTATAGTCGAGCGTCTAACATGACGATTACACTTCAGTAACTTTGCAAAAGTCCAGAACAATCAAGTTTATGCTCTGTGGACTCTTTAACTTGTGGCCCCAATGCAATATATTATTGTATTTTAAGTTTACGAAATCAAACCGGTCCCAATGGCAGTCGTGGAGCTAGAATTTTTTTTTTAAAGGGAGGCAAAATAGTTTCATAAAGTAAATGGGGGAAAAAATAAATATAATGTAGTTTTTCCTTCCCACAAAATGGGGGCAAGTTTCAATATATTGTACTAAAATCCCCAAAGTTTACAAGAAATATACTAGTGAAAAACAAAAATAAAATTAATTAAAGGGGGACAATTGCCCCCCCCCCGTTTGCTACTCTGCTCCATCAGTGCCCAATAGGTATGTGTTATTATTAAAAAATTATCCCTCTGTCCCACTACAAACTACACGCTTTTCCAATTAGGGCGTCCCACTACAAACTACACACTTCCTAAAACGGAAATGTTTTAATACTTTAATATCAATGGGACTCGCATGTCATACTCACAACAACAATTCAATTGTTATTCTCTACCCCACTTTCTCTCTCCTACCTCTCTTTTCATACTAAAAACACCTATCAAACTCTAGTGATAAATGAAGTAGATTTTTTAGCGAAATGACAATCATTGGAGCTTTCATAATTCACCCTTTTGAGGATCATCTGATAGCATTCAAACTCTAGCTAAATTGGGCTAATTCCCAACCTAACAATATTTATTTGTGATATATGCCTCTGAATTCACATAATATAGGGAGAATCGTGAGCATGTTGTTGCCAGGTTTTTGATCCCCGCACCCTCCAAAGTTGGGGTGGGGGAAGGGCTGCACCCCACAAAAAAAAAAAAAACATTATATATCAATATAATAAGAAATTGCATAAAGCCATACCTCGACTGGACATCGTCCTTGCCTCTTAATCTTTTCATAACACAAGTTATGACTGCATTAACACCCGTCATAAGTCAACATTAAAAATGTGAGCCTGTATCAAGGGTCCCTCAGCAAGCGCCTGTAAGCATAGCAAGTCATTTGTAACACCTGACTCAGAATTTGCCATCAGTTAACCAGCTTCAACTTTCTATATGGCATATGAACTCAGTGGCATAAATTTGAATCTGTCTCATAACTTTTTTCCATCAAGCCATACAACAGCATCAATAACAGGACCCTTGTCATCGTATCTCTAAGATAATCAAAAAAATTATAAGAGAAAACACAAAAATTGAAAGAAGGAACATTTATCTGATATAATTAGACCTTACCTCAGCTTGCTTTCGCAAATAATCAACTTAATTTAGTAGGTCCTCGCGAGTTCTTTTCAAATTTGCCTCATCGTATGTTTTTGTTAGCGATAAACTTGTTTCGTCGTTCCAATATAATAATCATACACACAGGTATAAAAGAAAGTTAAGAAATGAAAACCCAAGGAGACTCTTCACCATTAACGAAGCCTGAAATTTTAGCGATGGAGGACAGATCTGACTCATAAGGTGTATATAAAATTAAGGTGTTGTGTGTGGATAGGATAGGAGAGAGAAAGTGGATTAGGGAATAATAAGTGGGTAGTTGTTGTGGGTATGACAAGTGGGCCCCATTATTTAAAGAGTATTAAAAACTTTCCATTTTGGGATTTTGCAATTTTAAGTGGGGACACCCAAAATGTCAATTTTTGCAATTTCAAATGGGGCGGAAGGAGTATTAAAGAAATTACAACTAACCATCAGATTATTTAGCTAGTTATGCAGTAGAAGCAGCAGCACAATATCAGAAAACAAATGAAGGAAACCAAACGCTGAAACAAGTAAAAACAGAAATTGAGACACAAGGCGCTGCTACAGAACGAACACAGGGTAACATACATGTGACAATGAAGAGAATGTACCCAATGTGTTCTTTAGCTAGTTATGCAGTAGGAGCAGCAATGTTGACACCTAATCAAACTCATATACCTGTTTCACAGATTCAGCTATTGCTTCCCGGTTTTTCTCACCCCATGTTTACTTTCTTTACTTCTGCACAGGATAAAACACAAACTGTAATATAATTGCAGAAATTTTCTTATAGTATCTGCAACATTAGAGATGAAGATAAACCGCACCTTTAGATGGGTCACGGGAGGTTAAAGTGTATGTGAAAAGCTCATATACCAACTTACAACTCACATGCCAGCCCCCTGAAGGATTACTTCAAGAAGAATTTTCAACAACAGAAGCCCCTAGAATAGATTGTTACAAAAACAAATTTAGAAAGCCTTAGGATCAGAACAAATCTCCTATGTAATTAAAGGAAGAAAGGAGGGGAAGGGGGAGGGGGTGGAACTGAAACAACTTTATATAAAACAAACTATTACATATGTGATGTTCAATAATTGCAAAGAGAGATTAACTATGAAGCAGTGGTGCGTGAAGTGCCTGAGGCTCCACGAATAAAACCATCTGATATCATCCTTCACCACAGTTGAGGTATCAATATCACCACTCCCGGTGCTGGGGAAGAAGAGATGAGAGAATTAGGAAGATTTCAGACAAAACTTACTGCGGCTAACAGAAAAATCATTTCTATGTGAACATTGTTATAATGTACCAATCAAGAATGTCTAGAACTTTAGGAATCCCAATTGATGTCAATTGCAGTCCTGCTGCAGTTGGGTCCAGACTAGTATCAGCAAACAAGTAACAGTGCAGTGACGAGCCATTACCACACCACGCCATCAAAGGATCAGTAACTTTAAGTGATCAACATTACTAGCAAGTCTTATTTGATGGGGTGCCACTCTTTGCACCCATCACTTTTCTATTTCCTAATTAATGTAAAGTAACATAGTTCACACATAACACAACTTTAGAACTTTTATGGTGCAGTAAGCTGCATCTTCAGAGAAGAAATGGTGAAGGGAGTTTGGTAAATGTTGTCCGAATTTAGTGTCTTCATCCAACTCCCTTCATCAATTTCTCTCCAAAAATTGCAGCATTAATTAGATCACGTGTGCTGCAAGTAAAGGTAACATCAAAACTTATTAAACAGGATGAGTACACAATAGAAACTCGAACAATGACAAATACCATCGCAAGATTACAACCACATGTATGCAAACATCCACAAAAGATAAGATTCACATTTGGATGGAAGGCTGTAGCAATACCAGCAACATGAGTGCCGTTGGGGTCGCTATCTGTTACAATACTTAAGATGTTACCATCATCATACACATTGGCTACAAAACTACAGGCATCTAACGTGCTTAAATGCCAAATTTGTGCTCAAACCTGCAAGGTTAGTTTCAAGGAGTCAGTTAAACCTAATAAGTGGAGTAACTAACTTATAATTAGTTAGGGAAATGAAATCAGAAAGCTTTCCACACTTGGGGTGGTCATCCTCAAGACTCTGTGTATCAACACCAACCCTCCACGAATCTCCATTGTGCCATAGGACAGGATAAATAAGAGGACCCATGTCAAGGTAGAGCTCAAACACAAAGACATGGTCATACATAGGACAGAAAAAAAAAAAGAAAAACACAAAAGTATGGAAGAATAAAAACTTTATCTAAGACATTTATACCTAACCTCAGTTTGCTTTCGCAAATAATCAACTTTACTTTCTAGGTCCTCGCGAGTCTTTTTCAAGTTTTCCCCATTGACTCTGGTATGCTCCTACAAAAAATAAGAAACTTGTTTCAATTATACCAGAACATGATAAGATCACAAGTCTAGAAGAGGCATTCAACCAAAAAGTGATAACTACAGGGTGGAAAGGCCCATCCAATTTTGTATAGAAACCCACAGAGATCCTTCGCCATCAATGGAAAAAAAAATCTCTTCATATGCCCCCTACCTACCATGTAAGCCTTTCTCAAAAGTGCAGACAAAATAGACAAACTAAATCATGATATGCAAATGAAGTACGAACACATGCAAAGAAATAACAACATAAACCCATGTACTCCTCAAGGGGAAGCTCTGGAGCCAACTATCGCGTAAAGAGACCTATCGATTACTACATCTCCTTTATATCCCCATTCACAGTCAATGCGGGATATTCCTGATGAGACATGATAATTTGTACATATTTGCACAGGTAACTGGTATAGTAACGTAATACTTCCTTCGTCCCATTTGAAATTGCAAAAAAAAAAAAACGTCGTACACGCAGATTAAGAGAGTGTATATAAAATTAAGGAGTTGTGTGTGGATAATGGGATAGAAGAGATAAAGTGGGGCAGGGAATAATACGCGAGTAGTTGTTGTGAGCAAGACAAGTGGGCTCCATTATTTAAAAAGTACTAAAAACTTTCCATGTTGGGATTTTGCAATTTTAAGTGGGACACTCAAAATGGCAATTTTTGCAATTTCAAATGGGGTGGAAGGAGTATTAACGAAATGCCAATCAACCATCAGATTATTTAGCTAGTTATGCAGTAGAAGCAGCGGCACAGTATCAAAAAACAAATGAAGGAAACTAAATGCTGAAACAAGTAAAAACAGAAATTGAGACACACGGCTGCTACAGAACGAATACTAGGTAACATACATGTGACAATGAAGAGAATGTACCCAATGTTTTCTTTAGCTAGTTATGCAGTAGGAGCAGCAATGTTGACACCTAATCAAACTTGTATACCTGTTTCACAGCTTCAGCTATTGCTTCCCGGTTTTTCTCACCCCATGTTTTCTTTCTTTGCTCTTCCACAAGATAAAACACACAAAAACAGTAATAAAGTCTGGCAGCAATGTAGATTTTCCATAACTCATAGTATTAATTAGATCACGTGTGCTGCAAGTAAAGGTAACATCAAAACTTATTAAACAGGATGAGTACACAATAGAAACTCGAACAATGACAAATACCATCGCAAGATTACAACCACATACGAAGGATGAATAATATCATCGCAAATAACCACTATATAAAGGACGACGACACAATAGTTTCTAAAGGGAAGCCCAGGTATATGGTGTTGATTATAATGGTTTTTATCCTAGTGTAAAGCTAATTATTAGTTCGCCTTCTAATTTATTTAAAGTTGTTTCTACTTATTGGGTCTTATATACGTGAAATCATGTATCTTCACGATGATTTACAAGAATAAGTTTACATAGAACAACCTCCGAATTTGTTGCTAGAGGGGAGAAGGGATAAAGTGTGCATGCTAGCATAACAAAATCTGGCTTGGCTAAGGAACTACTACCTCATAAATTCCTATGCTGATACTTGTCGACTATTTGTCTAATGAAAACTTGGAGTTAAGAATATATAATTGACCACAAACTTATTACGTTACATAGCAGTGGGTTAATGGACAATGATCGACACAAGAATCATTTTTCACATACATATAGAGGAGTAAATTGAGATTGTTTTGAAAATCCAGTTAAGGGTGCTAATAACTAATAATAACTTTCCCGAATACGACAAGGATCATAATGACTATTAACGAGAACATATAGCTTATGGGATGAAAATTTCCAGCAAATGTCTAATGAATTTTGTGGACTATGCCATACCTCAACAGCAACTATTAGCGCTCGTGTCAAGCCTGTCCCTGTTACCATTGAACCTAAGCAAGAGTCTCCAATTTTACATGATATTAACTGCGCTTCAGTTGCAACTCCATTAAGAAGAGGTTCCTGCGGGAAATCATACTTTTAGTGGCAGTTAGTTTATCCATGTCGATAAAGTGTAACACATGTATGTAAACATCCACAAAAGATAAGATTGTCTTACATTTGAATGGAAGGTAGTCGCAGTACCAGCAACATTAGTGCCGTGGGGGTCGCTATCTGTTACAATACTTAAGATGTTGCCATCATCATCCACGTTGTCGACAAAAATACAGGCATCTAACGTGCTAAAAACGTCAAATTTGTGCTCAAACCTGCAAGGTTGGTTTCAAGGAGTCAGCTAAACGTTTTAAGTGTTCATAATTTGAAATTGTAGTTGAAACTCTGTTGTGAGATGAATACAAACTTCAATTGTAGTTGCAAATGTACTTGCACCAAAAAAAATGATGATGTACATGATAACATGAACTAGAAACCTAAAGAGACGGACAGCTTTCATGTGACTAAATAACAACAACAAAAAGCCTTAATCCCTTAATGATTTGGGGTCGGCTAACATGAATCGTCATACAGAAACGTCAAAGAAACAAGGTGAAAAAAAGTTAAAAAATAATGATAAATAAAACATGAAAGCTAAAAAGAAATTTAATAGAAGAAATTTAAAATAAGAAATAGGTGGGAATAAATTTTAACGAAGAAATAGGTGAGAGGAATTTTTGGAAAGAAAAAAAAGAATGCTTTGTGTGACTGAATCGCTAAAATTCCCTTACAACCAAGGAGACATGATGCCATATTGAATCACAAAGCAAAGAAGATTTTAGTGAGTTGAATAACAGAATGATAAAAGTTTAATTACAGGCACTGGATGTGCTGTGTAAGTAGTGAAGTTATGGAGGAGGGAGGGAGAGAGAGAGAGAGAGAGAGAGAGAGAGAGAGAGAGAGAGAGAGAGAGAACAAACTTGATTTCCTAGATTGACCGATACTTATCTTATAATTAATGGATGGGAAATTAAAGGACTTATGAATGTATTCGTGCGCCCTGTAAGATATTTAAACAATGAAAAATTAAACCAAAGATAACCATATTGCAGCAACCACCATTGCACTAACGAGCAATGCAACTCCTTCAGAGGCCGATGGAGAAGCCATTGATGTTCCATTCATAAACAAGACTCGTTGGAGAGTCCATCGAAGAACAGGAGCCATAATCCCACCAGGAGCACTAACAGAGATCCCAAGATCCGCATCAGTTGTCGGCCCTCGACTAGACCTGCATTCCTCTCAGCCAATTATTTGCGTTATTAAAACATGAAGATCGTTTCCAAGTTCTTAAGTATAAATAGACAAACAAAAAAAAAAGATCTGAATGCTACGACAAAAGTAGAAAAGGACAAGAGTAAAAGTAGAACCTGAACACTGCCTCACCCTGAGCATTTAAATCCCAACAGAAAGATATACCAAGTATATTCAAATCCTTCGAAAGGAGGTTCAACTGAAGTATGATCCTGAGCAGCCAGTGTCCTAGAATATTCATCAGAGTGATAGTAGGATTTGTTTAATGTTTTTCAGATAAATTGGCTGACAACTAACTGTAGTTTCATAGTCAACTTGCCATTACATGAATGTAACATCTGCTGTGAAAAAACAATAATTGGTTAAGTGCGACTTTAAAAACAAGAATTGTAAAAATGCCCCCTTACACAGATCTTAAAGTCAAGACATTTTTAATTTGGTTAGACATGTGTGCTTTTACAGCAATAACAAAGATGATACAACAAACACAATCAAATATTCATAGTGATGCAGCCTGTTGCAGTTAATTCATGACGGAAATAAATTTAATCAAATTTGCGTAATAACCTACATCCATAATCCTTTCAGGACTAATTCTTCTTATACCCCTCAAAAAGTGTGGCTGCCAACCCCAACAGATCATACATTAATTGTGTCATAGGTTTGATACAAAGAAAAACTAATACTTTATGTTCTAGTCCTGATGGAGGTTGAAGGAAGATGCATTAATTGGGAGTTGGCATAACAAACCAAAAAATATTAATTAATGTGGTTTTTCTTAAGCAAGCCATCAAAATAAGTGAATAACGTTGACACAAATAACATAAAACAATTTAAATTGTAAGCTCTTGCATAATCAGATCCTAAAATAACGAGCAAAATAACATCTTTATTGATGATTAGTTACCATAGAGAGCATAAGTCAACAACAACTATTAGCGCTCGTGTCAATCCTGTCCCTGTTACCATTGAACCTAAGCGAGAGTCTCCAATTTTACATGATATTAACTGCGCTTCAGGTGCAACTCCATTGAGAAGAGGTTCCTGCGGGGGAATCATACTTTTAGCGGCAGTTAGTTTTTCCATGTCAATAAAATGTAACACATGTATGTAAACATCCACAAAAGATAAGATTGTCTTACATTTGGATGGAAGGCAGCAGCAATACCAACAAGATGAGTGCCGTGGGGGTCGCTATCTGTTACAATACTTAATATATTGCCATCATCATCCACATTGTCGACAAAAGTACAGGCATCTAACGTGCTAAAAACGCCAAATTTGGCTCAAACCTGCAAGGTTGACACCTTATCAAACACATATAGCTGTTTCACAGCTTCAGCTTTTGCTTTCCGTTTTTTCTCACCCCATGTTTTCTTTCTTGGCTTCTCCACAAGATAAAAGACAAACAGTAACATAATTGCAAAAAAAAAATACTGTATCTGCAACATTAGAGATGAAGAAAAAGCGCACCTTTAGAAGGGAGGTCAAAGTGTCTGTGGAAAGCTCATATCCCAACTTATAACCCAAGTGCCAGTCCCCCAATGGATTGCTCCAAGAAGAATTTACAACAAGAGAGAAATAGATTGTTACAAAAACAAATTTCGAAAGCCTCAGGGTCAGAACAAATCCCCTATGTAATTGAAGAAAGAAAGGAGGGGAATGGGTGAAACTGAAACAACTTTATATAAAACAAACTTTTACATATGTGATGTTCAATAATTGCAAAGAGCGATTAACTATGAAGCAGTGGTGCGTGAAATACCTGAGGCTCCACGAATACAACCATCGACATCAGCCTTCACCACAGTTGAGGTATCAATATCACCACTCCCGGAGCTGGAAAAAGAGAGATGAGAGAATTCGGAAGATTTCAGACCAGAGGGATTACAGAAATATGATTTCTAAGTGTAAACATTGTCGTAATGTACCAATCAAGAATGTCTAGAACTTTTGGCATCCCATCTTATGTCAATTGCGGTCATGTTGCAGCTGGGTCCAGACCAGCATCTGCAAACAAGCAACAGTGCAGTGACCAGCCATAACCACACCACACCATCAAAGGATCAGTAAGGTTAGGTGATCAACATTACTAGCAAGTCCTATTTGATGACACAACTTCAGAAGTTTTATGGCGCAATAAGCTGCATCTTTAGAGAAGAAGTGATGAAGGGAGTTTGGTAAAATGTTGTCCAAATATAGTGTCTTCATCCAACTCCCTTCATCATCTCCTCTCTGAAATTGCAGCATACAAAAATTGACATTGAAAAGAGATAAGCAACTAAGAAAGTACCAAAGATAGCAATAGCTACTCCGCGGCCATCAAACTCGGGGTGAGCTTCAATGAACCGATCAGCGCCAATCTCCTTCTCCGGCATGAGCGAGGCTGAAAAAGAACTCATTATAATATAATTGGTTAGGGGAATGAAATCAGAAAGTTTTTAACAGTTAGAGTCATCCTCAAGACTCTGTGTAACAACAGCGACCCTCCATAATTCTTCATCATGCCATACAACAGCATCAATAGCAATAGCAGGACCCTTGTAATCTAATCTCAACACAGAAAAAAAAACATGATCACATATAAAAAAAGTAAGAAAAAACATAAAGATTGGAAGAAGGAATGCTTATCTAATATAATTAGATCTTACCTCGGCATTAATCTCCTTCATCGGCATGAGCGACGCTGAAAAAGAACTCATTATAATATCCTTTAGGGGAGTGAACTGAAAAAGTTTTCTACCGTTAAAGAGTCATCCTAAAGGTTGTGTGTGTCAACAGCTACCCTCCATAATTTTTCATCATGCCACAGCATCAATGACAGGACCCCTGTAATCTAATCTCTAAGACAGAAAAAAAAAACATGATCACATATAAAAAAGTAAGAAAAAAACACAAAGGTTGGAAGAAGGAATGCTTATCTAATATAATTAGATCTTACCTCAGCTTGCTTTGGCAAATAATCAACTTAATTTTATGGTCCTCGCATGTTCTTTTCAAATTTGCCTCATCAACTCTGGATTGTTTCTGTTAATGGAAAATTTGCTTTAGTCGTACCATAATATAATAATCATACACACAAGTATAGAATGTTAAGAGATGATAACATCTATATACAAGATGGTGCGAGAGATTTCGACCTAAATGAGATAACTATTGGACAGACCCACCCACTTGAGTATTAAGCCCAAGGAGACTCTTCACCATCAACAAAACCTGATCTTTAGCAATGGAGGACAGATCCAACTCATAAGAGGAGGCAGAATAGGCACAAATCCTGACATGAAAATGGAAGACAGATCTAAATGAATGAAAGGCATATACACCACAAGGTACAGCTCCGCTACCATGTGCGAGTATCCATCCCACCATGATTATCAGTCAAAGGAGCCCATTTAATTCTTCATTGCAATGCAACAATCAGGGATATAACAGCTAGTTAGACATATGGGAATTTTCACATATAATGTGCACGGAATACAGTAAACTGATAGTGTAATGTAATATTAGTAAGAAATCAAGTAAGCAACAGTTCTTATTTCTAGTTGTGCATTAAATGATAGAAAGAACAATTTGCAGAAGAAGAAAAGAATCTGCTTCAAACAACAATTGAGAGACATGTCACTGCTATGGAACACATACTAAATGTACAATGAACTTTACAGCTTTTTCCTCACACCTAAGATTATACCAGATGATGTGATTGTCAGCATAATCTGAAAGGAAAACAAATGGTTGTAGAGAATGCAAATAATGCATGAAATAGAGGAAACAGAGATCAATGACAAGGATCACCAAATTGGACACCTTATCAACACGAAGAGTCAGGGCAAAAACTAACTTTGGCAACATGGTTATCAAACACTGACCTGTATACTTAACAATACATGCAAATTAAAGAAAGTGCCAAGAAAATGAATTCAAACTTGTCGATGAATGAATTAATTGGAAAAAAAAACAGGCCCAGAAAAGAAAATTACTTTAAGGGACAAAAAAAGGAATACACATGGGAGAGAAGGAGTTCATGATATATATACAAATTTGGCAAACTGTAAACAATCATAACATGAGCAGAACATTTCAAATCAACAACGCTCCTAATTTCATAAAACAAAAATAAACCCTAAATCAAAGTAATTTCATAAAATCAAAATAAACCCTAATTCAAATGAGCAGCCAAAATCAGAAAAATCAGCAATGTCTAACCCATTCTTGTTCAGGTTAACTTTCTAGGTTTAGTTCAAAGTTCACACACACACAAATATAACACATCGAAGAAAGCTTAAAAAATACGCACCTTTTTTTCTTAAAATGTTTCCTTTGATCGGAGAAAACAAAGCTGATAAGTCACCTCTGGAGCTTTTGTCTTTATCGTCGGAAGAGAGACTCCGAACAATTTCCTGAACATCTTGTGAAGTGACCGCCATTTTGATAGAATGTTACGACGAGCGTTCTGCCCAGGGCGAATTATATCAGTGTGAAAATCATGAGAGAGAAGAAATTTGGAGGGGGAAATGATCGGGAACGGAGTTGAGGAAAGCGGAGGGGACTCTGTGTGTGTGTGAGAGAGAGAGAGAGGAAGGCGAGGGAATGAGGGCAGGAAGGAGGAGCGAGGAGGGATTATATAATCACTAGGATTATGTCCGTTGTTAATACGGTCAAATGCAATCTTAGTAAGTAAGCTAAAATCCGCAAAGATTCTTGACTTTGACTAAGCAATCCAATCCAACGGTCATTAGCGTCCACGGTCCATTTTATATATGGGCTTGATCAATTTAATTACAAAATAGCCTAATTTAATTTTATATAGCCCAATAATTTAATTCAAATTTCAATTTTTTAAGCCAAAATTAAGCCGAAATTTTGTAAAATATCTGTTTTTTTCTTTGAATGTTGAAACGATGTTTTTTAAAAATGTGCGTTGACATTTTGTAAATAAATAAAACTTATTAAAACATGCTCTAGAAGAAGATTTCAACACTATCTCTAACACTTTTCAACAATAGTATTGACACTTTTTAATATTATTTCTCGATTCCGTCTCAATATTTATATGGGTCATATGCTAAATATATATACTAGAATAAGTCCGTATCCGAGAACACGTTATTTTTATTTTTTAAGATCGTGTCCGAGGACACGTTTTTTTTTTAATTAAAAAAAAATAAGGGCAAAATGGGAAAGGGATAAAATAGTGAGGGCAAAATGGAAATTTCGGCGATTGAAACTATTCATAGAACTGTTCATGCTATGCTGAGGTGGACATCCCTAATTTATACTATAGATTGGGCCTTTAATATTTTAAATTAAAAATTACACAATGCAATGAATGCAACAAATACTGAAGTAATGATAGCAAATAATTCAATAAAATATATTAAATATATAATCAAATTTTCTAATAAAGTTTGAAAAATTGAATAATGACGGTTGAAAAAATAGAATGAAAGCCCAAACTAAGAAAAGAATGGATGGAAGGGGAGGGAATCCCAAAATGAGAGACCAACTAAAGGAAAAATACTCACATTTTTTGGGATGGGAATCGAACTCGGACCAACTAGATCACTACATTTCTCTATAATTAATCAGGATATAATATATATGATAAAACTAAATAATTTGAAACCCTTAAATTTTTGGACCTAAAATTTTTAGACCCTATACAATTGGGCCGGTTGCACGTGCCCAAAATCGGGAATACTTTCCCTTGCACTCTTTTTCTAGTACTGGATTGTTTATCCTTAAACACCGATACATTTATCACTCTCCATATCGCATTTCATTACTATATCCGACTCTTTTCATAAAACTCACTAGTCACCGGCATTAAAACTCAATTGCAAAGCAGCAGTTGGTGTCTCAAAACGAAAAAAAAAATCTTTACATCTAAATGTGGCACAATTTATGAGAAAACCCCTAAAAAAAATAATTAGTATTTATGTAAGAACAAAATATTGGTCAAAAATTGAAAAAATAATCTTAAAATTTACCTCTGGAGAAACACTAAAAATTAATTAAATTAAGAGGGTGAAAGTGTGTTTTTCAAAACTATTTTTAACTTGTTGGAGGAAGGTTTAAATTGGAATAAATATTATGATAGAAGATTTTTTATGCAAATTATTTATGTTGAAGATTTAAATTGCAATGAGAAAACTTATTTAGGTTTTTCTTGAAACTATCTCTTAAAATAATTAGTTTCAATCAAATGGATTTTTCATAATTGCCTTGCTAAATTATATGCAATCAAATACACCATTTATCATAGACAAAATATGTTTAACCCCCGGCCCCAAGTATATTTTTCACTTTTCACCTCAGTTTGAAAAGTTGATCTGATTGGCATTCGTATCTAAACTTTCAAATCGTCACACTTTACACCTCTCGCAAACTGGTTATTAGTTCCAAGCAAATGTTTTAATCTCATAGTTTATTAGTAAATTTTAAGTTTAGGCAGCACTAAAAAAAAATTGTGCTTTTACAGCAATAACAAAGATGATACAATAAACACAATCAAATATTCATGTTGATGCAGAATGTTGCAGTTAATTCATGACGAAAATAAATTTAATCAAATTTGCGTAATAACCTACATCCATAATCCTTTCATGATATTTATGAAAAGGCAGCTAAAATTTATATAAATCCCGTTCCCTCCGTCAGATGTGCATAGGTAACAACACTACTAGAAGATCATTAATACAGAAGAAACATCATAAATATGCACACCAAAATACATGGTAAAAACGATTTCTCTGAAATGAAATTAGAGAAGGTTGATTCTTAACAGCCTTAGACTTAGTAATAGTCACTGTCCGTGCTATTTTGCAATCTATCCCGTAGACTCAAAATAGTGTAAATCACCACTAAGACTTGTAAGATCTAAAAGCACTAACATAGAAAGAAAATGATCAACTATGACATGCAAGATATTAGAAACGTACAAGGGGACAGCAAAGAGAAGCAGACGAACTTTGAAGCTACGGCCGTTATGGGTGAGTAGAAGATACTCAGGAGCTCTGATGACCACGTCTGTTATACTAGAATGTAATAAATTCAATGCACTCTTCAAACAGGACAAATTCTTCTTAACTACGAATTTCCAAGGTAGATATAACGAGTTGAGGAACATTATTCTCAGGAGTAATAGATGAAACATAAACTAGAAGAAAAGGCGAATAGAAAAACAAATGAATCAACTGGACATTAAAAAAAATGCTGCTATATGCAAAATAAGTTCCGTCATCAGGTACCTGAGGAGCAGCAAACTTCTCAGACTTCTCAAAATGGATAGCTGCCAACCCCAAACAGCATCACGCTTTCTGTCAACCAGTTGTCTAACATGCAAATATGTGTCAAAGGTTTGATACAAAGAAAACTTTATGTTCTAGTTCTAAAGAAGGTTGAAGGAAGATGCATTACTTGTGAGTTGGCATAGCAAGACAAAAAATATTAACTAATGTGGTTTGTCTTAAGCAAGCCATCAAATTCCCTCAAATAAGTGAATAGCGTTGACACAAATAACATAAAACAATTTAAATTGTAAGCTTTTGCATAATCATATCCTAAAATAACGAGCAAAATAGCGTATTTATTTATGATTAGTTACTATAGAGAGCATAAAAGAAAAAGGTGCGAAGACAACATTAAACCACAATTATTCTTACCTCAGAAGTTTGATTGCAATAACTAGCCTCCCTTAGGTAAAGGCCTGTAGACAACATTAAACCATAGTTATTCTTACCTCAGAGGTAAAAAAATTGTAACTTTATTTTTTAAAGTGGGATTTGTTGTTGTTGTTGGGGTGGGGTGGGGGTTATAATTGTTCTCCTAGGTTTTCTAATTGCCCTTTTTTTATTTCCCTTATATTTAACATAACATTTTAGAGACTAAGTAGTTCTATTTGGAACTGTATTGCGCACGTCGTTCTCTTTTCCTTTGAAAGATCGGGAATATATTTCACTTCCTTGGTCCCAAAAAGTATTCCACTTATAATTCTTTATTAATTTTTTTAAAAAATTATTAAGAAGCGTGAAATTCAACTCAGGGCCCTTGATATAGGACTGAGGGAGTATTATTAAATGAGTCAGTCTTATGAAAAAAAAACATGTTTTACACTAACAGATGGAAAAATTGGTTTATCGTAATTGACAGTTCTAACATTATAAAGTGCAAGTTCTAGTATTATAAAATGTCAGATTCAAAATGATACTTATAAACATTCGAACTTGAACTTATAAACATTTGTCACATTTTTAATATTTGCTAAAATAGAACTAGTGACAGTGTTAAGAATTGTCAATTGTAGAGTTAGATAATACCAGTGATAGTGTTAAGAATTGTCAATTGTAGAGTTAGATAATACTAGTGATAGTGTTAAGAATTGTCAATTGTAGAGTTAGATAATATCGGTGATAGTGTTAATAATTGTCAGTTGTAGTGTTAAATAGTGTCCGTGGTAGTGTTAAAAAGTATCATTTATATTATCGAAAGTGTCAGTTATAATGTCAAAATATGCTAGTGAGTTTTTATAAATTACGAATTTACAAAATTCCACAGCATGTTTTTAAAAGATATTTACTTATTTACAAAAAATTTACGGCACATTTTAAAAATTCACTTATTTACAAAAATGATACGGGCATGATTTAAGCATCAACGGACCATTTTTGTTTGGGCCGTCAAATAACCCAAGTTAGTTGGGCTCTGGGTTGCTCCGCGTTCCATTTCCGGTGGAGAACCGATAAATAAATGTTACCCTTTGCCCTCCAACGGTCGGTCGTAAACCCTTCCTCCTATAAATCCCCCTCATCTCGTTCCTTCGCTTTTTACCCACGCACTCTCTCCATCTCCCTCTCCCTCTCCCTCTCTCTCTCTCTCTCTTTCTCTCTCTCACACACACACACACACACATTCACTCCGCCTTCCCCAACTCCGCTCCGATGTCACTTCCCGAGATGTTCAGGTAATCACTTCCCGAGATGTTCAGGTAATCGCTATCTTCCGATTAATCCAAACTCTAAGTCGTAACTTCTCATCTCTCATTCCTCTGTTTTGTTTTCGAATTTTGCTGCATATTTGATTTAGGGTTTTATTTTGATTTTGTGAAATTACTATGAATTAGGGTTTATTTTAATTTTGCGAAATTACTTTGAGTTCGGGTTTATTTTGATTTTGTGAAATTACTTTGAATTAGAGCTTATTTTGATTTGGTGAAATTACTTTGAATTAGGGCTTATTTTGATTTCGTGAAATTCCTTTATGGGTCCTTATGATTGTATCTGAAGCACTTTCTACTGAATCTCCGTTACATTTCGTCCTTGAATGAACCCTCTACTGAGCCTGATTAGTTTTAGTAAAAGAAATATATTAGTTAAAATATGTAGGTGTCTCGATTCTTGAATATCCCTCCCAAAAAATTCCTATGCCTTTGATAATACCCGATTTTAGTTTCAGCTGCGAAGCTTTTAGTTCACTTCTTATGTTCCTATTTATAGATCTGTCCTGTCTTATATTCTTGAATTTTCCATGAAAACACGAAGCTCGGTTAATTTGTTGGTAGTTTATCTTCTATCTTGTTAAAAATTGTCATCGAAGCATTGCTTCCCATTTTCCGTGGCTTTAAACTTGTTTCACATTAATATATCCTTTGACTTTGTTGTTGGAAGGCTAATAGATATTTCAGAAACGAATGGTTATCACCCGTCTTGATTTACGGGAATCTTTGTCTTTGCTCATTATTGCCATTGACTGTGGAAAGGTTAGGAATTTCTATTCATCTTTTTATACCATGTCATGCCATTATTTAACGTAGACTCTTGCTAAAGTATTAATGTGCAATTAGAACATTTTGTTTGATGTCCTTCAGTGTCTTGCTAGGGTCACTGAGGAATGACATTGTTGCCTTTTGCCAATGATACAAGAAGGATCAGATGCTAGAAATAGAAAATTGAAGAGCAAAAAAAGAAGCTGATGGCGGTATTCATAGATCCTCAGGTACTAACTTAAACATTTATTCTTACTTGGTTAATCTATTTCCCACATCATTTTGGTTTAAAGTAGATTCATTAACTTTGTTTTCTTAACAAACTGATCAAGCTAAGGTGCTTGCACCAATTCTTTTCGTGTCTTTTTCTTTTTCTTCCTTGAATTTATCTTTTTTGATCCTAACAGTTCTTACATCTGCTTTGGCGTAACAATCTATTTTAGGGGCTTCTCTTTCTCTTTTTTTTTTTTTTTTTTTTTTTTTTCCTCTTTTTTTAAATAAGGGGATCAACACATTTCACCGCTCCCCCCTTGATGCACTTCACAGAGGGGCTTCTCTTTCTCTTGTTGTAACTTGGAGCAATCCTTCAGGGCACTGCCATGTGGGTTATAAATTGGTATATGAGCTTTTTACAGACACTTTAACCTCACGTTTAGGTGCGCTTTATATTGTAGATATTATATGATATTTTCGTAGTTATATTGATGCTCATTGTGTGATCACCTTGTGCAGAAGGAAAGAAAGAAAAGGTGGGATGAAAAACCCAGGAAGCAAAAGCTGAAGCTGTGAAGCTGCAACGGCGCATGTAATTAATGGAACATCAATGTCTTCACCATGTGCTTGCGGAGGAGTTACTTTACTCATCAGCGCAATGAAGGTTATTGGAATATGCTTTTCCTTCTGTTTCCCCTCCTAAAACCATAACTTTCCTTTCTCTTCTTGTACGACAGTCACCAATTACTTGTGTTGTAGGTTGAGGGAATTACTGTGAGCCCATACAATATAAGAAAGGCTCTGAGAATACATGTATTCCTATTGGTTGTTCGCCTGAAGTAAGCTGTCTACCGGAGAAGGCCTTACGCAAGTTGACTAGTCAGTTATCTTAATTAGCTTTTCTTCATCAAGCATTAGAAATATTGGTATAGGTATGTTTGATTGACATTTTCATTGTAAACCTTTGTTTCAGGGCGTATGAATATTTTCAAAAGTCTTGTGATTTCTCTCTCATCGGTTCACTTACAAGATAAGTATCAATCAAGTTGGCTAATCAAGTGGGTTCTCTCTCTCTATCTCTCTCTCCCCCCTATCTTGCTTTATCCTCCCTCCATCTTCAAGTTTAGGTACCGAGTGCAATTTGCTACGAGGTACACATATTGATCTTTTTGTACACTAATTATTTATTTCCTAAATAACAGGCATTATCTTTAGAAGATATATTAGATGCAGGACTATGAAGTGGTTGACGTTGTTAGGCCAAACTCTTTTGTTTCTGGAAGCGCATCAAAGAATCTTGACGAGAGCTATATGGTGAAACAGAGATGGCGGTTGAAATCCATCAATGATTTAAATGTGGTGTAGCATTGTGGATAGAGCTTCGTAATTAAATAGCACTCCCTCTGTCCCGAAATAAATGTCGTATAAGTTGAACCTTAACAAAAGAAATTTATGAAAACTTGACTACTTCATATTTTCTTAACCAACTCTTTTTTCTTCTTCATGTCATAATGAGAATCTGAAAAGGAGTGGTAGAAATAGAAACCACTTAGGAGATTGATTACCATAACCATCATTTTCATCATAACTAATCACTTTGTTGAAACCGACCACTAAACCTCATTTTAAATGTTAACTGTTACAATCAAGTTGCTATTTTAATTTATTTCTATTTTTAAATTTTATCACCCCAATACTATAATTTTCCTAAGAAAATCATTGTGGAAGGGGACCCTGTGGAAATTATACTAATGTCACATGTTTATGGGATGAGTTTTTTAATTTTATTACAATGAAATTTAAAAAAATATTTTTGATAGCACTATTTATAGTTTATTAATAACAAATTTACAATTTTTGATGGGTATTGAATTATGCTTTTCCTTCTGTTTCCCCTCCTAAAACCATATCTTGACTCTCTTTTCTTGTATGACAGTCACCAGTGACTTATCTTGTAGGCCGAGGGAATCACTGTGAGCCCATACAATGTAAGAAAGGCTCTTGAGAATACCTGTATTCCTATTGCTTGTTTGCATAAAAGAATGTTGTCTGTTGGAGAAGGCCTTATTCAAGCTAACTAGTCAGTTATCTTAATTAGAGTTTCTTTATTAAGCACTAGAAATATTGGTATGGTTATGTTTGATTAACATTTTCATTGTAAACCTTGTTACGGAGCATATGAATACTTTCAAAAGTCTTGTGATTTTCCATCCTTTTCATTTATAAGATAAGTATCAAACAAGCTGGCAAATCAAGTGGTTTCTCTCTCTCTCTTTCCCCCTATCTTGCTTTCTCCTCCCCCCTCTCGAGTAAATCACTACTTACACAAGAGCTATAATTAGATTATAATGATTTCAGTTGTAGCGTCGCTCATGCCAAAGAAGGAGATCGACGCCGATTGGTTCATTGAAGCTCACCCTGAGTTCGATGGCGGCGGAGCAGTTATTGCTATCCTCGATACTTTCTTAATTGCTTATCCCATTTGAATGTTAGTTTTTGGTTAATGCTGCAATTTCAGAGAGGAAATGATGAAGGGAGTTGGATGAAGACACTAAATTTGGACAACATTTACCAAACTCTCTTCATCATTTCTTCTCCAAAGTCACGTCTTACTGCACCACAAATGTTCATATATGAACAATGTTACTATACATTTATTAAGAAATGTGGGTGTACATAGAAAAGGGATGGATGCAAATAGTGCCACCCATCAAATAAGACTTCCTTGTAATGTTGATCACTTGAAGTTGCTGATCCTTTGATGGTGTGGTGTGGTAATTGTTGGTCACTATATTGTAGCTTGTCTGAAATTTAATCTTCCTGATTCTCTCATCTCTTTTTCCCCAGCACTGGGATTGGTGATATTGATACCTCAACTGTGGTGAATGCTGATGCCTATAGTTGTATTCGTGGAGCATCAGGTACTTCACGCACCACTGCTTTGCAGTTAATCCCTCTTTGCAATTATTGAACATTACAAAATAAAAGTTTTATTAATATGAAGTTGTTTCAGTTCCATCCCCCTATCCCCCCTCCTTTCTTTCTTCAATTGCATAGGAGATTTTTTCTGACTCTTAAGACTTTGTAAGTTGGTGTATGCGCTTTTCACGGACACTTTAACATCCTGTCTAAAGGTGTGCTTTGTCTTCGTGTGTAATGTTGCAGACAGTGTAAGAAAATTTCTGCATTTATATTACTGTTTATGTGTGTTTTATCTTGTGCAGAAGCAACATAGGTGTTCCTTGTTGATCTGTGTTTATCAAATTGCATGATTGGGTGCATCCTCTTCATTGCTACATGTATGGTACCTGGAGTTTGTTCTGCAGCAGTGCCAGGTGTCTCAATTTCTGTTTTTACTCGTTTCAGCATTTGGTTTTCTTCATTTGTTTTCTGATATTGTGCCTCTGCTTCTACTGCATAACTAGCTAAATAAGCTGATGGTTAATTGACATTTCATTAACATTACGTTACTATACTGGTTAGTAACTAGTTACATGTCTTCTTTGCAAAAATGTACAAATTCTCAGTTCATTTCATTTAACTTTAAAAAATTCAATGGCCGAAAGAAAATTGAGATAACTATCAATGTCCTCTTTCTAATCGGTTTTGCTTCATCATGCAGAATGTCATTGACAATGTACAAGGATGGAGACTGATACCTTGCCTCTAATCTATTTACTCCATTATTATCGATGAGGTCCGTCCAATGTGACCCAGACGTATTTGTACCCTTGATTAATTTTATTTATGTTTTGTACATATATTTATTGGTAAAATAATTGAAAGGCCCCATCGGAGTCCATGTCAGTGCAGAATTCTAATACTATGAAGTTTAAAATGATGAATTTGGATGAGTTTTAGATACTTTGTCCATGCAACTTAACACATTGACACATTGATAAATTGTGTTTCTTTTTCGTTAGTTACTGTCCATGCAAACACATGCATATATATCTAGGAGAGCATTTGATTTTCCACCAATGTTGACGAAGCTATTTACTGTCATTTTCCCCTGCATTTAGCTGGATTTTTTTTTTCACACCTCTTAGTACGATTATGAGTGCCAATCAAAAAATAAGAATAATGATAACAAAATACTCTCTCCTCTTTTTGAAATGAATTACCTTTTTTTATATAAGTGTCATTCTTAAGAAGTTGATTTTTAATTGTAAAATTCATAAATATTTTTGTTATCTAATTTTAAAAGCTTTAGTTTAGTAAATATTAAATAAAATATGAATATTCTTTTTGGTAAAATCTCATTTAGATACGTTTGTGGTAAAAAAAAATCATTTAATTTTGGGATTGTGGAAAATAAAGGTCACTTAATTTGGGATAGAGAGAGTAGTTTTTAGTAATACGTTTATACTTTTCAGATAAAATTACTATAATTATGTAGATTCATTTCCATAATTAGTTTTTATCTTATGTACGAAGGGCACACGTTAGTAATATCAATAATTTAAGTGGGATGAATGCATACTTGTCCTAAATAATATTCAAAATCAAGTGGATAAAAAATAGGTTAGTTTGAGCATGTCATGTGGTTATGAGAAATTAGAACATTTTGTTTTATGTTCTTCAGTTGCTTGCTATAAAAAGTGCGTAATGGATTTGTTTACACGAGAAACAAAATCAGAATTCTCCATCCTGTTATTCAGGCAAGTTTACATATTAGGGAAATGCTGGGCCATCAAAAAAAGATGCATACTATTTTTTCATCTTTATACTATAGTTTCTTTACATTTATCGGTTTAAATTTCCTTGCAGTTATTCCAATTTTCTTAATTTCATTCTCTGGTCTGTCCGTCTTTTAAAACCAGTTTGTTCTACAATCTACATGCATTTAGTGTTGCAGTCATTTCTTGGTGCAATGATAAAATAAACTGTGAAGTTCCAAAGTAACGTGATGTGGGTAAAATCAATAATGGGAAAACTCTGTTTTTTTCCATCGTACTTTGGAGCGTGTTTCACTTTTACCATTGAACTTTATTTTTTTCATTTTTACCATCATACTACAAAAATGATGTCATTTTATACCCAAATCTGCTATTTATACCTAAATTTATTTCATTTTTATTGTCATTTTATAACCAAATTTGGTATAAAATGACACTATTGTTTGAAGTATGATGGTAAAAATGAAAAGTTTGATGATAAAAGTGAAATACACCTCAAAGTACGTTGGGCAAAAATGAAGTTTTCCCTATTGTTTTAATTTATCATTTCACTTTACCGCTGGAAGGCCATTTCCAGAAACTAATGGTAGTCACCTCTCAACGAATAACAGAAATCCCAGTCTTGATCTATGGAAAGCTCTATCTTTGACCATTATCGCAATCGATTCTGGAAATAGTTGGGATTCGTATTCAGGTTGTCTGTCCCACATCTTGTCATTATTTAACATATACACTCTTGTTAAAGTAATTACGAGAAATTACAACATTATGTTTGATATCCTTCAGTGGCTTGTTATGGAAAGTGCGGAATGGAATAGTCTACTTGAGAAAGAAGTCAAAAATCTCCATCCTAATTGAGATACTGAGTGCAAGTTAGTGCTCAGAGTTGGGATTTGATGTTGTTAGTTTTCAATTACAATCCTAATCTTTCTTTCTTGTAACTTTGCATATGCTCGGTTTGAATAACAATAAGATTTTATGTTTCTTAGATAACAGGTATTACCTGATTGAGAGGTATATTGTGAAACAGAGTTTTGAGATGACACCCGAATAACTTAGGCAACGAGCACACTCTTGAGAAATAGAGAGGTGGTGTGTCTTTGCCTACCCTATATTTAGAGGTATTTCTAATTTGTGGTTAATTTTATTATGAACCACCGCAGATGATATTTCCAAATCAGTTGCAAACGGATCTGTGCCCTCTCTCCATATACATTTTGTCCTTTTAAAAATGTGTGCTAGATTTTTTTTTGGAATTTCTGCTTTCACGTGTTTGCTATGTTTGGATTGCAGATACTGATGCTGGTTTCAACTCAACACCTTCAAAGGTCAGATTAGTGTCTTTTATTCTTTCTTTTTTTTTGACATTTCCATGTATATTGACTAATCAACCTTACCAAAAAAATCTTTGGATATGCTTGCACTCCCCATATACCATTTTTTGAACCATTTATATATGAATATGCTCCTGAAGTTCCTTGTATGTATATATGTATATATCTACCTTTCGCTCAATTGATTGGTTTATTTATATGAATCTAGAGGAAATCTTGTTCTAATTTCCTGACCTATTTTATCTCCCAGGGACACAACGTTACTAACATCAGGCTCTGAAGGGAATAGTGGCCTATATCACTTGGGCGGAGGGATCCACCTCCTCCCATACATGTTATATCTTCCTATGAAAGAAAAGGGGAGCCGCGACTGCAATTTTGTTCTGACATAATCTCTACTTAAATGAACGTACGTCAGGTATTATTATGGTATAACTGATACCAGGTTTATTTTTCTTGTTTTGTATTGCTCCAATTTAAGAACAAGTGGAAACAGATTAGAGCGATCATTAGCAGGAATCACTAATGCCTTAATTGTTTCTTCTTTGAATTTTTTAGTCTAAATTTCCCTGCAGTTGTTCCGATCCTCTTACTTTCATTCTCTGGTATATCACTCTTTTAAAATCAAGTATGTTTAACATGCATTTAGTTTTGTAGTCATTTCAATTGGTGCAATAATAAAATAGCTAGTGAAGATCCAAAGTATTGTAGTGAGAGTTAAGTCAATAAATACTCCTTACCTTATTAGGTTTTTGAACACCCTGTTGTTCTAGTACTTTTCTCAGAATTAACAGTACAGGCAAAGAATAAATATTTAATTTGGAAATAGTTACAGTGCTTTTCAAGGCTGCTATGATTTTCTGCCAATCATTATGAAATGGGCTCATTCTTGATTTGTGCTTTCCAGACTAGTTTATTTGTTGTTCTTCTCTAAGTTAAGTAGTTTGGCTGTATCAAACTTAGCCACTCTCTCGTTGTGCTACCTTATTGCGTAGTCCTTTGTTCTCTTATATATATGGTCATAAACATTTTGTTGTTCATCTATTTCGTTTTAAGGAGATGGAACACTTGGAAATCAGGTTAGAAAATCAAGGTTCTCAGGGGAACATGTGCTAAAATTCATCTTCCTCGAAGGATTTCAAGGTGACACAGGCGGTGGTAAGTCTTATATTTTTAATCCTTTAAGAGTCCACATGGTTGTGTCTGAACTCTGAATCATGTTTTTACCGAATCTCCTTTACATATCATTCTTGAATCCCTTCTGTTTAGCTGATTAATAATAGTAAAAGAAATATATTAGTGATTGATATTAAATATCTCCTTTTTTAAGCCTTATTTTCTACCTTGAGGATCATCGTTCAGTTTTTAACAAAGTAGTCAAACCTATCATAAAATTAACCCCCATATTGCCATTTGTTAATGATTGTCGGAATGGAGGCATAATATTTTTGTTGTCCAATTAGAGACCAATTTGTTATCATTTAATCTGAATTTAGAATGTTACATTTTGCAGCAAATCTGGTAATATGGATAAAGGTCATATAACACTTGCAAGTTTGTTTTCAGGAAGGTTGGGTATATACTTGGAGCTTCCGTATCTTTTTTTTTTTCCTTTTAAGTTACACATATCTGACATTCTAATTACATTGCTAATGTTCACTTGTGCTCAATTTTTCTTTTTCTTTTTCTTTTTAGCTTCTCTTGTAGAAGCCTTTCTCAGGTGGTGACATGTTCTCATGTCCTACAAGGATATGGTATTAACACTATATACTCCTTGGTATTTCATGTTTGTATCCCCATAATATCCTAAATTCTCAATAATCTACTGCTTATATTTTGAGTCGTAGAATATATCATCATTACTTGATCAAGGGAGCTTATTTTTCTTTTTTGATATTTGTTTTTGTCGCTGCAATATAGGTCTGACAACAGACGCGCTGGATCGTTTGTCTCGCTACCAAATGAAATGGATATGCTGGTACAGTGGGCCCTCATGTAACAAATTTAGATACATGCTTAGAATCTGTTCCTGAAATGGGATATTCCTTATTCTCAAGGTACTACAAACGCGAAAACCTCACTAATGAGGTTTTGGTTGAGGGGTGGTTTCACACAGGTTTGTTTCTTCACATGGTCTTTTAATTGGTTTTAAGCCCACTCATTTAACCATATCTGTATGGGTCTCTTGCTAAGCTTCCACTTCAGGGGATGTTCTTGAGTGGCAATCAAATGGAAGCATGCAAATTATTAACCGGAAGAAGAACATCTGTAAGCTATCACAAGGAGAATATGTGGCAGTTGAAAAACCTGGAGAATGTTAACGGACTTGTTCCTGGTCTTGTGTCTCAGTATGCATTCTAACAAATTTGTTCACATATTCCCTCCCTCCCAATTGAAACTACACATTTTAACCAAAAGGTTTTCTCAATTGAAACTACACGCTTTCTAAAATGGAAAATTTATAATACTTCTTTATTCAATGAGATTTACTTTCACACTCACAACTACTTTTCACTTACTATTTCTCACTCCACTTTCTCTCTCATACCCACTTTTTCATACTACACCCACTCCACTACCACTTATCCTTAATTTCCGTGCCTAACCCAAAACTTGTAGTTTGAATTGGGACGAAGGGAGTATATTATAGAGAATTTGACTCGGAAGTTCATTTTGGGACAAATCACTTTCCTTCAAGTTTCTTATTAAATTGAAATGACCCAGAAGTTTATGAAATAGTATATAATACTGCATGCATTATTATAGAAATATTGTACCACACCTCATTTCTATAATGATACTTCAAGGCATGATGTTTCTCACTTTGACATGCATATTAAACTCATTGTTATAAATTACTACTCTGTCCTCCCAAAATGAATGTATAAAGAAACCATTTTTCAACTCAAACTTTTCAGTATTGTTCTGTTTCATTTATAATATTGCACTAACTTTTTGTATGGGACAAATCAGAGGCATAAAATGTGTAACTTCATTTTTTTAATGTGGGATTTGTTGTTGGGTGGGGGGGGGGGGTTATAATTGTTCTCCTAGGTTTTCTACTTGGCCCTTTTTATTTCCCTTATATTTAACATAACATTCTATATTCTATTTGGAACTGTATTGTGCACATCGTTCTCTTTTCCTTTGAAAGACCGGGAATATATTTCACTTCCTTGGTCCCAAAAAGTAATCCACTTCTATTTTTGAAAAGTTAACATAGAACAATATTTCAATTGCTCATTTATCCCAAAATGAGTATCTACTTTAATATTTTTAGAGATAATTCAAGCATTTATAGTGGAAATGTACATAAATACCCTTTAGGATGGAGGGATAATCATTCGTTCATTTCTTTTAACTTTAAAAAACTCAATGACCAGAAGAAAATTGAGATAACTATCAATGGCCTCTTTCTAATCGCTTTTGCTTCATCATGCAGAATGTCATTCACAAGATGTACAAGGATAGAGACTAAGACCTTGCCTCTAATCTATTTATTCCATTATTATCGACGAGGTTAGTCCAACGTGACCCAGACGAATTGTACCCTTGATTAATTCTATTTATTTTTTGTACATATATTTATGGGTAAAATAATTGAAAGGCCCCATCGGAATCCAAGTCGGTGCAGAATTCTAATACTATGAAGTTTAAAATGATGAATTTGGATGAGTTTTAGATACTATGTCCATGCAACTTAACATGTTGATATAAATTGTGTTTCTTTTTTGTTAGTTATTGTCATGAATATAAATTTAGAAGTGCACTTGATTTTCCACCAATGCTGACGAGGGCATTTTCTACTGTCGTTTTCCTATATATTTAGCTGGATAAAAAATAGGTTTGTTCTAGCTTTTTTTTTTTTTGCAATTACCCAAAAAGAATGAGGACATATATGTCGAAACAATATTTATTTTCAAATTCAAATTAAGCATAACAAACTGGTCTCAGACTTAACAATCATTGAAAACACACACATATATAAGCAAGATATTCAATTTTTGCTTTCAAAAGTGTCACTATCAACGGCAAATGTGTAATCTCCATCTACAACACAAATATTGTAAATTTTGAAGTAAACAATAGGAAATGTGTCATTAAGGACCAAAAAAGGCTTAATTCTAAGTTTAAAGTTTAAACTTAGATATAAAAACTCCACCATAATATTTACTTCAAATAAATGAGTTAATTACTGGTGATTATAAGTTAATAATTTATTATTTTTTACTTTTGATATTTCATTTAAGATTGATTTTATGTTAAAAATTAAACTTTAAATATTTTTGAAATATCCAATTCAAAATATGATTATTTTCTAAAATATTATGGAAAATTAAACTGGTGATTATAAGTTAATACGATGAATTATCTTCAAAATCATATTTTCTTAAATTATGCGTTGTTCTTATAAATATTTATACATTCTTTTTAATTAATTTGTCAAATAATTATATGTATGTTTAACACATGGGTGTAAATGCTAGAAATATGTGGAAGAAGGTTTCGATTCCAAGGATGTCATTAACATCATATGCTAGGACGATCAAATTTCAGATAGAAAGAATTAACAAAAATTAAGATATATCGTTGTCTACTTCCGTTATTCTAATAAAGAAGCCTTCTTTTGTCATGATCAACTCTATATACGTTGTCAAGAGTTACTAGCCCCGACGGGTATAAAATATTGATCTTTTCAATTATTAACATGGAAGAAATAAAATTGTTGTCGTCCATAGTGCACGGGTGTATTGCTAGTGTATATAAAAGCTATAAACCTAATCTTGATGCTGCCAAACTATTTTGGTTGCACAGGAACTGAAATGAAGCTGGAATCACCGGATATCTTTCCTCCTTGAATGGTCTCCTGGACATGAACAAACGTGAACTAAGCCGGGGATGGCTCCGGCAAGACCCCTCCGGCGTGAGAGTAAGGTTACTTAGTCACAAACAAGTAATCAACAATGGAGTTTTAGAGAGAGAGAGTTTGGATAGTAGAGAGAGAACGTACCCTAGAAATGCCACTATTCCTCTTGTTTTATACTCCCAAGCCCCCATGTGCCTTGCACATGGGGGACACTTGTCAACCATCCACCAAAGGTCCTCAACCAACTCCAAAGTTAGTGGAATTATCCTGTTCACCTTGTCACATCACCTCTCAATGACGGTTAGGGTAAGACTTGAGGGCGCCAACCTGAATAACACCCCAAATCCTTCAAACACGCAAGTCGCCCAAGCGAGAACCAAAGGTAGGGAGACAATCCCTATGTCCCCCTCAATCCCAACCTTCTGATAAACGAGATCCCGACCTTTCTATCCCATTATATGGAGTCATCAACATACAAGTTACGTTTCTCGCTTGGTCTGGCCTCTTACTTAGCAGTACTCTCACGAGCCGTCTTGCAAATGTCGCCTAATCATGCATGTCGCCCCAACTATACATGTCGCTTCATCGATCTGGCCAGCCTGCGATACACAAAATGGACATGTTGACCCATTTCTGAGTTAAGTACATATTTAGTCCTTGACGTTTAGCGTTTTTTACGGTTTCGTCCCTATCGTATTTTTGTGAACGTTTACGTCCTTGACCTACCTATATAATTTTCCTGTTAATCCTTCCGTCCACTTTCCGTCAATTTCTCCGTTAACTTTGCTGAGGTGGCAGTAATGGGGGTTGAAACCGTAAGTAAAATGTTAAACTCTAAACCCTAAAAAATAAATTTTAAAGTTACAAAACACCCCCTCTTCCTTTAAAATAATAATAATAATAATAATAATAATAATAATAATAATAATAATAATAATAATAATAATAATAATAATAATAATAATAATAATAATAATAATAAAATAATAATGATAATAATAAAAAAAATTAATAATAATAATAATAAATTTAATAATAAAGGGTTAATGACAATTTAGGACCTGTAGTATAGGGGCATTACTACATTGGGGCCCGGAGTCCAAAAACTATCAATTTAGGGTCTTAATTTAAAATTTTGATCAAATTGGGGCTTTTTGACGGAAAACGTTAAAAAACTCCGTTAAGTGACCATGTGCGAGACATGTGACATTCAGTGAGGGCATTTTGGTCATTTCGGGTTCAAATTTGCTTCGTGCCCTAAATTGACATTTTTTCTATAAAATAATAAATACAAATATTTAGTTTTTTTTTTTTTTTTTTACAAAAAATGATTAGTAAATTATTCAATTTATAAAATATTTTTTGAAACATTAATAAATTATTTTAGTAGCATTATTATATTTAAACTAAAGCTAAATATTTCATTTTTTAAGGAAGATATATTTATTTCATTGATTATATAATGAATAAGAAAATTATAAAATCATCTATTTTCCAAGGCATTTTAGTTCTGATAAAATCATGAAATTTTGTATAAAAAACAATTATAAATTTTAAACTAAGAACCCACAAATCCAATTTCCATGACTCGCACAGAACCCACAAATCCAATTCCCTCATGAACTTGCTTCAATGGTGGTTTCAAGCGTTTCAAATGAAACCCACCCAAGCAATCATCAGATTCAATCATTAAAGCCTCCCATTTCGTTTCATATCCCTCAAGTGTTCACTCGACATTCACAGTGGAATTGGGGGTTTGAGTGGTTGAAATCCAGCAAGATCTTAAGGCGAAAAATTGTAGTAACTCCGCCGAGATGAAGTGGGATGAAGCAGAAAGAGAAGGGTTAGGGTTTGTGGGGTTCAAGGAATTGAGGATTTGGGAGGAAGAATGGTGCATTACCCGATTCCAAGGGAGATGCGCGAACAAATGGAAAATGACTTGCGGAGGAAGTGGGCCTGTAAGTCGTTACTGATTTGGAATTGAGGATTTGGGAGAAAGAATGGCGCGTTACCTGAGTCCATGGACTCCGGTGGCTTTTTTCCCTGATTTTTTGCTCTTTGCCTTGTGAAATCCCCCCCCCCCCTTTCAGCCATTACTGATTTGGAATTATTTGGAGTGGTGGTGAGTGCTCCTTAATGTGTCGGTGTGTTTTTGTTGAATTTGATTTTTCTGGGTTGTTGGTGGTGGCGGCGGCAGTGTGTTGGTGGTGTGTTGAAGGCTTTGGAAGGTGGATACAAAAGGTTGAAATGGGAAAATAAAATTTCACATCTCTGTTAAATCTTTAATGAGTTTTTTTTTTTTTTTGTAAAAAACTATTTTTATTTTATAATTTTCTTATTCATTTTATAATCAATGAAATAAATATATATTCCTTAAAAAATTAAATATTTAGCTTTAGTTTAAATATAATAATGCTACTAAAATAATTTATTAATGTTTCAAAAAATATTTTATAAATTGGATAATTTACTAATTATTTTTTGTAAAAAAAAACTAAATATTTTTATTTATTATTTTATAGGAAAAATGACAATTTAGGGCCTGAAGTTTGGGGCTGAATGCGAAATGACCAAAATACCCTCAAAAAATGTCATGTGCATCATACAAGGTCAGTTAACGGCCATTTTTAACGTTTTCCGTCAAAAAGCCCCAATTTGATCAAAATTGTAAATTAAGGCCCTAAATTGATAGTTTTTGGACTTCGGATCCCAATGTGGTAATGCCCCTATACTACAGGCCCTAAATTGTCATTAACCCTAATAATAATAATAAAATCAAACTTTGACAGTTACAAAATACTCCCTCCCTCCGTCCCATTTCAATTCAAGCTTTAATTTTTTTTTCAAAATAAGTGTCCCGTTAAAAGCTTCACATTTTCTAAAATGGCAAAGAATCTTTACTATTTCACCCACTTTCAATTCTTTATTCATTTTAAAAAAAGATCTTAAAAAGCGTGCAAAAATGTCATGGCTCAATTGAAGTGGGACGGAGAGAGTATTTTATTTTGTTGTTAAAACACCACCACCGTCAATCTAACACCACCACTGTCGGATATATTTATATACAGGGATCTTAAATACAGGGATCTAATTTATTCCATCGCTGCCCCTGCCCGTCTCGTGTAAGTCTACCCGAGATGTCCTCTTACATCTCGGGTAGACTTACACGACATATCTCGGGTACATTTACACGAGATTTATGTCGTGTAAGTCTACCCGAGATACAAGAGGACATCTCGGGTAGACTGGCACGAGATATGCATCAGAGGCTAATGTTTCACTTCAGCAACAGGAAAAGCTCAGCCCGAGTTTGAAATGTTTGTGATGTAGTTAATTCATCATCGATGTCCGGTAGGAACCCCGCAAAATACAAATACAAGAGTATCGCCGCTTCAGGATCCAGATGTATCTCGGGTATATCCACTGAGACACATCTCGAGTAATATTACACGAGACACATCTCGAGTAAACTCACTCGAGATGCATCTCGAGTGTATTTACCCGAGATGTCCCCCGTACGCTTTAAAAAAACAAGATGGGATAATGTTTCACTTCAAGAACAGAAAAGCTAACAAGAGACTCGAACTTGGAATAAATTTTGATTGTGAATGTGATAGGACATCTCCACAAAAACCATGGGAGGGATGAATATACCATTACACGTATAGTATCGCCAAATTGTTTACGAAATGAAAGTGTTTACGAAACGAAAGCAATTAATTCAAACATTCATACAAAGTGGATAAATAAAAAACCATAACACATATACTATCCCAAATGTAATCTTTGTCTTCTTGCATCGCTGTCCTCCTCATATAGTCGATCGTACTCGATGTCCTATCTTGGTATGGGAGGTGCAGCTGCTTGCGCTTGGATCACATTGGGACCTCCAAGGGAGCGGTGTTGGTGGAATGGGGTAATCATTGCCTAACATGTGAAGCCGCAAAAGCATTAATGCTAAATACAAGGCCATCAAATATAACGACTATAAGTAGGACAACAAAATATAACTAATATAATATAGATGATAAAGTAAAGTATCATACCGCTATAAAATGGGTGGGGACTTGTCCCAAAGACAACCGTGTCCGTCGGTGGTTGTACTCCCGCACGTACGGTCACCGGAAGGCATAAGTTGCCACCGCTAGATCCGTACGAAATAAACGCCACGTTATACCTCGTGGCAATGATGTGCCCAACCTCTGGGAGCGTCATCCAATAATAGTCGGGCGCCCACGGTTCATAACAAGCAAGCTTACGTAATGCCTCCGATACCGGTATCCAAGATAGAACTCTCTCATAAAGCTCTTGGTGATCACGCACCTCGTGTAACATTCTCGAGCGAACTCGGCCCCACGACTCCTCAGCTCCGTATATTTGTAATGCTACGGCTCTATAGCCACAATGACCATCTCCTTTGACGTTGGTGATGCCTCCAATATAAGTGGATAATGAAAGGCGGAAAATACGCCAAGTACGCTGAGTCGTATATACTAGTGTGATTGGGATGTCCATTTCCCTCTCCACGTCCCTCGACCATGATCCCGTCCTCGACCCCGTCCTCGACCTCGACCTCGACCTCGACCCCGTCCTCTCCCACGACCTAAGGAGCTAGCGGTGGATGAGACGTAGGAGTACTAGCGAGGGTTGATGGTGTGGCTTTGGTAGGTGATTTCCGTTTGCGCGTGGAATCCAAACTCCTCGGGTTGATGCCATGAATGCACATCTAGACCCGAAACAGGAAAAATAAAAAGAAGTGTGAGAAGCAAAGTGTCAAATGTACAACAAACACCCAAAGATTTGAGGCATAATTTGCATGAAAATACATACCCTTTTCTAGTCGAGGGCGGTGTAGCGGGGACTCCATAAAAGTTGTTTGTATGCTCCCAATTCGACGGTTCTCTTGAACTTCCGGCCTGGGTTGATTCGCCTTTGAAGTATGATCTGGCTCTAAGCAACCATCGCGTGGTGATTAAGCCCTTCTTCCATATGCCATAATAACCTTCTCCTTACCGGTTCGGTGCCGTCTCAACTCTAGCCAACACATCTCGAAAACCTGCCGATATCTATGTAGGGATCCTCGGCATGAACGGTGTCCACTTCAATGTCCAACTTCTTCCGTAACTCATCAATCATGGAAAGCTCAATCCGTCCCCACGCTCCTCTATATGTGAAATCTCATGGAACAGGGAAGTCCATGTGTCCGCCCGATGTAACACCCGCAATCGGCCTCATTGATGACATAACCCGAGTACGACCATACTTGAGTGTCTCGATTCGAGACCGCTCCTTTCGATAAGATCCAAACCATGTACCGACACTCTAGTCAATAGGTTGCGAAACGCATTAAGTTTATCCAAATCAAGTGGAGTTCGGTCTTCGCTCTATTCATAAACCGCTTGATATTTGTTAGCTGGATATGAAAGATTCTACGAGTCGTCTTGAAGATCGTGTCATAAGTAGAAGAAGCACTCTCCAATGCCTTCTTCAACCTGTTATGCTCACCCTCACACCTGTTTGTTGTATGGGTCCCAAAGTGTTTCAACACATCCGTGTGCATGGACGTAATATTCCGAGCGTACGGAGTAATCCGTATCGCCGAGGTAATCCAATAATTTAGGGTAAGATTTGTAATCGACAAGAAAATTCTTCCAACGTTCATCCCATTCGTCGAGGTAGAGGCCGAGATTGCTTTATTGAACCTCCTCGCGAACGACTCTCGCAAAGTCAATGCTACCGGTTTCTTTCAACCCACGCTCTCTAACATTCATCTCTATATGCCTCCGACACAAGATGTGTGCGGTGTGGGGAAAAACTAAACGGATAGCACCGATGAAACCCAACTCCCGATCTGTGACAAAAACTGTAGGCAACTGAGGAGGTGTAAACAGACTGAGCAAACATTCCAATACCCATTTATAATCACCCGTACTCTGATGCCTGAGGAACACAGACGCGATTGTGAAATTATGGCCGGAGAAGTAAACCCCACACCGCAAGAAGTACAATCCGTAGCAGTTGGTGTTGAAGGTGCAAGCCACCCTCGATAACATACGGAAACAAGTTAAGAATCTTCAATGCCGTAGGGTGAGCGAAGAATATATCTCCGATCGTGCCACTCTCGTGGTCAATCCTCATGAAGTATGTATACCCATCATCGGCGAGCAATTTTAGGAAATGTTGAAGCGCGGTCCTCCCCTGTCTTTCTCCTTCTCTATACTTTGTGACTGCGTTGCGAACGTGCATCGGAGTGCTGACGTTCGTCTCATCTTGCATCTTTAACATTCCTACTATGTTATTCGGACGCAACGAACATTCGCTCGCGGTACAAACCGCCGCGTATTCACCGGTGTCAATTTCCCGACAGGAAACCCTTCCTGATACTTAGGAAATTCATGATTATGCACCCTATTCTTCACAACATAACCCCATAACCCATCACCACCCCTTTCTTTGGCATATAGTCTAAAAGTGCAATCCCTTTTCTTCGTACTTGTCTTCCTTTTGTTCATTGATCTTCCGGCCCCGTTGTCCACCAAAATGACAAATTATGTTTGCGTACGCAAGAACATTTCCACGTCTATTCTTCGAGTCCTTTATAACAAGGTATATATTACGGCGCCTCGCGATGGCTTGTACATGGGCAAGAAGCTCACCGAAGTTTGAAATGTTTGTGATGTAGTGAATTCATCATCGATGTCCGGTAGGAACCCCGCAAAATACAAATACAAGAGTATCGCCGCTTCAGATCCAAAGCATGTATCTCGGGTATATCCACTCGAGACACATCTCGAGTAATATTACACGAGACACATCTCGAGTAAACTCACTCGAGATGCATCTCGAGTGTATTTACCCGAGATGTCCCCCGTACGCTTTAAAAAAAAAACAAGATGGGATTTTTAAAACAAGATGGGATTTTTATTTTTATTTTGATCACAATACACACAAAAAAAAATTAACAACTTACTTCATCGAAGCTAGGATCATTGACACTTGGAGAATGTTGATGTGGAGGAATATTTTGTAAGATTTCTTCTTCTTCATCAATGAGAAAATCTATCGTATCAAGGTCAACACAATCATAAGAATTTTGTGGAGAAGTTTGTGAGGCATAATCATTGAAACTTGGAGAACTTTGGGGAGAATTATGTGAGGAATCCATGTTATTATTTGAGGAATCCATGTTATGAACTTAAAAATTGAATTTTTGAATGAGAATGGCGTTGGTGTGTTTTCTGGATTTATGTTCGGAATTTTAAACGTCAAATTCCTTTCAACGCAACGATTTATGGAAATTTAGACGCGTACGAGATGTTCAACTATTAAATCTCGTGTAGTTATACACGAGATGTTCAAGTTTCTCGTGTTAATATACACGAGATGTCATATTTTCCATAAACCCCGGTTTTTTATTTTTTTAAATTTTTTCTAAGATCTAGATGACATTTTAAGACTTTTTCATGCTTATGACATTGGTCAAAATATTAAAGGAAGTGGAGTTACAAAAATGTCCCATTTTTTAGGGTTTTAAGGAATATGTCCCGAGCATCCGAAAGTGGTACACGTATAGGTTTTTTATTTTTTTTTAAATTTTTTCTAAGATCTAGATGACATTTTAAGACTTTTTCATGCTTATGACATTGGTCAAAATATTAAAGGAAGTGGAGTTACAAAAATGTCCCATTTTTTAGGGTTTTAAGGAATATGTCCCGAGCATCCGAAAGTGGTACACGTATAGGTTTTTTATTTTTTTAAATTTTTTCTAAGATCTAGATGACATTTTAAGACTTTTTCATGCTTATGACATTGGTCAAAATATTAAAGGAAGTGGAGTTACAAAAATGTCCCATTTTTTAGGATTTTAAGGAATATGTCCCGAGCATCCGAAAGTGGTACACGTATAGGTTTTTTATTTTTTTTTAAATTTTTCTAAGATCTAGATGACATTTTAAGACTTTTTCATGCTTATGACATTGGTCAAAATATTAAAGGAAGTGGAGTTACAAAAATGTCCCATTTTTTAGGGTTTTAAGGAATATGTCCCGAGCATCCGAAAGTGGTACACGTATAGGTTTTTTATTTTTTTAAATTTTTTCTAAGATCTAGATGACATTTTAAGACTTTTTCATGCTTATGACATTGGTCAAAATATTAAAGGAAGTGGAGTTACAAATCCTAACATTTTTTAGATCTCTAAGAGTAGGATGACATTTTAATCCGGAGTCACGTGAGGAACAAAGGCGCGGGATGATCTCCTCGTAAATAGTGGCCCCCAACGGGTATCGGCCCCGAACTCCGCCATGCCAAACTCAACCCAATCGCCCAAGTCTCGATCTATGTCACCACCATAATGCTTCGATACCCCTTCCGACCCTTTGCCAAAACGCATATCTCGCTCGCTATGGGGGCGCCTGGGATCCTCTCGTCGTACCCGAACCGCCCGGTCACACGATCGGCCATATACGCCTCGGTGATGTCACGAAGCGTATAACACCCCGTAGTATGAAACATGTGCAAGACGTGTCCGACCCGGTCCCATATGGAGTCCAAATAACTCCGTGAGTAGACATTGTTAGGCAAAGTCAACATAATATCTAAGGAAGGACACAAAAACGTATAACGCTTTTAATATGAATAACTCACACCGTCGCCCCATCCCGTCAAGAATGCGGCGATACCGCACAAGATGATCGAACGACCTCCCAGAATCATCACGAGACCATCTACGGGCTCTCTGCCCCTCGCCGCCACCGCGGGTCAAGAATCCCGCCGAAAACCCGGAAAGTACTCGTATATCCAGGCCTGATATGTATGTAAAAAAGTATTAAAAACTACTCAAATGCAACATTTAATAACAGAGGTGGGGGGGGAGTAGACAAAGAAAGAAAGTGAATGGAGTAAGATGTACCTCTGGAGAGCCGCACAACCGCCCATCTCGTTGCATCCGGATCTGACGCCTTCCCCAACTCTCGGTACATATATGCCAAAGTGGCCGATCCCCAGTGAGAGAGTGGGGAGGCCGCCTAGATCCATGCAAAGTGGAAGGTAAGGCCGAGGGCACCTTATCTCCGCTCTTGTCCACGAACATCGTGCAACCCAATAGGTGCAGTGATATACGCGGACGCACGCCGGGCATCTCGTCATGCCCTCTACGCCGAGTAAATAGGCGCTCGACCTCCCTCAATGAGTACCCAGTGCCGATCAACTGGAGGTGGCTACGGATGCCGGATAGGTCAGGCACTGGGTCCGGATACCGAACAGGTCGGCCTACACAGCTGATACCTGTAAAATGAAAATGAACATAAACATTTCAGTACAAGAGATGAATTTATAAAAATAAACGTAATCCTGACATGAATGTAGGCAACAGCTCATATAGGCTTGATACAATAACAATTTTTAGAATTTTATTTGGATAATTATTTTTGTTTAAATTACTCGGTCAAAGTGAACTCAAGTTGACCAAAATCCTAAGTCGTGCGGGACGGAGTGTAGTATATAACAACAACATACCTAGGATATGAAAGACGCCACGCAATGCGTGATCGTCATCTCCCCCCAAGGCATATGGAACGAGTTAGTCTCAGGAGACCACCGTTCCAAAAATGCCGTAAGCAGCGCATGGTTCGGCCTCTGAATGACCGCACCGTGCAGCTGCTGGAGGCCCGACGCATCCACGAGGGCCAGCCAGGCTCTATCGGCAGCCGGATGCGCATCACGGTCGAACCCGTTGATTCGAAACAAAAATATAATCAATTCTCGAGAAAAGCAAAGATGGGATAAGTAAAGGAATATTTACGGTGTGTGTGTGGTATAAATGACTTCAAGATTGTAAACATATCACATTAATTAGTAGCTTACCTATCCGGATGCGTCGCCTCGTCTCGGAAAGTCACTAATGACTCACTAATGGAGTCACTCCAAATCTGTCCGGCTCGGTGATCACCGAACCCGTATAGCAAGGAAACATCCTCTGGGCCACCACCAGTGGTCCCTCTCAAGCCGCCACGATGGTCGCCCTCCACACCCCGCTCCTCCCCGTCCCCGCCCGATAGCCACAACCCGACCCCCGCCTCCTCCCATGTCTCAGCCGGTCTCCTAGGCTCTACTATATCCTCCTCCTCCTCCTGCTCCTCCTCCACCTCCTCCTCACCTCCACCTCCACCATCATCATCATCATCATCCACCTCCACCTCCACCTCCACCTCCACCACCAGAACCAGAACTATCACTCTCCTCCTCCCCATCAGAACTATCCTCCTCCTCCTCCCCATCGAACTATCCTCCTCCTCCTCCCCACTATCCCTATCGACCGCCGCCTCCTCCTCCCGCTCATCATCACCGTGGCTCCCTCGTGCTCGGCCTTCCTCCGGTTTTCTTCTCTCTCCAAACGCTTATCGCCCTTCCTCTTTCTAGCCGAAACGGTCATAGGTTCACGTGCCTACAAAAACACAAATAAGAGAGAGACAATACACTAGAGACATCTCGTGTGAAACCACTCGAGATGCATCTCGAGTGGGTTTATACGAGACATCTCGTATAAACTCCAGCTTTCGAGACGCATCTCGAGTGGTTTCACTCGAGATGTCCCATTAAAACCCGCCATTGCTACCCAGCTTTATGCCAAAACTTGGATTCAATTTTAAACAATCTAACACAAATCAACAACAACATTGGATGACATCTCGGTGAAACCACTGAGATGCATCTCGAGTGGGTTTATACGAGACATCTCGTATAAACCCACTCGAGATGCATCTCGAGTGGTTTCACTCGAGATGTCCCATTAAAACCCAGTTCATTGCTACCCAGTTTATGCCAAAACTTGGATTCAATTTTAAACAATCTAACACAAATCAACAACAACAGTGGGATGACATCTCGAGTGAAACCACTCGAGATGCATCTCAGTGGGTTTATACGAGACATCTCGTATAAACCCACTCGAGATGCATCTCGAGTGGTTTCACTCGAGATGTCCCATTAAATTAGGTTTAAGTTTACCTTCTTTACGGGCACGGTCGAAGAGGACGCTCCGGCGACGATTACTTTGGCGGTAGCGTCGGCCTCCGGTGCGAGCGGGGTTGGGACGCCGGGATTTTTACTCTCACCATTGTTGCGAGTCGATTGAAATCGCCTGAGAGAGAGAGTGTTTCTCGTTCGTTCACAGAGAAGAGGGAGAGTCTGAGAGAGAGAGTGTTTGAAATGAAGGATAAAAAAAAAAAAATGGGTATATAAAGGGGCAAATGAGTAATTTCCCTTAATCCCTGTATTTAACACTCCCTGTATTTAGAATTTGCCGTTAAACAACCACCATATTAAATATCTCCCTCTAATTTTGAAGTTTGGTTCCAAAATACTTACATTGCCTCCACTTCTTATTTAATTGCTAGTAAAATAATTAATTTAACAGAATTTATTTGGTTCTTTCAACTTGATTTATTTTAAAAATGCTGGATATTTACCTTTAATATTAAGCAAAATCTTGTGAAAATACAATTTATTTAAGAAAAAACTGATTAAATAACTTTATAAATGCCCTTTTATCCATTAATATTATTCATTTTACTATCCTGTTGTTTTAATTTTGAACAAATCCAGTTTTTTTATGTTGGTTAAAACAAGGGACTATGCCTGATAAGTTTTAAAAAAGTTTCATAATGTCCGATAAGTTTCTTCCCCATGTTGTATTATGTTTCGAAAATACAACATCAATTAAGGTCATAATATTGCATTCCGGCGGCCGTCGGTGACCGGAGTCCGAAGCCCATGGACCGGCGACCAGATTCCGACCTCCGGCGACCGGATTCCGGCGACCGGCGGTCGGATTCCGGCGAAAATTGACCGGAATCCGGCATATGGCGGCGACGGAGCTGGGTTGTAGCGGAGGTGGTGGTGCCGACGCAGTATTATGATTTTAAACTACTGCATAACTAAATGTTGTATTATACATAATACAACATGAAAACTTATGGGACATTTTAATACAATGAGAAATTTAGTGGGAAGTGATTTTTCCAAAAGAAACTTATGGGGCAAATTCCCTTGTTTTTATGTTGGTTAAAACAAAACAATCAGATTTGTTAAATGCAGTAGTTTTAACTAACGGAATGGATCACTTTGAAATTTATTTGATAATATTGCGCAAGCCTAAACTACAATTTATACAGCTATACTAACTAACCAGGTCAGTATTTAACAAGTTTTCAATTTGCTTAAAACAAATTTCGTCCAACAACCAGCATCTAAACAACTACTTAGTATTAAACAACAGAGACAAAGTAATCATTTACAAGCCCTACGAACAAAAATTTGAAAAAGGGAGAAACAAATGGAAGCTTACATATTTATTTACACAAATGCATCAAAACTGTCAAAAAGAAAATATACACATATAATTCCATTACTTTCCGAAGCTCAAAGAAGCTTCTAAGGCTGCACCTTCTCAGGTAGGCCGGGTCCCCATATACGAATTGTTTGATCATCGCTAGCTGATGCTAACATTTGAGGTTTCCGAGGATTCCAGCTCACACAGTTCACGGTCATAGAATGCCCGTATAATACCTCAATGGGAATAGAACTATGTCGATTCCAAATGTATACCTGTTTATAAACAAAACCAATATTTACCTGTCAACATTTCCTATAACACACAGAAAACATGTTCATATGATGTTTCATATTCTCAAAATAAAAAATAAATTGATCCATGTTCATATGATTTTTCAAGTTTCATATTCTCTAAATAATATATAAATTGATCCATTGGTGGAAGGAAAATATATTTTTCCTTCATGTATGTTTTTTCCAAATTTTTCAGTGTTCAGTTCAGTTGTTTCAGGGAAATAAGTCAACAGTAATTTGACTAGTCATATGAAACCCCAACACTCTCCCAAGGAGAACAACTCGTGGATTAAGCTCAGTCTGAAGTCAGTTGACACTAAGCCCTTCTTGTTGATGATGGTGGAGTCAAAATTATGATATAGTGTAATTTTTTCCTAAAAAAGCCTTAGTCCCAAAATAATTTGGGGTCGGCTAACATGAATCATCATATGTCATTGTGAAAGATGTGAGGAGAAAAAAAAAAGAGTTAAAATAGGAAATAGGTGGAGATAAAATTTGGAAAAACCAAAGAGAAGATTAAAAAATAATAATGGTAGTAAAATATGCTTATATACTCGTTCCCGGAATAATGGTCACGTTTGGTCAACTAATCTGAACTTTGACCAACATTTTACGATAAATTTTTATTTTTATGAAAATTTAGAAATAGTTATAAATAAAGTTTATATTGGTGTATCAATAACCATTTTTCCGAATAGTATGGAAATAATCAAATTTTCACAACTTTCTGGTCAAAGTTCAACTTAGTTGACCGAATGCGACATTTATTCTGGGACAGAAGGAGTATATGACAGGGGAAATGAATTAAAAAAAGAAAAAGGAAAATTAACCCCCATCACCCACATTAACTTTTGCCCTCCACTTCGGCCTATTCAACTCCATATTTTCATTCAATCCCAATGAACTCATGTCGTTTTCGATCACCCTTATCCAAGTATTGTTAGGCCTTCCTCTACTCGGCTACCCTCACAATTTTATCTCTTCTCCACTCTTCAATCCTCCTAACTGGTGCATCATTCAGTCTTTGTCTCACACGACTAAACCACATTAGTTGACTGAATGCGACATTTAATTTGGGACAGAAGTAGTATATGACAAGGGAAATGAATTAAAAAAGAAAAAGGAAAATTAACCCCAATCACCCACATTAACTTTTGTCTTCCACTCCGGCCTATTCAACTCCATATTTTCATTCAATCCCAATAAACTCATGTCGTTTTCGATTACCCTTATCCAAGTATTGTTAGGCCTTCCTCTACTCGGCTAACCTCACAATTTTATCTCTTCTCCACTCTTCAATCCTCCTAACTGGTGCATCATTCAGTCTTTGTCTCACACGACTAAACCACATCAGGTGATTCTCCCTCATTTTATCTTCAATGGGTGCAACTCCTACTTTCCCCCTGATCACCTCATTCCTCGAGCCGATCCTTTTTTGTATGCACACGCATCCATCGTAACATACGCATCTCCACCACATTTATCTTATGAATGTGACACTGTCTCACGGCCCAACACTATATGTCATATTGCAGTCTAATTGTCGTGCGGTAGAATTTTCTTTAAGGGGATCAAAATTGCAAAAAATTACTCTTTTTTAGGGGGAAAATGTTAATTTCCTAAGCTTAAAGGTAGTATAAATGACATAACTCCAAAATCACGGGGGCTGAATGACCCCTATTAGCTTCAAGTAGCTTCACTGCTGACTATATTGGAAGTCATTCTATCCGTTCCATAATCAAATCATTTCCCAAATAGAAATGAGGAAAAACTGTATGTAATGGATATGGTAGAATACGGAAGGAATAGATGAGATAATTTCAAAAGTTAGATGATAACCAAAAACGTGTACTTCAATTTTGTAAGCTGGTAGCAGTGCACAAGAAACATGCTACTCCCTTTGTCCCATTAAGATGCTCCCATTTGCCTTTTTTGTTTGTCCCAAAAATATAGTTCCATTTCCATGATTGTTAGGTTAATATCATTGACTTCCAAAAATTGCCAACCAAGGAAGAAGGGGGAGTACTAGAGTAATAAGTAAATTTCATTAAGGTTAGAGATGGAAATGCGAACAAATTGTTAGAATGTTTGAATAGTCAAATGGGACTATCATTATGGGATGGAGAGAGTATTATTCATCTTTTCCCTATTTTGTATATAAGGGGCAACAATTTAAATCACTCAATGGTAAACTTAGAGGAGAGAGAGTATACCTGTGAATTCTCACTGCCGCTGGCAATAAATAAGCTGTTGCACCCACCAAAACAGGAGCGTATCACATACTTGCTCTGCCTATGGCCCTTGTACTTCAATGGCTTTTCCCATTCCCCAGCAACATCCCACATATGGATCTCTTGACTATTAAGGTTGACAATCAAATACTTACTATCCTTTGAAACACATAGGGACGTGATGGAGTGCTCTTCCGAAATGACCCGCTCAACATTAGTCCCCACATTTAATATTCGAATATCTTTATCAGAAAAAATGCTGATAAGATTTTCTCCATTTGGTGTAACAGCAATGTCTAAAACCGTAGGCATCCTCATCCCTCTCCACGCCTTGATCTCATTGCCTTCACTGTCCCACACGTAAATGCCCTTTTCAGGGTCAGAGCTGCCACACACGAGTTGCTTTGAGTCGGGGAACCAGGCACACGAGCTAACAATGAAGCCATCATCACCAAATGTGTGCTTACATATACCTGTTTCTACATCCCACAGCTTAAGGACTTCTCCATTTCCACAGGTCAGCAACATTGTGTCGTCAGGGCTCCACGCCACAAAGGACACAGGGTTTTGGTGACTTTGAAGTGTGTGCTTTAATGCCAGTTTACAATCTTCCAGCACCTAAAATTACCAAAATTAGAACCGAAAACAAAGGAATCAATCCCCAAATCAATGGGCAGGCTGCACCGAACTCAAACTCTCTCCAAAAAAAAGGCTATCAAACTTTATGTGCAGACTAAAAATATCCAAATGATTTATGAATGGGAAAGGATTTATAAGTGTTGGTCACAAAACCAGGTTGTGTTATGATTGATCCCATCCTTTAGTCGTAGAAACATAGAAGTGAGCAAAACGAGAGATGTGAGTACAGTCGAACCGCAATGATGAAATTTCAAGTTCATGATTCTGTATCTTGGTCATCTGACCACATCCCTTCTGTCTAGTCAGAGCCATGGACCACACAAGTTCTTGTGAAAGATATTATACAGACAGTTCAATAACCAAATTCCCTCTAAATAATGTAAGAATGGTCTAATCCATCAACTAAGCATGTTCATCTCACCTGAGTTGGCAGTTGGAGGCACTCAAGCCACTAATAGATCAAGTGTCCAACTTCCCAAAGGTGCAAGATATAGGAGGTTTATATTCCTGAACAAGGAAAAAGACAAGTGAATATGCCATGAATTTCCTTATGCCTCAATGTTTTCTGCAATGGTCATTGAATTTAATAAAGTTTTACATGACCATATGCAGCAGGGACTTGAAGACTAGCTTGAGATGAATATAATTTCGCAAGAACATTTTCTTGGTGTGAGGGAAGAAAATCATGAGAAACTTTCACACCAAAAGCAATGGAACATTAAGCAATTCTGGCTTCCCGAAAAACAAAATAAATATGAGGGGAGGAAATAAGTAACTGCATACTGAATAATTGTGGTTCTTGCCCTACACTATACAAGCAGTTACAGAGAGAACATATGCTTCAGATCAACTTCAACCTGAGGCGGAACCAGAAATCATGTCCCTGATTTCGTAAGTTGTATTGGTTGAGGCGGGACCAGAAATCAAACAAAAACACATACTGCTACCTAAATGATAGACCATGGTGATTGGTAAATATATCAGTTACTCAGTGAAATTGGACCAAGCTCAGCATCTGCTCCTATTTAAGGATCTTCTAAAACGACACTGACAGTAGAAGAAAGGCAAAGTCTGTTACTAGAGTGCTTAAAGAGATGAACAGATATATGCCACTTCTCCATGAAAGAAAAAAGAAAAGGTATATCAGATTGATGCCTCCATGTTCACATTTATGCCCTCCAAAGAGCATGTCACTACACATAAATGCATGCATGCATGAATGCATACATAGTTACATGTGTACATATAAATACTACTCCCTCCGTCCCACTTCAAGAGTCCTACTTTCCCTTTTGGTCCGTCCCAGACCAAGAGTCCCATTCCATAAATGGCAAATTTTGAACAGTGTTTCGAACATTTATACCCTTATAATGTAAATATATTTACAAAAAAAAAACATTCATTATGCCCTTATAATGTTAACATATTTACAAAAAAACCAATCAAAAAGTACTTTTATCATAAATGTTTTAACTTTTACATTCTCTCTCCTCTAATCTTCTACCCACTTGCAATTCTTTATTCATTTTTTAAAAAAAAATCTTAAGAAGCGTGAAATACTACCCTAGGACCCTTGAAGTGGGACGGAGGGAGTATTTATGTATAATTATGTGTCTGTGTCCCCGAGTAAATTGAAGTACAATAATTTAAACACCATTGTCATAGATCTAATATATACCTTCCATATGATGGCTGTACAGTCACTTGATGACGATGCCAAGTAATGGCCATTATTGGAGAATTGCACGAACCAAACTTCATTCTTATGGTCTGTCAATATCTACAAAAATATACATAAAAAAATAAAAACGGGGCTGAGTCCATCATTCATGCAGTAAAATCACAATTGAGTAGATGCCACAGCAGTCCAAGTATATGCCATGTTTACATAACTTTTACTTCATTTTCTAATGCTATTTAGAAATAAAAATACACGCCTTGCAAAGAAAGAGCTGCATTACTTTCAAAGGAACCAAAAAATTATAGATAGCATGCATGGCAGAGTACTTGAGCACTTACTGTCTGAAAATAGATCAAGTATGAAAAGGTAACGTAAGATTCGCTATTGAAAAGATGCACCCATTCTCTCCATTTTCTTTATCATAAATCTTAAGTATAAAACACACACATATATATATATATCAGATTTCAATATTTTCAAGTGTTACTCCAGGGCATAGCAGTGTCTCGGTCTTCTACAACTCCATTCTGTGAGTTCAGCATCAATGGTAAACCACATTCTGTTGTGTTTAAAGGCTAAATTACCATGCAATTATAACAATATCAAACATATTGATTAAAGATATCCTACTATTATCATCTAAGCAACTGTGTTACTTATATATTAGGAACTTAGAAAACATAAACTACTCGATTGGTAACTTAAACCGCTTTTTGACTGGTTAAAGTAATTTTGAGTTTCAAACTTCCTCAGAGAGTTTTAAGTGTTCCCTTTGCATGATTAGTAAGCAAACTAGCAGCTAAAGATATGAAAGAGGTGGACACTAAAGCATCATATATCCTACCCAAAACCATTTGAAGAAACATGAATAGAGTAAAGCTATACAAGTACATGTATTCTACAACCCAAAGGGTACCACACTAACCACGTGGAAGTACTTGGAGAATTGCTTCAATAGGATAACAAAAAAAAATCTCTAAAAACATATTGAAATTGATGATAATATATCAAAATTTCAAGATGGATATCTTTATCTCTAGAAATAAAGGGCATTGACATCACTCATAAAATTATGACCCACCTGGACAGTCTCAGTAGGGATCTGATCCCTACCACAGTGATGGTCCTCATATAGGGATATTGCCTCAAGGGAATTATGATACATGCATGAATCTATTTGGGAAGTAACCACCATTTCCACCAGATGCTCCAACCTTCTTTCAGGAAGTATAATAGTGGGAGGGAGCACTTTCTCCAATTCTATTAGCAATGTGTCCCGCGTCTCTTGAATAATATCCTCATCAATCTTAACCAGCCCTATCTCCTGCAGGGAAACCAACCCAAAAGCAAGTTTGTGCACTTTCTCTCTGCCCACATCCAGTTCAGAAATCTGTTTCCGCAAAAGGTTCAAGGCCACAACATTATCCCCACGGCCTAAACACTCTAATAACCGCTGCTTAAGAACAAGAAATAATGCTGAATCTCGTATTTCATCTGTCAAGCCCTTGATCCCATAGAGGCAATCAATGCAAGCATCCCAATCCGCCTTGAGAATCAAAGATTTAAGTAACTCAAATTCTGCGGATTTGTATAGAATACCAGACTCTAATTCCAAACAAGCTGCAGATTTACCATATCCTAACGAATAGAGACACTGAATAATAAGTCTTACAAATTCATGCTTCTTCACCAATCCTTTTGGACCAAGCAATGTCGACGGATTGTCCATATATAAGAAAGTTCTTTCCTACGAATAACAATTCCCATTACTTTTCAGTTGCCATCATTTCTAATATTTCAGTAACTACCAAGAAAACTCCGAACACTTTTTGCTAAAATCCATAACAGAAACAAATAACAACAACAACAAGCGAAAAAACAACATTAGCAATGGAAGGAAATAAAAACAAAATTGATGAAAGGCAAAGCAGTTAAATACTTTGAGCATAGATATAGTTTCAAAACAAACACCCATGACATGAGTGGCTATTCCCAACCAATACAAATTAACATAACAAGTGCACAAGTACACCAACCCCATATGACAAACAAACCATGGTAACCTTCTTAAATTCAAATCAACCATTTTCAACCAATACTCGTCATATATTCACAATGTGTTACAGAACCTCAAAGGTAATACAAACAACATACTCCCTTCCAAAATAAATGTCGCATTCAGTCAACTAATTTGAAATTTGACCAACATTTAATGAAAAATTATTTATCTTCGTGAAAATTTTTTAAAAAAAAGTTATGAATAGTATTTCTATAGGTGTATCAATAACCATTTTCAGAATAGTATGAAGATAACTACATTTTCAGAACTTTTTGGTCAAAGTTCAAGTTAGTTGATAGATGAGAGATTTATTCTGGGATAGAGGGAGTATACAAATACAACAAATTACGAGTTCCATGCTCGTGAAAACAGCAAAAAGGTTCATAGCATATCATATCTTCATTCAATAAAAGGTCAATACGACTCCAAAAGGTCAAACTACCACTTTTGTTTCAAAATCTTACACAATAACCAATGCAACAAGACACATTCTTGCATAAGAGACCAACAAATGAACCTGATCACAACGTGGAATCGAAGAAACACCAGTTTCCCCCCAACCCCCTCCAAACAGTAACTATAAATCGAACATTTGAGTAAATGAACACACATCAAAATCAATCAATAAATTCAAACATAAATAACCAAAATAACGAACCTTGAATCGATAATGAAGTGTCTTGGAAAAATCCCCGAATCAAATAAGTAAACTATCTGATTATTTAACCACTGAACGAATTGGAAACCTAATTATTCACTAAAATTGAAAATTGTAATGAGTAATTGAATGATGAATTGAGGGAAATCATACTAATTGAGCTTAAAACTGAAATTGAGATGAGGTGAGGTCCATGTTAACAGAAATCTAGTGAAGGAAAATGGGATTAAGATCAGTACTGTTTGAAGTCGATGAGAGAGACAGACGGAAGGGAGGGGAGGGGGAAGTGGGAACCATCTAATGACCAGTACGATGTCGTTCTTTGTTTACCCGGTTGGATTATAGACCGCGTCCAGTTAGGTTACGCCGGTGAATTTTATTTGCAAGACACCAAATCAAATGTGTAAGGCACTTTGAAATAATCACAATGTCCTTGTATATATAACAAAAAATAGAAAATCACAATTTCATTTCAAACGTCGGTCTCTCTCCTCCCATCTCCATTTCCGACGTATCCAACGCCAACCACCGTTTCTTCGCCGAAAAACTCAATTCTTCTACAATGGTTCGGATGAAAATTTTCAATGTCGCCAAGTCTACCACTGGGACCTCGTCTACCGTCGCTGTCTTCGCCGGAAAACAGGTAATTTACCCAAATTTGAATTTGAAGCCCTAATAGATTTAATGCCTAAAATTGAATGTTACAATGCGTAATTGTAGTATAAATTTGAGTCGGAAATTGTTGTAACATCAATTTACAACCTAGCTTTCAATTTCAATGTCAATTTCAAAGGATACGTAACTGGGTTTGCAAAAAAATGCGTACTGGTGGGGTGTTTCGTGTGTCTATACACGAAATGCGTTTGTGCATTTCGTGTGTAGTTACACGAAATGTTCCAATGTAAATCGTGTATAGGCACACGAAATGAGACTAAAAATCCTACCTATGTGTTTCGTGTGCATATACGCGAAATAGACAGTTTCAACTCGTACTAATTTACACGAAGTGATTCACTAAATTTCGTGTATATTCATACGAAATCTAAAGGAAAATTTCTCCTTTAGATTTCGTGTGATTATACACGAAATGTTGAATGACATTTCGTGTAAAATCATACGAAATATTTCTTAACATTTCGTGTATATTCATACGAAATCTAAAGGAAAATTTCTCCTGTGAATTTCGTGTGAATATACACGAAATGTTGAGAACCATTTCGTATCATTTTACACGAAATGTTATTCAACATTTCGTGTATATTTACACGAAATGAACTGAAACTTTAACTGTCACTAATTTATTGTCTCTTATTTGAATTTTTTGTAGGGACGTCAACGTATGACCGCTTTCAATAGAAAGAGAAAGGTCGAGACGGCAGTTAAGAAAGCTAAACGCGCCAAACAAAAACATGAATTATGCAGACTGTTTATTTCGTGTGAATATACACGAATTTTTCAGGTAATTTTCGTATGAAAATACACGAAATATTTGTTAATATTTCGTGTAAATCTACACGAAATAACTCAATACATTTCGTGTATTTTCATACGAAACTTATCTGACAACGTCGTGTATAATCACACGAAACGTCCGCGTACGGGTGAGGACAATTTTGTTAATTGTTCGTACCTTACAAATAACATGCCTTGCAAATAATCGTGCCCGATTACCACTTACAATTACAACTTACTAATTTAATAAAACTAATTACTTATCCTTAAAATAAAATTAAAAAAATAAAATAAAATAAAAGGAATTTGACCCGTCAACCAAATCATCATAGGAGTATAAGATAAGCGAAATTTCTATATTTCAAATAAATTCTTCGCCTCTTATACCTTTCGCCTCTTATACCTTACATAAGTATATAGAGTTGGTTTTTCTTCCAAATATTATAAAAAGTCTTGTTTTATTTTAAAAATCGATTCAATGATTGGTTCAAAAAGCCGAATTAGTTTTGTTTAAAATTTATGTACCAATTTTTTTAAGTTAAAAACAAGACTTTTTATAATATTTGAGGGAAACTAGTTTCCCCCAAAATTTTCTGAAGTATATAACTAGTTAGTCTCTTACAACAAAATCAAAGGAATAAGAGTTTTTTTTTTTTCAATTTTTAAGAAAATAGATTAAAAAAAAACCTCTGATATTTTATAAAATTTAAATTTTATAAAATAAGTATAAAATAAAATTTTATATTAAAAGTATAAGAGTCATTTTTTTCACTTTTATCTCAATTTTTTTAAAAAAATAAAAAAAACTCTGATATTTTATTATAAGTGACTTGAACGGTATAAACCTAGATACGAACATGAATTTGTCCGGGTCAGGCCCAAGTGGATTGGGCTATAAACATAATCCATGTATGAATTACGAGAAGCAGCCATGGGCTTTCTCAGTCTCGTATTTTGTCATCAACAAGACTAATCTAGGCCCAATAAGCAAGCAGAATGCGCTCCAACTATGAATGTTGAGGAGACCTCCCTCGTATGCCGAGATGATCTTCACAGAGGACGAGGTGCCTTCCTCGGCCTCAACGTTGACAACGGGCTCCCTGTATTCTTGTTTCCTCATCGGCTCATCATGGACTGAGAAGGTCATGAATGACGAGGAGAGAAAAGTTCTCAACTCGGCATATCTCCATATGACGAGGAGAGAAAATCATTCACCTCGGCATTTCTCTATGTCGGCAGATCTTTACATGACGAGGAGAATCATTTGTTCATCTCGGCCTACATGCAAATGACGAGATAAGGAAATCAGTCTCCTCGGCTTACCGGCAAGCAGTTGTAACAATCCTATTCAAACAAGGATTCAGCAGTTATAATCTCATCAGAATTATAACTACCTCCTACAATACAGATCAAATAAGGATTCCTTAACATATATAATTCTCTTGGGATTAATCTCTTTACAATCCAAGTTTAACATGAATTCTGTCAATCCATCCCTATAAATACAAGCCATATAGCACATTATTTGGTACGTTACTTTTTACATACAGAAACTCTGTCAATTCAGTTTCTCATATCAAAATCGTAAACTTATTCTCACGTCGGATGGTCTTCGCCGGTCAAGCCCCGACTTAGTTTACGTATTTTCTCTTATTTTCACGCCCAGCAATCGCCGGAGCAAACGATCGCTTGAATTTGGGCTGAATTGACGATTTTGGCATCATCATGACTCTTATCATGAAACCATTCCTATCTATTAAATCAAACCATTCCTATCTCCCTCAATCATGAAACTTTTGCCTTTCACCTTAATTTCTCAATTGCAAACCACCATCACCCCTATGAAATGCAACAAAAAATGCAGAAACTTAATTATACTACTCAGTTGACCATCAAGTATACAAGAAAAGGTGCAAACTTGATGGCATTTAACCACTTGGGTCTGACCATGATTGTCCCCCCTGCTATTAGGGATGACAACGGGCAGATTCGAGACGAATTTGACATTTTTTAAATTGCCCCGACACAAAAACTCCAAAACCCGAACCCACCCCTCCTAGGATAAACCGAATCCCCGCCCTGTCACGACCCTAATTTTAAGCATCATTTTAGCACATGTTGAGCACATGGGGTTGGGGTTGTAGTATCTCATTTTATATAATTCATGCTACTTGTTAAGTTTTATGTGTTTATTTTATACTTTGGCAATTTATGTGAATTTAGGATGATAATAAAATTAAGTTAATGATTTAGGGTCTAAATGAAATAAAAATGAAATGTTGTAGTGGAATTATAATATTTTAAATTTTAGATAAAAAGTATAAAAGTGTTGAGGTGCTTATGTGTGGAGACTTAAACCTAGGGTTGTTAGTTGTGGTAAATAAGGTTATGGAGGAGCTAGAGTGTAAGTAGGTAATGTTTATCTTTTAATTTCTCCATGGAAAGTATTAGTTTGTCAAAAAATCTCAGCTCAAGTTCTTTCTCTTCTTAAAACTTCCATGAAAACCTAAAACCTAGCTTTGTCTTCTAAAAAATTCTAGCAAATTCAATTCATTTTCGTTTTGAATTCGTTCGCGTATTATTATTCGTGAAGCCGAGGGGAACGTATCTATCCGGAAAAAGAATTACTTATTTTCGAATTATTCCGATAAGTTATTATGACTCCCTTCATTTTCTTGCTCATGCCATGTTAAATTGAATCTTGTTGTTGTTTAAATGATTTTTTGTAAATTTTGGAACCATTTTAGATAAGTTGGAATGGTCATGGAAGGATTTGAAGTGAGACTTGGTAATGGTAGTGTTGTCTAGGTTGAAATGGTGATGTAAAGTAAAGGTAATGGTTGAATTATGGGTTAAATGAATGTGCATGGTTAGTTGGCCCAATTTTCTTGATTTGAAAGGTTGTAAAATGATGTTGGTACATTATACTTGGGTTGAAATGAGTATGGGATGGTTTGGTATTAGTTATGGTGATGTTTAGTACCTATTTTATGACTTAAAAAGCAGAGGAATTTGGTATAGGTCAATTGGTGTTGAAATGCTGACGTTTTCGGCTCAAATCTGATTTATGGGTAAAGGGCACGAGTCGTCCCTTGAAGGTTGAAAGAGTCGTGCCCCTTGGGATGACTGTATCTGAGTGGGTGTCAAGGTGGCACGAGTCGTGCCCTGCCCTGTCACCTCTGAATCATTTTTCAAGCAATAGAAACCTAATCTACCTAGTATATAATTGAACCCTCTTTGACTATAATTAAAGTACAACACTTTAGCTATCCAATGGTATCTTACTTGGTCAAAATGGATTTGAGGAAGGGGTTTAAATATTGTTCAGAAAATGGTTGGCAGGCTTAATTTGCAACTTAACCAAAGTTATTCAAACTTGGTAATTTGAACTTGAACCTTTATAGAGGTTATAAATTGTTGTATATGGAACATGTAGGGCTTGTTGGTTATACATTGTGCCTTACTTGATTACCTATTCATGGTTGGTGATTTAAATAGTGTATGAAATGTATGTTGCACTATTGTATTGATTTAAGCATGAGTATGAATACCATGTTGTTATTTTGTTATCTCTTTGGTGGATTTCTTTTCAAGTTTATGTGCTTGAACGTGTTTTAATCAGCTGATGTTTAGGGGAATAATGGAATACGATCAGTTATGGAAATTGTTTTATAATGTGATCGGATTACATTATACCTGTGACTGTCCCCTTCTTTCTTTTTTTTTCACTACTCACACACACACACACACACACATACTCACACACAGACAGAAGCGCCTAGAAAATCCTAGGGAGAGAAAGTCTTCCCTCTAACTTCTGGGGGGGGGATCGAACCCATGACCTCCAGGTTGGAAGCCATGGCTGGTGTGATTTTACTAGCTGAGACGTTAAGTATTTATTTTCGCTTTCGCATTTATTAGGTTATTTATGATATTTAATGACATTTATGATGTAATAGGGTTTGTGGGTGAAAACCCTAATATCTTGAAGTATTATTTATTGCCATTGAATGCTCATTAATGTATGGAAAATTAGGGGTGTTACAGTTGGTATATGTGGCCACAGACTGGGATTATAGCTTCTGTATTGAGTCAAAAGCCTTACAGATTGCTAGTATCTTATATGGTTTCCTGCAAAAATGGGTCTTATAAGATGTGAATATGCCTAAGCAGTTCACAAATGAGTGGAGTTTTACTCCCAACGTTGTACGACTTATTGTTCAGACGGGAGAGGTAAACCAAGGTAACGTAAGGCGTTTACCGCTTTACCAATGTGTTATATGCACCCTGTTATGTGTTGCATCTTACTTAGCATATTGTTGCATTCATAATAGCTTATTGAGATTTATTCTCACCCTTCTCCCTTTAATGTTTTAGATTGCACTGAGACAGGAGGTCCATGCCAGTAAGGACGAAAAGGAGTTTGGACGTGTCTTTTGGGTTGTCAGGGTATATGTAGGTTGGTGTTGGAAGTTGTATTTTGGTATAACTCCTTTATGGAGTTTGTATATAGAACAACTTTTGTATAACTTATATTTGTAGTGTTTGTAACTAAAACATGTATGTTTTTCAAAGTTTGGTTATAACCTTCCTTCCTTCAAGTGGAGATGTTTTAAAGTTAGTTTTGTAATGGTAATGTTAAAGTTTGTTTCATTTTCGAGTTAAGTCAAAATTTTTAAAATTAAGGTGGTTTTTACTAGTAAGGGGACCCTCCCGCTCAGGGCACGAGCTAAGGTTCCGGATCGAGGTCCCCACACGCCCCGTCTCGCCCCGTTTGCTATATAATAGTTTTAAAAATCTCAATTTTCATTATGCAAGTTATTATTTTTTTTTCTTTCACAACAATAAAAAACCTATAATATTATATAAAACTAAATATTTACATTTCATCATCAAATATATATATATGTGTGTTATATAAAAATATTATTAGTATTAAAAAAATTATTAAAATAAACATATATATTATGTGGGGCGGGTTCAAGGGAATCCCAAACCCGTCCCAAACCCGTCAGGTTTTATAAAAGGCTTCCCAAACCCTTTCAGTTAGGAGGGGGTCATTCCGATTTTGGGATTTCTGTCATCCCTACCTGCTATACATAATCTACAGTAATCTTGTTTCTTAAATTACCCTTGTACCAAAAAAAAAGCATTATTCCTACTCTCCCCTCTCACGCACACACTCTGTCTCTCTCTCATTAACTTTCTCTCTCTACCCCATCTTCTTCATCTTCCATAACACAAAAAAATCTTAAAATCAAGTAAAAAATCAAACTCAAAATCAAACCCTAGAATCTGAAATTTCAAATGTAAACATACATAGTCAATCAAATGGATAAAGATCCGGTCGAATCTCCCCAGTAGAACTCTCCACATGAACACAACCTTGGCCCCCAGAAATCCATCGCTCCACCTACATTCAGTCTGTTTCACTCCCGACAAATCTCAATCTCCCCCGAGAAAACCCAATAACAAAAGTGGGGGCTGATCTACAAACTAAAACCGAACAAGGGCAAGGAGGAGATTGTGAAATTGGGTTTGGATGAGGAGAAAGACCCTTGATTGTTGGTATTCAGGCTGCTGCACTCATCGACCATGTTGCTCGAGTTGATTTGGTCCTTCTTTCCAAGATTCCTTTTGAATCTGATGGATCTTTCCTGTAATTTTATTTCTTTACTTGTTTTTTTATTATTTTCAATTTCGATTTTATTCTTGATTTTATATTTTTTCTAATTGGTCAGCAGAATTCCATCGCTCCACCTACAAACTTGGTGTTCAAATTGGGTTTATTGTTTGGTCTTTAATTTAGAATTTTGATTTTTATTTAGGAAATGGTTGGCGAATTATTATGGTGGTGGTGGGGATTAATTTTCTCATATATATATATATATATATATATATATATATATATATATATATATATATATATATATATATATATATATATATATATATATATATATATATATAGTACTACCTCCTCCCACCTCAATTGATTCACTTTCCTTTTTGGGACGTCCCACCTCAATTGATCCATTTCTTAAATGGAAAGTTTTCCATATATTTATACCCTTATCATCTTCATATATTTACAAAAAAACCATTCATTATACCCACTTTAACTTACTATTCCTCCCACTCATTCTCTCTCCTATTAAATATTTTTAACTTTTACATTCTCTCTCCTATTCCCTACCACACATTTAACTTTTACATTCTCTCTCCTCTAATTTCTACCCACTTTAATATTTTTTCTTAAAAACCGTGTCCCACCTCAATGGACCAATTGAGGTGGGACGGAGGGAGTATCATTTTTAGTGTGTCATTTTATTACTACTTATTTATATTTTTTAATTATTTAGAAATAAATCTGGCTATTATTGTGTATTGTACGAGTATATTGCTAGCCCTTAAAAAAAGAGAGGAGAGATTGTAAAAAATTATTTTCTCTATCATAAAATAAATAAATAAATGTTCAAAAAAAAGTCTTTTATCAAAAGCAAATTTGTTTTTTTTTTAATATTAATTTTACGACAAATGGAGTAGTATAATTAAATGAATGGGGGAAATAATTTTGTAACGATTCGAGCCCGAAAATCGACTCGCTACGCGGGTATTTGACCCACTAATCACCTACTTAATTGGGTTAACCACATCCCATTACAAGCATCCAAAAATCTAATGAATGATTTGATTTTTAGTAGTATTGTATGAGTCTTCTATATATTTCATTAAGGCTCCGTTTGTTTGGGAAAAAATGTTTTTCGAAAAACGTTTTCCTCATTTTTGGGTGTTTGGTAAGCACCGAAAAATGAAGAAAATATTTTTCGAAAAATGTTTTTCCCACTTTTCTAATTAAAATGACTTACAGATTTTTCATAATTAAAATATTTTTCGGAAAACGGGTAACACCCTCGCACACACACACCCCTAACTTTACATATACCCTCCATGTTACCCATCCCACATCAACCACTCCCTACCCCATCCCCTCATAAAAAAAAATATTTATATTAAAATTATTTTATACAATTCTCCCCCCCCCCACCACAATCACCACCACCCCTTGGGTAAAAAAAAAAAATCCTTTTAAATTTATTTTTAATAACTTCCCGCTCCCAACACCACCAATTCAAGGTCAGAAATTTTTCTTTATTCATTTTAAAATTATATTTTAACAACTCCTCCGCTCCCGATCACTTTTTTTATTCATATTAAAATTGTTTTCTAACAACCCTCACCACCCCTACCCCACCCCCACACCCTACCCTATCACCACCCTAGCCTACCATCATCTTACCCTTTACATTTCCCCCACCACCCTATCCCTACCCCACACCCACCCACATCACCTCTACTAATTTCCACCTCCTATCCTACCACCCCACCTCTATCACCCTACTCCATCCTAATTCTTTCTACTTATCTCAAATTGTGTTTTTATCGAAAAATATTTATCTTTAATTTATTAAACACGTGAAAATATTTTCTGGAAAACATTTTTCCTTGCCAAACAGTCGAAAACATGTTTATGTCATTTTTCAAAAAACATTTTCATTTTCCGAAAAATATTTTACGGAAAATCATTATTCGTAATCGTAAGTCGTTCTACCCGAAACAAACGGAACTTAAATTGTCACATATTTCCGATGTGTAACGTGAAATTTAACATAGTATTAATATTAATTTATTTACTTTTAAATAAAAAAATATATAAATGTATCACATGCTTTCTAAGCGATCCAAAATGTGAATAGTCCTTATATAATTTTAAAAATACCAAGGAACTTTTAATAGTTAACAAATAAGTTTAATTACCTAACAACTCTAATAAGATGGATAATGGATACTCCCTCCGTCCATTTACATGCTTCACAGTTACTGTTTATACGGTTATTAAGAAGAAAGTATTATATTGAAAGTGTTATGAGTGTGAAAGTAAAATAGGAGAGAGAATGAGTGGAGGGAATAATAAATTATAATGGTGTTGTGAGTATTAAAATAATGTAGGAGTGAGAATGAGTGGGGTAGGGTTAACATTTTAATGATATAAAGTTTCCTTTTTAGATAAAAAATAAAGTGTGAAGTATGTATTTGGACGCCCAAAATAGAAAGTGTGAAATAAGTAAATGGACGGAGGGAGTATACTTTTTCATGAGAGAAATACGTAGACTGTTTCACCAATTTAAATAACAAGTATTCTGAAAATAATACTTAATTTATTTATTTGAGTTGGTCTTATAAAACATTAGTTTTTTTATAAGCTTAAGGAAAAATCATTTTTAGGGCCTGTTTGGTAACCAAATTAAGATTTTAATTTGGAACACTTTAAGAGATTAAAAAATTAAGCTTATTTGGTAAGATAAATTTGAATCACTTAAATAATTAAGTTTGTCTTAAAAAAGACTATTAATTTTAAGTGGGCAAGGAATAGCTTAACAAGGTAAGAGGTGGAAAGAATGAGAAAAAAAAGGAATGAGTTCAAATCCACACATCAACATATTTTATTTATTTATTTATTGTTACTTCCTTTTGTTGAAATATTTTTTCTTTTCATACAAATTATATTTGACCAAGTATGAAAATATATTTTTTTTAATATTAACATTTAATAATATTTTTATTAAAGTATCATTATATAATTTTTTTTTATTATTTGTCAACATTTGTGATCATATTTACCAAACTAATCAAGATAAATATTATTATGGGATAAAGAAAGTACAAATAAAAATATTTAAATATTATAAGATTAAAATTTACTTATAATAATAATAATAATAATAATGTATATGTCAATAATGAATTTATTTTATTATAAAATCATAAATATTATTCATATAATATTTTAAATGTTGAGTTGAAATTCTGAAAATTCAGATGTAAGTGGTTTGTCATTATCAAACAAACATAAGTATTCAAAATTCAGCAACTTAATGATTTCAGCTCTTAATTTTCAGCTCTATATTTTCAGAGCTTAATTTTCAGTTTTACCAAACATGCCCTTACACTGACACTTAATAATATATGCATCGACACTCTTCACACTGGCACTTTTTTATACTAACACTGACATATTTTTACCATATACTGACACTTTTCACACTGGCACTTTGTTACATTAACACTGACACTTTTTTTACACTGGCACTTAATATACATGCACTGGCACTTTGTTACACCAACACTGACACTTTGTTACACTAACACTGACATTTTGTTATACTAACACTGACACTTTATTACACTAACACTGAAACTTTAATCCAACGTGTTTCTGTTATGGCCAAACTACATACAATGGTATTGTAAAACAAATGGACTGGCATTTATTATACCTAGCACTGACTAGTTTGCTGAACAGAAATAAAGGATGCCAGTGGCTCGATCGGAATCGTCTGATTCGAGGGTAATTGCTCACGTCAACATGGATTGTTTCTACGTCCAAGGTTCTCTTCCTCGTACTCCTCTATACTCTCAAATCGTTAGATTAAGCTTCCTTTTCTAAGTATTTCAACCTTATTAATCAACACTCCATTGATCCAATCCAATGTTTAGGTTATCTACAATTCAACCAATTTTCCAATTTTCACGCCCTGGTTTCATTAATTCCCGCTACCCTATCCTCGTCAGTCAACAATGGCTTACTCAATTCATCTTCTTCTTTGGGATCGATGCGAGTAATTCGGAGATTCTCGTCGCGAAAAGCGAAAAATGCTTATTAGATCACCGTTCATTCCGATGAGGGCTTTGATCGGAGGAGGGCTTCACAAAACACGTTTTTCCAATTATTAACAAGAAACTGATTTTTTTGTGAGATTTTGACTTTATTTTAGAATAAATATCACATTTTTTTCATGTTAGTGTAAAATAACTTTGAACATTAGTTTTAAATTAATTTAATTATTCTAATAAAAATATAAAATTTGTTAATTAATACACCATTATAAATGTTAGTAATAAAATAACAATCTTTTTTTATTATAATAATTAAATTAATCTAATATTATTATTTAAAGTATCTTTGTACTTACGGTAACACAAAACAATTATGACATTTATTCTGATGAGACGGAGGGAATAATAAAAAATGTTGGCATGAACTATTGTGAAAAATTAAAACTATAAAATATTTCAAGCATGAACCATAATAAGTGTTCGAAATAAAGACTTATGTTGAAAAAAATACGAACACTTTTATAAGGAATGAGTGTGTGTTATTAGGGAAGAGTTGGTCTCCCGTGAGAACAACAATATCCGTCTCATGAATTAGATGGGTCGGAATAATTCAAAGCCCGAATCCATGACCCAGACTTTTTCCCCTCGTGTAAATCAAAGAAGCAAAAGGGTCACGTCCCAGTGCCCCATCCCACCATCTACATCTACCGTCGTACATGGAAATGGAAGATTACTATGCGTACTTTCTCTTTCTAGTTTTTTTATTATTTCTTTTCTTTTTGCTTTTTTTTTATTATTTTTTTATTATTATTTTTTTATTATTATTTTTTATTTTTTTATTTCTTTTTACTTTTTTTTTATTATTTTTTCTTTTTGCTTTTTTTTATTATTTTTTTTATTATGTACTAGGATTTGTTAAATTTTTTTTATTATTTTTTTTTCTTTTTGCTTTTTTTAGTTTTTATATTATTTTTTCGGCTATTCAGTGGTTTAAAAAAAAGTAATAGTTACCATCTCTTAATGTAATGAATGTATACATATAAAGTAACATTGTTCATAAGTAAACGTAATATCTGTTTTAAAAAAGACAAAAGCTCGTTTTCACCCATTTTTTCAAATGTAATACAAACTATATGTATTACATTTGAAATGTAATAACTTATGTATATGAATGTAATAGTTTATACAAGTAAATGTAACACTTTGATAGATGAAATTGTAACATATTTTTATAGATAATGTAATACTTTTACATTATTACTTTATAATGTAATAGTTACCATCTCTTAATGTAATGACTGAATGTATTATTACTTTAAGTCATTGATAATGTAATACTTAAAAAAAAAAAAACACTATTACTTCACAAGTGTAGTACTATTACTTATAGCAATACCAACTATTACTTAAACAAATGAGAAGTATTACTCAAAATTAAAACAGTTCCTAACATTATTATTAGTTAAAAAAAACACTATTACTTCACAAGTGTAGTACTATTATTTATAACAATACCAACTATTACTTAAATAAATGAGAAGTATTACTCAAAATGAAAACAGTTCCTAAAACTTTTATTAGTTAAAAAAAAAAAACACTATTACTTCACAAGTGTAGTACTATTACTTATAGCAATATCAATTATTACTTAAACAAATAAGAAGTATTACTCAAAATGAAAACAGTTATTAAAACTATTATTAGCTTTAGGATGAACACATGATCCTCACACACATAACACGCACAAACTCACCACTCTCAGCCTCTCTCTCTCTCTAAACTCTCCCTATCTCTCTCTATCTGCAGAACCCACCGTTCTCTCTCTCCTCTCTCTCTCTAAATGCCATCTTCGTTCTCAACCAAGCTTCCCTCACCAAACCATCGCCGGCGACCAAGTTCCTTTCTCCTCCACTTGTTCGCTTTTCCGCACGTGTCCCGAGACCCACCACCTCGATCCGGACAATCTCCTTCTCCTCCTCATCTTCACTCTCATCCACCAAACTGTACCGCCTCCTTTTAAACGCAATCGGAGCAGTGGTGGCGATGGGCTCGCGAACTTTTAGTTTAGAACCAACCGGGACGAAATCGACGGTGGGTTTGACGACGGCGCCGTTATGGGTCTTTTCCTTCGAATTTCTCACGCCGACACGGAGCTTGACGCGCGCCTTCGATGCGGCCTTGAAGGTAGGCTTGGCCGGAGAAGACGATCGAGGTGGATCGGGTCTCTCTGTAATTTGCGTTTAGAGAGAGAGACCCTCCCTTCTCCCTTTGCGTTTAGTGAGAGAAAGCGGCTAGAGAGAGAATCTGAGTAGTGAGAGTTGTTGTGGTTGGGAAATTGGTGATGGCGTTGGCTTTGGGTCGCCGGTGTGTAGGTTGAAGGTAGGCTTGGCCGAAGAAGACGATTGGGGAGGGGGATCCTGTTATTGCGTATAGAGAGAGAGAGAGACGGGTATTCTTGCGGGTCATGGTCATGGATCCGACCCGTCTCATGGATGAGACGGGTATTGTTGTTCTCACATGAGTTTTTGTCATTAGGGAATGTAATTTTTTTTTTTGTTTTTTTTATTGACAATTCTTTATAGGATCAATTTTTCAAAAGTCCTTCATATCAAATGTAATTAAAAAGGATATATAATTTTGTTTATTCTCGTCAGGTTCACATATGAGAATATTTATTCCCCTAAGCTCCTAGTGCATCAAATAAAATGAAAATCCAAAATTATCCATGTTATTCTCATTAAATAAAATAAGATGCATGAGGCTATTTCATTTGAAATTTACCCTCTCTCCTCTATTAGTCTATGTCCTCTCTCTATAATTTCCTGTCAACGCCAAACTATGGTTTTGTTAGACAAAATCATAAGAAAATTATAAGTAAATCGTCTTTATGTTGTCCGAGTCGTGTGTAACACACTCGCTTTAAGACAAATTCGCTCTCTCACTGGGTTGTGATTGATGTTGTTTTGGACGTTCGACTCCAAAGATAAAACGGATGGACCAGACTATTCTTTCACACTAAAATCTTCGACGAATTGAAACAATGATTTGACAAAATCACCATACTATTGTATACTATTCTGGCAGGCCAAAGAAAGATGAGTAACGAATTGCAAAAGGGAAGGAGGAAGATTGATGGAAAAAGTTGTTTTCATTTGTTGTGGTTTTCTAGTTCATTGTCCGACCATCATTGGTCCCGACCTAGCTTCGTACGACATACGATCATCAACTTGAAAAATATTCGCCTGGCCAAGACACAAAGTCAGGTCGACCTCGATACTCAGGCGACCTCGACCTACAGAAACGTGTGTACATCTACGACTCAAATTGTATCCGTCTTCTATAATCACGGAGATCGTTACTCCTGCATTGTCTCCACGATTTAAGGGATTCATTACGATCCTACACCACTCCTATATATACGAAACTACATCCAACGTAAAAAGGTAATGTCTTTTTAGCTATTTTGAGATTACTTTATTTCCATACAGTTTTATACAAACTCATAACACCACATCTCATCATTACGCCGGATGGTGTTAGCCGAAGATCACTCCGGCTAGTCGTTTGTTTGTGGTTTCATGTCATAATTGCTGGAGATCAACCTATTGATGGACTAAGGCTGATCTAGATTGTTTTATACGACATAAAAAACTATTGGATATACAATATAAAGTACGATATTTTTATCCATAGAGTCGATGAACCACCACGTTTATTATTACACTTCAACTGGATATTACTTCCTCCTCCCTATAATGTTAATTTTAATTTCCATCCCCCCCCCCAATATAATAGTCTATTTTTCGAAATTAGTAAAGAGTAAGACCAATAATTTTTTAGATCTTTTATAAGTTGGTCTTATAAAAAATGAGTTTTTTTAAGCTTAAGGAACAATCATTTCCGCGCCGCTGCATTCTCTCACTCGCTGCGCTCTCTGCCTTCCCTCCTTGTTTATGATAATTGCACAAATTCCCCAGAACAAAACATTGTCGCTATTTTACATTTGTACTAATACTCAAACACACATGAATTGACACTTTTTACATCAACACTACTGACACTTTCTTATACCAACACTGACACTCAACTAAATCTACACTGACATTTTTTTACATCAATACTTACTATTTTTTACACTAAGATTGAAACTCTTTTACACTTGTACTGACACTCAAACACATATGTGCTGACACTCTTTTACACTAACATTGACATTTTTTACATTAACACTGACATGCTTTTACATCAACACTGACAATCTTTTGCACTTGCGCTAACACTCAAACACACATTCACTAGCAGTCATACACAATAACACCGACACTTTTTTACATGTGGACCAACTACTTTTTATACTAACTATGCCTGACACTTTTTAAGTCACTTGCAATATATTGTTTCAATGTTTGCCTTCTTTCCACCGCTTCCCCGCTATATTCAATTGACTTGCTGCCCGATTTCTCCCACAATCCGACCGATGGGCCCTTAAACCATACCAATCCTAAAACAACTTTTGGAAACTCCATCTTTCCATCAAATCCCAACCCGATCTGTAATCTACATGCCCGACGGTGCTCCTCAACCTGTTACATTAATCACCAACGACGAAATTATCCCCTCGTTGACCCGCGTCGCAGAGTAAGCCATGGAAGATATGGACGCTCCAATTTATTTCGAGAAATACGACGTTCAAGCGACACGAAGAAGTTTTTGGAGAAAGTGATCGGATCGATTAAGAAAAATAAAGTTCAAGAGTGAGCTAACTATTTAAGGGAGACCGAAGTAATTGAGAATAATAAGTGATCTTCATTGAAAAACTAAAAAAATACTCCCTCCGACCCAGCAAAACTGATACTTATTTTTTTTTTGGTCTATCCCATCAAAACTGATACTGTCCAAAATAGCAAAGGAATCTTCACTATTTACCCCACTCATTCTCTCTCCTATTTCACTTTTACACTCACAACATTCTCTCTCCTAACTATTTCTCTCACTCACTCTCTCTCTTATTTAATTCTTCATACTCATAATATTTTCTTTCACTTTTTCTCTCACTTATTTTTTCTTAATCCCCGTACCCAAAAATTTGGTATCAATATTGGTGGGACGGAGGGAGTATATTTTTTTTTCCAATATTTCTTTCGTTTTAATGTTTTAAAATGAATGTTCAAATTTTTTTGAAATTAAAAATAAATTTATTTTTGTTATAAATTTTGTTTTTGGGAAGAGAAAGTAGTTGAATCGAATCATAGGGGCGTATTAAAAATTAAGTACGGCAAAATGGAACAGAAACTTCTGCGATCAAAATATATTGGTTCGTCATTTCCACGCTCCGTATCCACGCGTTCCCCCGACACTCACCAAGTGCCGAAAAAAGGGATTTGCTGTAGCAGAGCAACACCGGCAATAAAGCGACCCACCTCATTCACACTCTCTCACTCTTTCTTCACAAAATCTCACTCCCAAGAAGACCCGTCCAACCAACCGTGTTTCTCCCAAGATCTACTCCGCCACTTTCTCTCTCTAGATCCTCGCTTCTCCTCCGACACTTTCTCTCTCTTCAGTCTCCACAGCGTTTCATGGATCTGCATTGCCGCCGCCGAGCTCAGCTTTAGTTTGCTTTCCTCTACGCCCGTCTCACGAGAATGCAATCCCTATGTTTGTTCAAAACAGTCGACGAAGGATTCTTTTGTCGGAACCCTAGGCAGCTCTTGTCGGAGTTCATCGAGATTCTACTTTTCTGACAATGGTGTGTTTGAATTGGACTTTAGAGAGAGAAGATGCCAACAACATTGATGCTTCTGCTGCTGCTACCTCTGCTTCTTCCTCTGTTCACTCTCGTTTCGTCTGGTTCCGGTATTTTTTTTTTCATTTCTTTTTATTGTTTTAATTATTTTTTATTTGGAGAGTTAGCTTTATTCTAGAAGCCGGACAAAAGCAATAAATTAAGTTTAATAAAAAATCTAATGAGAAAGAAGAAAGCTGTTATTATTATTGAAGCAACTGTAGTAAAAAGTAAACTTAATTGAGTGGAAACCATGGACGCGCTTTTGTTTCAATCAGCTAGGTCTGAAAATTGGGCTGATTTTGTTGTTGTGCCTACAGTTCAATTGACCGAGGTCAGTTTGGTATATGAAGTTTATAGCAACCTAGGGAGAAATTAAGCTTAACTGTTGTTAAGGCGCCTGTCCGAAATTGGTGTGGCTTGGAAGAGATGTTCTGGTTGAATTTTTCCATGGCTGAATTTGAAAGTTTGATTATGTTTTCGCTAGAAAGACATACCTGGTTGAGGATTTTATCAGCTACTTAATAACTGGAATGGACTCCATATATTTTAACAATCTCCGATAGGGATGAAATCTCTTATGAATTAAGTTAAATGAAAAGTGTAAGCATCTCAATAATTCCCTTCCAAGACGACTGAGATGGCTATAGCTCAAGGAGGTCTCTCAAGTAATCCCCCTCCCCTTAAAAATAAAAATACAAAAACATTCAGATGCTTTTTTATTTTTTTGGCTACACTTAAAAGATACAGGTTCATGTTACAAACTTATCATGGCTGACAAGTGTGATGTTTCGATGATATCTCATAAATTTAAGTGTTTTCTGAAATGTTGGCTGTACGGACCAGCCAGTTAGGAATAAAAAGGCTAACTCAAAAAGCCAGAATGCAATTGGCGCTTGAATACGTTCTTCCTGCAGAATACGGGTGCCAAATTCGCGAAGTATCCCGAGGCATAATGCACTCTGATCGCGCAGGAAAGTGTGCCAAGCTCAGTTCTTGTGTCCAGCAAATGATTGAGCTAGCTCCGGATCTGCACAGCACAGGAAATAAGGGGTGAAACTGCGCCGGGGGTCTTCCGGCAAGCCCCTCCGGCGTGAGAGTAAGATTTTGGTCTGGAAATATGGTGCAAAATATTACAGGGTGCGTGAGTATGGAAATATGCAGAAAAACATTACCTTGTTCCACGTTATTACTTTCTTATTTATAGTAGGAAAGGTGGTATTAGGGTTTTTACCAGAACCGTTGGATTGGATTGATGCCAGCCGTAGGATCAGCTCCATCCCCTAGGTGTACACGTGTCGCGCCGGCATTGGTCCGTCTATGTAAGGACACTGCAACACCTGACATCTGATAAGTAGTTTGCCTTATAAGGGAAAGTCAACCTGTACCTTTTGTAGTTATTACCGAATGCATGATTGCACATATAACGAGGCATTGCAGGTCCGTCATTATCCCAAATTAGCTAATTAACTAAGCTTGTTGAGGAAGCTTAATAGAGGAGACGACACAGGAACTATACGCCCAGTTGGGTCGTCTCCTTGAGTTATGACTCAGAGAGAGAGAGTTGGCCGTTCAATGACGGCGAGTCGTTCAACGACGACGAGCCGTTCAACGACGACGCTTACTCTTCTTGGATGAGTGCCAGTTGGGGTCGAAGGTAGATTCGTCCAGTTGAAGGACGGCCACCATCGCAGTGGTGTGACGACGGGTGGAGTTTGCCTCCCCATTAATGATCGATGGCTCGTCGTTTGGATGGCACAGTCGCTCGCCGACGACGACGGCCAACCGGTGTTAGACGGGCCGTGGCCCCAAGGCCTTGATCCGATTCTTTGTAGTTGGTCTCTTGGTGGGCCTATTGGGCCCGGGCTCGTAGTAAACGTTGGGCTCGGCCGTCACGAGATTATTCCGTTCGGTGGCCCCCGACTCATGGTCGTCTCGACGAGCCGGAGTTATTATTTTCCCCCGCAGCAATCCGTACGACCGTCAATTTGAATTTTGAATTATGGTGACGTCGCACGGTGACGTGGGCGGCCGAGATCTCTTCTTCAATTGCCACGTGTCCTCCGATGGGACAAGTGCCTCGGAAGTTGCGAGAGGGTATTTAATGCCCACTCGTTGTGTCTTAGTTTGGTTTCCCCGGAATGAGCAGATTCATATTCCCCCAATATAAAAACCTTCTTTTTTCCTCATTTCAAACTTTCCAAACTTTGATCAGAAGCAACACAAGAGAGGCGATTTCCGACCACCGTGTACACATTTTCCTACGATATTGCGGTGCCCCGGCTTCACCACCGTTAGATAATCCGGCGAACTTGGATTAGGAGTTTCTTCGATCTACCACCGGCGAACTCATCGGAAAAACCATCCTCGAAGCCCGAAACAGGTAATTTCTTCATCTCGTTCTTCATTTTCTGGGTTTTTTCATTGGGTTTATAGAGGTTAATCAAATGGGACGAGGACCGTAGGTTTGAGAGAGGTGTCGAAGTTTGGCTTTGGGTTGAATCGAAAGGGTTTATAAGTGTGCTAGGGGATTTGGAGGGAAATTCCCTGTCTGAGCGTTCTTCAATCCCGGGGAAGTTTAACTTTGAGGACGAGCCCTCGGGGTTCCTGCAGGAGAAATCTTGGGGATTTTGAGGACGGTGACCCAACGGTAACTCGCTTTCGTGTCAATGAACGACTTGCCCACCCACATCGTAACCCACTATTCCTTGTCCCGTCGTGATTCAATTAGGGCCTTGGTTGTAGGGGAATCTAGGTCGCTACTAGGTAGGTCGTTGCCTACGAATGTTAGGCCGATTCCCCTTTTACCCCCTTGTTTTGTAGAGATGGATCACGACGGGCGTCACTGAGCAATGGCCCGTGGCCAACGAGCCGAGCACAAGTCTTGGGGTGAACAGGACGGCCAAGGCTTACCACACATTTGTACTGAGTTGGATCGGGCGACGGTGAGTTTGGAGGCGGAGCAAGAGGAAGATGGACCGTGCCCAAAATTGAGCTCGGGAAACGGGACGTCGGAAAGCAAATGATCGACGCCTACGAGGCTCGTTTAGGGTTCAGGCTTCGACCTACAAGTTGGAACATCTCAGCTTGGCAGAGTATGAGCCCCGTCGCCATTCCTTAGTGACCAGTAAGGAGAAGGTGGGCTTCTTTTACAAACAATTTGAGCTCGGTCTAAGACTGCCTCTAGACCCCTTCATCAACGAATTCCTGGAGGACTCCGCCTGTGTTCCCATGGAAGTCGGCGCCAACACCGTCGAATTTTATCCGGGTTTGCCATCGTATGCGAGATTTCTTGGCTATGAGCCGTGCAAGCAATAAAGTGTTAAAAGTCGTCTTATGGGGACGGTCAGGAATCTGTGAAAAGGGAAGGCAGTGTTAGTGTGTCCTCGGTCGAGAACGCACGGAATTTCTTCTGGATATTCCGAGTAAGGTGTATGGATGGGAGAACCACTGATATTGGTGGAGAGCCGAGTAGGGTGGCAGCTTTCCATTCCTGCAGGGCAACCACCTGGGCCAATGATAGGCGTATCTTCCAAGCTCCGTGGGCCGACGAGCTTAAGTGGAAAGATTGACAACTTGTTAGACCTTGGATGGGTCTCATACAAAGACATGAGGCCTCACAATGGAGATACATCCTGGCCGGCATGATGTCCAAGCCGTCTATGTGGCCTCGATCCTTTAGTGCAGATTGATTCGATGCCCGCTATCCCGACTGGGTCGTCCACCAGGAGTTTGTTTTTAAAGACAACTGTTTGAATTGTGCGACGGCACGGACGGGTCGTCTTGAAGAAAGTTGTGAAAATCTTGAGATGAATGGGGGTTGGGCTCCCGCTATCTTTTTAATTTTGCTCTTTGCTTATCTCGTCGTTAGTAAAGACTAATCTATTTTTCCTTGGTTGTTTGCGGTACTTACCCAAGGGGACGTGGATAGAATCGAAGCGAGGATCATGGACGGAGCCATCAGAGCTAGTGATCGGGGTACCAAGAAGAAGGAGAGGGCTGCCACACGCGCTATTCTCGATCGTCAAGAGAAGCAGACGACGAGGAACGAGCAACTTCCCAAGGACCCTTCTGGTGCTATCCCCCCGATTGAAAGGAGCCGGCGTTGAAGGATTGAACACTGGAGGCCGTCAGGCCGTTGTTGATGCACCTGAGAGGGCAATTGGTATGGAGATTGATCCTCCAAGTGTGGAAACTGTTGGGGCTCAGATGGCCGTTGTTGAAGAGGCCGAGCGTATTGAAGTTGAGAGCACTGATTCAAACCCCGAGCTCCGTGAGGCCGACGCTCGGTCCTCTAAAAAGAGAAAAGGTCATTTCGCCGACCTCCCGGGGCCGCTTCGGACCCATCAACTCCAAGGGCCGACGCTCCGAGCTCTTCTACTACTGTTTTATCTAAGTGCCAAGGCCAAAGAGACGGCGACCTCCATCGCTAAGGCCTCTCACATAATCGGGATCCCCTACCCGCAGAGGAACGGCGTGCGCTCTTCTTTGGGGGCGGCTCCCGACGAGGCGCGGACGGGACGTTGAGCCGACCCGCAGGATGAAAGAGGCTAATCTCACTCCCGAAACCTTTCGTGCCCGTCTGTGGCTAATCACCGAGGTACTTCATATATTAAAGGTGTAATTTTTCTCCGTCTCTTTATACTTGTGCTAATAACTTTAACCGTTAGCCTATCGTCGATGATGGACGCCACGACTGGGTTATAGGGAGTGCACGCCTTAGAGCTTCGAGGCAATGAGCAACTAATGAAGGCGAGTCGGCGATAAGGGACAATGAACAAAATTGAAGGAGGCGGAGACCCAGCGTTGGAGGCTCACTCTTGCCCGTAGCTTTTGGTTAATGAAAAAGATAACCTTCTCAAGGAGATAGATGCCTTGAAGGAAGGGAAAACCAAAGCTGAGGCCGACTCTAAGGTGCTCTCCGACGGTCTTCGTGTCTGCGAAAACCGGCTTCAGAAGGCGACGGCCCAAATTGAAACGATGAAGGCAAGCCGTGATCTTTGAGTTGGCCTGTGCCAGCGTGACGCCGTCGACGACTTTAAGAAAAGCTACGAGTGCCTTCAAATGGTCACTACTCATGCTAGTGGGTTCTTCAAAGACGGGGCTAAACATATGGCTAGCGGCTTCTTCTGGACCCCGCAATAAAAGATCTTCTCTCCGTCCTAAGTTAGCCGACCTCTGCACCGAAGAGGCTCACGACTTGATGAAGCGCGCTCTGTCCATCCCCTTGTCCCCTATACCGCCAATGATTTTCTCATCATAAGTGGAGGACGACGCCAAAGCCGGGAAGAGACGAGTGGCCTATTCCTCCTGCTGTCCCGGCAACTTTGACGCATATTACAAGTATTTCATCAAGACGGCCCCGGGATCGATGCGGCTTCATCAAACGCCGGCGGTGCAGATCCCCAGTGATTGATTTTTTCTTGAGATGTTTTGTAATGTTTTTAAACAATGCTTCATTTTATCTGGTGGTGGTTCCAAACATTGTCTCAAAACAATTTTTAATTTTCGTAATGTAGCTTGACTGTTTCCTCGTTGTTTAGAGGGGGTAAAATCTGATGTTTGTTTATGTTTAAGTTATTTAATGCCTTTGTTTTCTCGTTTGTTAATCTTTGTTAACATAGATAGCATGTGATAACCTATTGGACGAGTAAGTTTGAGGACAAGTGCGAGTGGTCGTCGTTTTATGACCTGAACTTGGTTCGTCCTAATATGGTCGACCTTTGTTCAAACTTGTATTTTCTCAACTTCTCAATGGCTCGTAGGAATAGTATGAAGGTCAATAGATTTTTGTTCGTAGACAAAAATTTATGGGAGTCATCTACGCCGTTATAGCGATCGACGAAGTCTGCGACGTCTAGCCTTTATACTTGGTTAAAGTAGATGTATTCGACGAAGTCTGGCTTCGTCTAACCTTTATACTTGGTTAAAGTAGATGTATTCGACGAAGTCTGGCTTCATCTAACCTTTATACTTGGTTAAAGTGCTAGAGTTTGTGTAGTAGAAAATCAATAAAGCGACGATCTTTCATAAATAACTTTATAGTAAACAACGAGCTACGGGATTTATAGGTATCCCTTACAATTTCTCAAAAACTCCAAATTTTCACAAAATTACACAAGGAAACACAAGGTAGGTGCCTTAAGGGAGCTAGATGTCGTCGACGACCTCAAAAGTAGTATTTTATTAGGTGGTTGGCGTGCCGTGGATGCTTGAGACTTTCACCGTTCGGCTTTGCAAGGCGATAGGTTCCCTCTCGACCACACTCGTGACAATGTATGGTCCTTCCCGATTGGGGAGAGTTTGTTTTGACGGGCTTTGAGTCCCGTTGCTTCAATCTTTCTTAGTACGTAGTCACCGACCTTAAAGAACCTTCTCTTCACCTTCTTGTCGTGATAAGCCTTGGTTTTCTTCTTGTAGTTCTCCATCCTCGATTGGGCATCCAATCTCCGTTCGTCTACGAGGTCCGGGTCGACTTGTCGGTTGTGGATGTTCTTTTCTACCTCGTGCAAGCAACTCGGTCCGTCGGCGGTGGAGTTCGGCGGGAGCCGTGGCTTCGAGCCGTAAGCCGAAGCAAATGGGGTTTCCCGTAGGCCCCCGGGTGGTTGTGCGGACGGCCCGGAGGCGAGGGTAGTCCGTCCAACCATCTCGTATCTCTTCCCTCCCGGATTTTTGCACAAGGCGGATAAGACGAGCTTATTGGCGGCTTCGGCTTGTCCGTTGCCTTGGGGGTAGGCGACGGACGACTTGGAGTGTTTGACGCCCGTCTGTTCAATTCCTGCCCAAATTTTCTTGAAAACCGTAAGCCGTTATGCAAACGATCACCCTTGGGATTCCGAAGCGACACCGTATTGAGTCATGAATGAAGGCTTAGGGCGTTGTTTTAAGTAATCTTGTTGAGGCCTTGGCCTCTACCCATTTGAAAAGTAATCAACCGCTACGATCACATATTTGACTCCTCCCTTGGCCGGCGGAAAAGGCCCGATCAAATCAACACCCCAGCATATCAAACGGCCGGGCGGCCAAGACGGGGTTTGCTCGGTCGTAGGCGGCTTGGGAAGGTCGGCGAAACGTTGGCGGGTGTCACACTTTTCACAAATCATGTTTAGCGTCTTCACGAAGGTGGGGCCGATGGTATCCTACGGTTATGATTTTATCGGCCGGTGTACGGGCCCCGGGGTGGCCTCCACATTCTCCTTGATGCACTTCGAATGAAGAATCGAACGACCTTTGTCGGGATGAACGCACTTTAACAATGGCCGGGTAATGGATCGTACGTAGAGCTCTCCTTCGACGGCCAGTAAATACGGTGACTTCCTCTTTACTTGTCTTGCGAGATCTCGTCAGTTGGCAACTCCTCCCGTTCAACGAACGCCTTTAGTCGTCGATCCAACATTTTGGGCCGTCTCCCACGCAAAGGATCTTCACCCGTTCATAAGCCGGCCGATCCAAATAGGACCCAGTGATGGCCGTGCTCGTCCTCGGGGAGTTGGTCCGTAGCTAGCTTTGAAAGTAGGTCGGCGTGCTCGTTGTTTTCTCGAGCGATTCTCGAATGACCCAAAACTCTAAACCTTGTATCAACTCTCCGACCAAGGTGGTACTTACGTAGGGTGGAATCGACGGCGATAATCTCCTCTCACTTGGTTCACGATCAATTGAGAATCACAATAAGCCGCAATTTTTGTGGCTCAAACACTTTGCATACTCGATTTGCTATGAGTGCCTCGTACTCGGCCTGGTTGTTTGATGCTTGAAACTTGAACCTCGAGAACCTCTTCAAAAGCTGTCCCGCTTTACGGCTCAACAAGAACGATCCCTGCTCCGCTCGGATTCTTGGTGGGCGGCCGTCGGAAAAGATTTTCCAACATCCTTCGGGCGTAATTAACTCCGTTTCTTTGTTGATGACCTCCTTCCCCTTGCTCGATGGTTGCGACCTCCTTTGATCGTCGTCGATGGTGAATGATGTTTCAACCGGGAAGTACGCGATGATTGAGCTTGCGGGGTCTTCCTCGTCCTATACTCTATATCAAACTCGGTCGGCTCAATACTCCCGGTTGAGAAGACGACCGCAGCTTTCGGGACGGTGCAAGATTTTGCGCGATGGGGCATTTGTATATACGACGATGGGATGAGCGGAGAAGTATGCTCGTAGCTTTCGTGCCGTAATGACGAGAGCGTAAGCTATCTTTTCCGCATTAAAGTAACGGGTTTCCACATCGACAAAGCTTTGCGACGTAATAAACCGGCCTCTGTGTTCCCCCTCCTCCACTTGCAATACGGCGGCGACGGCCTTGTCGCTCGCCGAAAGATAAACATAAAGGTCTTCCCCGCCACGGAGCTTTGGAGGAGTGGTGGGGAGCGGTATTCTTTCAAGCTGTTTGAACGATTGGGAACACTCGTCCGTCCGTTGGAAGTCTTTCGCACCTCGGAGAGCTCTAAAAAACGGGAGTGATTTCTCGGCGAGACTTGGCGATAAAACGTCCCAAGGCCGCTACTCGTCCATTTAGACCGAACTTCTTTGACGCTCGTAGGCTCGGCCATATCCATCAAAGCCTTAATTTTCTCGGGGTTGGCTTGATCCCCGTGAGATAGCATAAATCCTAGGAACTTGCCGCAAGAACTCCGAAAACGCATTTCGCCGGGTTGAGGACCATGTCGTTGGCTCGTAGGTTGGTGAATGTTTGTTACAGGTCGTCGACGTGCTTCCTCTTTTTGATTTGACGACCATATCATCGACGTACGCTTCCAGTTATCGCCGATCTGGTCCTTCAACACCTTATTTATCATCCTTTGATAGGTGGCGCCGGCGTTTTTAAGCCCAAAAGGCATCTTAGTGTACACGTAAGTTCCCCGCCGCTGAAAAGTTTGTTTTCGGAATGTCCTCCTCGGCCGTCTTGATTTGGTGATAGCGGAGTAGGCATCAAGAAAGCTTAGAGTAGTATGGTAGGCCTGAGAATCGACGAGCTTGTCGATTCTCGGCGAGATAAGCTGTCTTTGGGACACGCCACTGTTCGAGATCGGTGAAGTCAGCCTTATGATCTCCACTTCCCATTAGGTTTCTTCACGAGAACCACATTGGCCAACCAGGTTGTGAACCCGGCGTTCACGATTATTCCAAAGACTTAGCAATTTCTCTATCTCTTGCTTTATGGCAACCTCCTTTTCGATTGAAAAAACACGACACCTCTGTTCCTTGAATTTCATAGTAGGATTCACCCCGCTTGTGAGCGCCACGTCTTCTCTAATGCCTTTCATATCTTCTACCCTCCAAGCGAAAACGTCGAGGTTTTGTTTGAGTAGGGAGATTATCTCTTCCCTCTCCTCGGTCGCACAACCGAGACCCCGGTTTATTTTACGCTCGGGATACTCTGGGTGGATGACTAGTTCGAGTAGCTCGTCTGCGCTTCATTTCGGGCGTCGTCCCTAAAATCCATGGACTCAATGACGATCTCCCTAATTTTTCTTCTCGCTTACGGTGTCGGATCCGAACCTCGTCGTCAATCGGCTTGTCCAGGTCGGCCCCGATTCTTGGGCGGCGAAGGTTGTGCTTCTGCGGCTTTGTCGTTCAAGAATACTTCGTCCAAAGTTTCTTTATCTTCGACGTACTTGATCGTTGAGACATTGGCGTACGAGGTCGTCGTTTCTTTGATGGATTTTGAGAGCTTCACATTGTGATTTGGGTCGTCGATTTCGATAGTCCGTTTCGCCTTTAGCACGTGCTCCGGGAATTCAGGGCCGTCCCCAACACACATCCGACTCCGCACGCGTGTAGGAAATTTAACTCGTTGGTGGGGAATTGAGGCGACGATCCCCAAAGCCGATCGGCCGGGCGGCGAGGATGGCATGATAATCACCGACGACGTCGATCACAATGAAGGTTACGGTCTTGATTGTTCTCGGGGTATTCTCCGATATCAACGAGAGGCTAATTTGGCCTTTCGCATCTACCCGATGATTGGTGAATCCTGCAGACGACCTAAGTATGGACTTAGGCGGCTGTCGGGTAGACTCCGTTCGTTGGTAGACATTGTAAAATAAGATATCCTTGGGCTGCTCCCGTGTCAATCAAGATTCTCCGTGACTCACAATTATCAATGAAACCAGGTATGACCAAGGTTTGCTGACGAGCTAGTGGGTTGTCTGGTAGCTCGTAGGGAAAGAAACTTATGACGTCGTTTGGAACTTACGCTACGGGGACGTGCGGGGCCTTCTTGAATGATAGATGGCGCTCTTGTCTGGTTCTTGCTCGTCTCCTCGAGAGATCACTGGGACCATTCTTGGGTTCCTTTGGGGCGCTTCGTCGTTAGTAGTCCGGTTGTGGCCGGCTGATGGTCCTTCCTTACATATTCCTCCGGTCGCCGCGTCTATCCATCTTTGAATGATCTTTTTCAAACCGAAACATTCCTCGGTGTCGTGCCCCTTGTCCTGTGGTATTCACAATACTTGTTCATGTTCTTCTTTCCCTTCCCGTTAGGGTTCATCTTCGGTGCCGGTCCGAAATCAACGTTGCTCAAAATTTCTGCTCTGGAAACGGTGAGTGGAGTGTACGACTCTGGAACTTTTTCCGCTTTTGCCTTGTTCTTTCCTTTTTCTCCGCCCTTATCCTTTTTGGACTTCGTTGCCTCAGCCTCGTCCACAGACTTTCCCTCTCTTTGTAACTTTCTTTCTTCGGCCTCGGCGACGGCGTACGCCTTGGCATAGAGGTCCTTGCGAGATTTGGCTGGGTGGACTTGGAGCTCGTAGTCCAGGGTAGAGGAAAGGATGCCATGTCTGAAGCAGTTTATTATTTCCCTATCGGTTAGGTCTTCATCAATTTGATCTACCAATTTCTTAAACCTCTTGAAGTAGTTCATTGAGCTTTCGGTAGCTCCTTGGGATATATTCTTTGAGGTCGTTGGTGTCTTACGACGCTCTCCGCCGTAGCAAACCTTCCTAAAAACTTTTTTCTCATCTGTTTCCAAGATTCAATACTCCCCTTTGGCAGGCCTCTAAACCACCTCAAAGCAGAGTCGACCAACGTGCTTGTGAGAGCCTTGCACATGATGTCGTCGTGGCGGAAGCTTTCGCCGCTACGTACATACGTGCCTCAAGGTGTAGTATGTGGTCCATGCGGCTGGTGGAGCCGTCGTATTGCTTAAGGTCGGGTAGTTTAAAGCACAGTTCCGGGTCCAGGTTTCCAACATCCGGGGAGCGAGGGGATTCGTAGTGCGCGCCGTCGTCATCGTAGTCGTCGCTATCCCCTTTGTTTTTCTTGTTCCTCAACTCTTCCACTGACGTTTCAACCTCAAAAATTCTCTCATGTCTACCTCTCTGCTTAGGGCAGTGGGGATCCTATCTTGACGGGGCCCCGGGTAGCGGTATTAGGCAGTTGCCTCTCGGTGGGGGCGGCGTCGTGAGATGGATCGTCCCCTATACTGGGAGGTGGAGACGATCTATAAGATCTGGAAGCCCGTTCGCGACGTGGAGATCGAGTTCTCTCTCTTTGGCTCGGCGCCGTTCATTTCTTAGTGACGGAGTCCGTAGACGACCCGGACGACTTGATTCACGATAGCTTCAAGATTTTTCGACGACGAGCTCCCACGAGGCTCAGTTGCCTCGGCTTCGTCGGCTGTTGTGATCGGGCTCGCTTGGCCGTCTTTCATTGATGTGCTCCCTTAGATCGAGGCGGGCACAACTTGCTCGTTTCCGGCGGCGGTCCCCTCACGACGAGCAGCATTTTCTCTCTGGTTCCTTCTCCTCCTTCCTGACGAGATGGTTTGATGGGATGCTTGGGGAGCTTGAGGAGCGGCCATATGGATTAGCTCGTCCTGGATTTGCAAGAACTCCCTCAGGGCGTTAGCTCTCTCGACGAGGAAAGCTGCTCTGTCGAGATTAGGGTTAGAGGGACCTCCCGTGTACCTTGCAGCTGTCTCGGAGCCTCCTTTCTAGTGGAGGTCTCCTCGGCGCTGGGCGACTGGGCCCCTTTTCTCTTCTTCTAGTTGCTTGAAGACTGTACCATCAACCACCCCCTGTGACACTGGTAACCCTTAAGTTAGGGTTCCTAGGTGGTGAGGGTGGCTTTAGGATTCTCTTCTTTGAGGGTGGTACACCTTCATCTCCTGTTGATTCTTGGCTATATGACCATCGGACACCATTTTTCCAAAGCTGTTCCTTTGTATTTACGTAGTGAAGATCACTAACACGATTCCGTGCAATGGAACCAATCGATCGCGCAGAAAGTGTGCTGCTCGGTTCTTGTGTCCAGTGAAATGATTGAGCTAGCTCCCGGATCTCGCACGCGGCACAGAAATAAGGTGGCTAAGCTGGCCGGGGGTCTTCCGGCAAGCCCCTCCGGCGTGAGAGTAAGATTTTGGTCTGGAAATATGGTGCAAAATATTACAGGGTGCGTGAGTATGGAAATATGCAGAAAAACATTACCTTGTTCCACGTTATTACTTTCTTATTTATAGTAGGAAATGTGGTATTAGGGTTTTTACCAGAACCGTTGGATTGGATTGATGCCAGCCGTAGGATCAGCTCCATCCCCTAGGTGTACACGTGTCGCGCCGGCATTGGTCCGTCTATGTAAGGACACTGCAACACACGACATCGATAAGTAGTTTGCCTTATAAGGGAAAGTCAACCTCTGTACCTTTTGTAGTTATTCTTGAATGCATGATTGCACATATAACGAGGCACCGCAGCAGTCCGTCATTATCCCAAATTAGCTAATTAACTAAGCTTGTTGAGGAAGCTTAATAGAGGAGACGACCTGGAACTATACGCCCAGTTGGGTCGTCTCCTTGAGTTATGACTCGCCGAGAGAGAGAGAGAGTTGGCCGTTCAATGACGGCGAGTCGTTCAATGACGACGAGCCGTTCAATGACGACGCTTACTCTTCTTGGATGAGTGCCAGTTGGGGTCGAAGGGAGATTCGTCCAGTTGAAGGACGGTCACCAATTGGTGTGACGACGGGCTGGGAGTTTGCCTCCCCATTAATGATCTGATGGCTCGTCGTTTGGATGGCCTGGTCGCTCCTCGTCGACGACGGCCAACCAGTGTTAGACGGGCCATGGCCCAAGGCCTTGATCTGATTCTTTGTAGTTGGTCTCTTGGTGGGCCTATTGGGCCCCCGGGCTCGTAGTAAACGTTGGGCTCGGCCCGTCACAGATTATTCCGTTCAGCACTCAATGTTTGTGAAATCATTGGTTATTGAAGATTTCTTATTCCTGTCTCCTAAGAATAAAACTGATGCCTAATCCGTCCCAAAAATAAGTACCTCCTTCCGTTTTCAATTTTTCCAAAAAAATGTAGGGCCATTTCTAAATGAGGCTCTAGGAATAGTGAAATTTCAAGAAGGTGGTGTGAGCAAGTAAAGCTATATTCTTAAAAAGAGGACTTGTCAAGTGGGACTAGTTATTTGGGATGGGCGGAGTAATACCTACACAGGGACAGTAACTTTAACTTATGGTGCCTGTGTCTCCCTTCATGTATGTAGAGATACTTGTTCCTACAATTTATGTATGACCTGCGAGACCGAGTGTAATATTTGATGTTTCTTAAGCAATGATTACTGGAACTGTTAAAACTATATTTGAGCAGATCCATAAAGATTTCGCTGCTGTCACATCCATCCCTAAAAGGCAGCAACATAACATTTCCATTTTAAGAAAACTGTCAGAGCTCACAGCTCCATGAGAATGCTACCAAAGAAGGAAGGAAAGAAAAATCAAAGAGCATTATTGATTGTTTGGCTGTTACTTTAATTGCTTTGGAACTCATCTGTAAGTGGGTAGTGGCTACTTCCTGTGTCCTGGACAGTGACGTGTGTCTATTGCTTTATCACATATTTATGTTAAGTCTAGGAGATGATTCAGTGTATCTTAGTTAGTTATTATCTTTTCATGTTCACGGAGACTCATGTTAGTTATTTTGGTAGCAAAATTGTTCTAAGAATCAAGAAATAAATGACATAAAGTGGGCTTCTACTATTTCTGTTGCAGTCAGGTTGATGTCAACTAGTGCTTCAATTGCACCTGCTCTTTCCCCATGGCAGACTAAGCCTCTTTGGGAATCAACTGCACCTGCTCTTTCCCCAGCTTCCGAAGGTCCTTTTTTATTTTATTAAACTCTTTGAGCTGACTGGTTTAGTATCTACTTATATGAATCTTTTTTCTTTTAGGCCCTGTTTCTGGTCATACTCGTAGAAGTTTGCCGCGGCATCGACACCATCACCATCGGGTGAGAAGTCCTGCAATTTCACCATCTCCATCCACAAGACCAGGTAGGAAATGTGTCAATTAAAATATAGTTTGGTCAAAGCATTTTCTTGATGTGATATATTTCTCTCTCTGAATAATGGTTTATCATAATAAGTGGAAGAAACAGAGAGAAGCCTAAAAGTCAATGTCAGTTGACATTAAAAAGTGAAATGTATTAAAGAAGATTTCAATTTATTTTCAAACAGTTCCTATAATTCACTCGTCTTTTCTTTGTGGGGTATGAAATCAAAGAATTCAATGTGTTTGCCTTGATTGCTTTTGCCATTTGTTAGCAACATTTTATCCTCCCTCTCCCTGGGGCACGACGGGCTTTTCAAAAAGGGGAAACTATTGTGTTTAGAATTGGCTATTAATCTGGAATAGGCAGCCAGTCGTTCACATGATTATAATTTTCTGTACACGAGTTAACTGCACCTGAATGGTCTAAGGCAGTTATTGCGTGATAAATCTATAACTAATGTATCAGTACATTTAATTTTCTATATTTAAATAGTACTTTTCGTTTCTAAAAGAGAGTTCCTTTTTAGGCTGTTTGAAATAAAGTGGCCACTTTCTAATCGTTCTCTTTAGAAGTGTTACTTTTACCATTTTACCCTTGATCCCGTTGCTCCTTTAATGTGGTCTCTCTCCCAAACATGGGCAAATTTGGAGGATTTAAAACATACACAATTACTTGATAAAAAGCCACACATTTCTTCAATGAAGGTTTTGAGGGGATTTTGGCTTATTTATATGTGTTTTTGTATGGAGATCTGAATCCCCACCAAGTTAATGCCATTCCATGAGCTTTAGGAAATACTACAATTCTAAATTTAGAGTTGGGAATATGCCAATCTTTCATGACATTATTGTACGTTGTAGAGCCTAGAACTGAATCTTTCAGAAGACTGTAAGCTGAAACCATGTATGCATTCATTTTTGGTATATATTGATGAACTTTATGAAGAAATTCCCAAAATCAATAGGAACAAAGAACAATGGGTGTGGAAATTTGATTGTAAGCTTCTTTCAGGCCTAAAATTAATGGCCCACCTCATAAACACTAGTATTTTCATTATTGTAGACACTATGCCACCGGAACCAGTAAATTGAGCTCACATATTTTCCGATACTGAATCAGACATATTTTCCTATACTGAATCAGAATGTGTTTGCGTAAGGATATTTTGGGGAAGACAGCTTACACACAAGGAAAGATGCTTTAATCTCTTCTTTGAATATGACAAGAAAAATTATTTAAATATGGTTGAGTATCATGAGTTAAAAAAAGTGATCTTCATTGTTTCATCTTGATACAATCCAGTTTCTGTCTGTTTATGATAAAACTAAGAAAAATTGGATCCTTTTGTATTTTCCATTTTCCACTCAAGAAATTATGGACCATGAAGTGTTTAACTCTTGGATGACATGTTAGGCTGTATAAAGTACCCCTCCGTCCCGTGTAAGATTTCTATTTTGCCATTTTGGGCGTCCCATATAAGATTACTATTTCCCAAAATGGCAAAGAATCTTTACTATTCTATGTCTCCCACTCATTCTCTCTCATACTTTACTTTTATACTCACAGCACCAATCAACTTACTATTCCTCCCACTCATTCTCTCTCCTACCTCACTTTTCATAACACTTGCACCACTTACACTTTTTCTTAATCTCCGTGCAAAACCCAAATAGAAATCTTACACGGGACGGTGGGAGTATATTCTTTGCAGTGCTTACCTACCTTGATGTGGCTGACCCCCAAGGTATGTAAGAGAAATAGAACAGGATGGTGAAGTGGTAGTAGTACTAGTTTGTTTTCTCGTTGGGTCAAGAACTAGATAAATGGGTGCTAAGTTATACCTAGTCATCAAGCAGTAGCTGCTGGATTACAATTATCCATTTCAGAGCTTTGGTAATATAACTTAACATGCAATTTTCTTGCTCAGTTACTTTTGCCTTTGTTCCTTCATTTGATGCTTGCTGACTAGTTTAGCTGTGAATCATGGCAGGTTGTGGTCAAACCTGTTTGGATCCACTCACTTCAGCTCCTGTTGGTTCACCTTGTGGCTGTGTTATTCCAATGAAAGTCAAACTTCTTTTAGATGTATCTCTTTATGCTATCTTTCCGGTAATGAGGGAGCTTGAGATTGAGGTAGCAGCCGGCACATATTTAATACAGAGTCAAGTGATTATAATGGGTGCTAGTGCCGATATTCAAAATCAGGGAAAAACAGCAGTTGATATCAATTTGGTTCCGCTGGAAGAGAAGTTTGATAATACCACTGCTATGCTCACTTATGAGAGGTTCTGGCAAAAAAAGTTGCCTCTGAATAAGACTCTTTTTGGTAATTATGAAGTGGTCTATATTAATTATCCAGGTAGAGTCTCACCCCTGCCGACCCCAAATTATTTTGGAACTAAGGCTTTGTTGTTGTTGTTGTAGAGTCTCACCCCATCCGTTGTTGTTCGTCAAACCTTTGTAAAACTATGATTTTCTTGACGGGGAACCTGTTGTTTTCAGGACTTCCTACTTCACCACTATACGGGGGTAACATTGGTAGTGGTCCAGCCGGCAGCGTTGGAAGTCGGGAGTTCCCTATCACTGCAGATTTTGTTGACAAAAGCCAGAAGATGAACCCTAGAACCATTTTGGTCATTACTTTGTCTGCTGTAGTACTGTTGGTGGTTTGCTGTGGGGCGGTTTCCGTCCTCTTAAAATGCAGGAAGGTTGGGAGACCATCAAGTGCTGTTGGCCCTGTTTTTACACCACCAATTAATAAAAGATCAGGTGAGTGTGCGAAATAGTTTGTGCTTTAACTTGCTAATATCATAGTTGGAGATATTTCTAGCATCTGAGCAATATTTTGTTTGGCCATCTGTGATATTGACAAACCACACACACACACACATATTTACATATCGGTTTTCTAATTTCTCTAGGTAAGGCCCAGATTCCTTGCATAATAGTGTTAGCCTAACTGTCCTTAACAAATGGTCTTACTTAATATGTCTACACATTTCGAGCATTTGACTTGTCTGGCTCTTTCCAAAGGAATTTAGTTTTTGTTATCGTTTGCAGGAATTGGATCCATGTTATCAAGTAGCCCAGCAAGCTCCCCTTCAGTATCCCTGTTTTCTACCATGCCTACTTCTATTCGCTCGGTTAAGACGTTTACACTTGTTGAGCTTGACAAGGCCACTGAGAAGTTTAGTCTAAGAAAAGTATTGGGTGAAGGAGGATTTGGTCGTGTGTATCATGGGATCATGGAGGATGGAGTTGAAGTTGCAGTGAAACTGCTTAACAGGGATAATAATGAGAATGGAGATCGTGAATTCATTGCAGAAGTGGAGATGCTAAGCCGATTGCATCACCGTAACCTTGTGAAACTGATCGGTATATGCATCGAGGGACACACACGTTGCTTGGTTTATGAACTTGTTCCAAATGGCAGTGTCGAGTCCCATTTACATGGTATGTCGTTCATGTCGAGATGACTTTCTTTTCAATGCTTCAATTTCAAGCTTGTAAGATATTTACTGGTTTGAAGTGTATCATGCATGCTGTTTTATCACTCTGGTTACACCCTCCGTCCCAAAATAAATGTCACACCTAAACTTTTTTTGTCAACTTGATTGAACTTTGACAAACATTTGAATTTTTTTTCATATTCATAAAATTGTTAAAATAAGTATTGATAATTTTCTATTGGTGCATCAATAACCATATTTAGAATAACATAAAATAATTAAATATTCATATTATTTTGGGCAAAGTTCAACTAAGACGCAACATTTTGGGATGGATGAGGGAGTATTAATCTTCACCAGTGAGAGAACCTTGGCTTGGAATCACATTAACTTGCAGTTGTTGGTGTTGCAGGCATAGACAAGACACAGGGACCTCTTGACTGGGACGCAAGATTGAAGATTGCTCTTGGTGCCGCAAGAGGATTGGCTTATCTTCATGAAGATTCCAACCCTCGTGTAATACACCGAGATTTCAAGGCCAGTAATGTTTTACTTGAAGATGACTACACCCCTAAGGTTTCTGATTTTGGGTTGGCAAGGGAAGCAACGGAAGGGAGTCACCATATTTCTACTCGAGTCATGGGAACTTTTGGGTATGTATTCCTACATAATCAAAATTTATTAATTGAACCTTTACGAAGTCATTACTTGTGTTCTTACACAAGGCAATGTGGCTTACTCTTGGCACATGTCCACAATCTGTCATTCTCATGCGCAACACTCAAAATGTTCAAAACAAATTGTACGCCCTCCATCTTTAAATGAATGTTCATTTTAACTTTCACTAAAGTTGGACTTAAAGTCCATAAAAGAACTTTGCCCCCCCCCATGTGTCTCTTACCAATTTTTTTTTTCCATCATGGGTCATCTGGAAACAGCCTCTCTGTGCTTTAATACGGGGCAAAACTGTGTAAATCCGACCCCCCTACTCCACCGTAGGTGGGGGAGCCTTTGCGCCTGGGGCAATGTTGTTGTTGTTGTTGTACTATTCAGTTCATACTTGCAAAACTAAATGTTTATAAAGTGGATAGCAAGCATATTTATGTATCTTTCTATTAAATTGTATAAAAACTAAAAAGTACTCCCTTCGTCTCGGTTTAATGTTCTTAGTTTGACTTGGCATGGGGATTAAGAAAAAGTAAATGTTGTGGGTATGAAAAGTAAAGTAGTAGAGAAAGTGGGTAGGGAGTTTTTGTTGTGAGAATGACAAGTGGGTCCCATTGTACATAAAGCAACTAAGAACCTTAAACTGAGATGGATTAAAAAGGAAAGTAGAACCTTAGACCGGGACGGAGGGAGTAACATTTTTTAGGATGTCCCCTAAATAAGATTTAGACACATTTAGGGACGGAGGAGTAACAATTTTGTCATGGTAACATATAATTTAGACTCTCAATATTAAGGCTCCAAAATGATGAAACTTCACTTCTCCCCGTTTAAATCTATTCCCCACTTCACTATCATGTTTGGTTCCATCAAGGGGTTTGATTTCATTTTCAATCTCTTATTCTTGTTCATACCCAGCATTGAGCTGCTGCATTATTATCATCATATCATTTTCTGTTTATTATTTATCGTGCCATCTCCGAACTCTAGTGAAACTGTGACAATCAGTTTCTGACTTCAAATTTCCTGTGGTTCATACAGTTATGTTGCTCCTGAATACGCCATGACAGGTCATCTACTAGTCAAAAGTGATGTATACAGTTACGGAGTTGTGCTGTTGGAGCTTCTCTCCGGAAGAAAACCCGTGGACATGTCCCAACCTTCTGGTCAAGAAAATCTAGTGACTTGGGCACGTCCCCAACTAACAAGCAGAGAAGGCTTGCAGCAATTAGTGGACCCCACCTTAGCCGGGACCTACAACTTTGATGACATGGCAAAGGTAGCTGCTATAGCTTCCATGTGCGTCCACCCTGAAGTAACCCAAAGACCCTTCATGGGCGAAGTTGTTCAGGCACTAAAGCTCATATACAACGATACAGATCATGGGGACTGCATTAGCCAGAGAGAATCTTCTGCCGTAGATTCGGACTTCAAGGGCGATCTAGCTCCTTCAGATAGCAGTTGGTGGAATGCCGGTGGGGTCCATGCTTCTTCTTTCTTTACAATGGATTATAGTTCGGGCCCACTAGATGATATGGAAAATCGAGCATTTTCTGCATCTAGTTTTGGAGGAGGGGCTTCTTTACCTAATAGGCACGGGAATCATTCAGGTCCTCTTAGAACGATTCGGAGTAAGCCTTCGTTTTATAGATTAAAGGGAAGTATGAGTGAACATGGGGGTCTATTGTCGAAACCTACTTGGAGTTAAGCTTCTTTTTAGAGTGTTTTTGGACTTGTACAGTGACCAAAAAACCACTGGGATTATTCATAAGGTGGTTTTAGGTGTAGATTAGGAGGGAGGGAGGGAGGGAGGGTTCAGGTTGCTCTATGGGAGAGAAAGAGGGAAGGGGCATGGCTTATGGCTTTTGGTTTGATTCATTGCCATATAGAACAGGATGGTCTTTGTGTTGTATATTGGTGGTCAATTAATTTCTTGTGGTTCAGAGGATTGAACCTGACAGTTAATTTTTTTTTTTCCCATCTAATTTTACTATAAAGTAGATTATTTTTCTAGTTAACTACTGAGAATTCTTTATTTCATTGCAATTTTTTATTTTTTTGGAAGTCCTCATGTCTAGGATATGATTTATCCTTACAGATTGCACTGTGTGTATGATTCAAACCGAATCGAACCAAACCGCCGTGATTTGGTGTTTGGTTCGAACTGCGGTTTGATTTTACAATTCAAATCGCGGTTTAAACCACAATTCAATTATGGTTCAAACCATGAAATAGAACATTGCTTAAACCATTAATTAGAAAATGATTTCAATATACACAATTTATTATCATGTTTGTTTGAATTTTTCATGCATAACATACATAGGAGATTCAATATTTAAACACAACTTGAAATTGTGCTTCAATGTTTATGATAACTAAATGTCATTTGAGTATTTGTAATGGTATATGATAAAAAGTGAATTAACATTATTACAAAAATATTAATCAAAAGAAAAAAGGGTTATGGGCTAAAACTCATGTATGAAATTAGGGGATTTCAATCTAAATATGAGGTGAATATAAAAGATATGCATATTTACGATTAATATTGAATGATTTGGTGGCTTGATTTATGTCTGGTGGCTCGATCCGCAGCCTCGAACCGTGGTTTGGAGGTCCAGATCACAGATCAAACCAAACCACAAAATTTGACAATTTTTTAAATCAAATCAAACTATTGTTGCTTGAAAATCAAACTAAATTGAATGGTTTGATTTGATGATTCGATTTAGAACAGATTACTGCGCCCATAACGTATTCAGTCTCCGTTAATTCCCGATGGCCCCACAAATCCTCGGTCTAATGACTCTAATCCACTAATACCCCCTTTCCAACCATAGACGGCAAATTGACAGTTGAGTCTGACGCCCACGCGCCACCGGAGGAAAAAATGGTTTCTATGTACTACGCTGCCACCACTATTCCGGCAGCGCTTCTCAATCCTCCTCGGAGTTTATTCCATTGCCCTCTCTCACGCTCCTCATTCTCTCTCCTCCCTTCTCAATCCGCCGCACCCACCGCCGCCAGGTTATCCTCCCACCACTTGCATTATTAAAATCCATAAACATGTCTTTTGTCCAGTCACACAAATTTTTAATTGTAAAATAGCGAAATGTGTACCTCTTTTATTTGGATGGAATTGATTATGTGTATATAAACTAACCAGTGTGAGGTTGAATTAGGGCGAAAATGTCGTCTCCGTCCACTCAAGCTCCCACCGCGTTTCCAGCTGATCCTGAAAAGCCAATTGTGGTATGTCTACACAAACTCGCGCCGCAAAAATTTGCCTAATTTTAGGTTTAATTTGTTTCACCACCTTACAATCGGGTAATTAGAGAGTTTGACCAGTCATTCGAGGGTAATATATTGAATGTAGTGGTGATATGTGTTATTTATTAGCCCACTATCTAACTAAAATGCACCAAATCAACAACCTTGCTGGTGTTTGATTAGCAAGATCGCACTTTTCGTTGGCAAATTTGCTTATTTGGTGCATTTTAGTTGGATGATGATAGAAATGACATGGTATCCCTTGTCTATATCTATTGTAACCTGTTTGAGAAAGAAGCTCTTTACTCGGAGTATAAAATCTGTATACACGTGATTAGTGTGGAAGATTTTTGTATTTGCAGCTGGGTTTAGGTGGTGCAGTTGTTGATTTCTTGGCAACAGTGGACGGTTTTCCTAAGCCCGATGACAAGATTCGAAGCACTAGCTTGAAGGTACTCTTGACTTACTCTTTGAACATGGATCTGTATGTTCTACAGTGTACTGCAGTTTAATAGTAGTTTAATTTAGCAGCTTTTATCAATCTTAGCATCTTAAATTTATTGTTTAGCATAGGAGTCCTTGTGATCGCTACTCATGCACTTTTCTTCCGCAGGTTCAAGGAGGCGGTAATGCAGGGAATGCTTTAACATGTGCAGCTCGTCTGGGATTGAATGCAAGGCTGATATCAAAGGTATGTATTTTTTCCATCCAACATGCAAATGCTTACCATTATATGCCCAATTTTCCATTATAATGGCCATTAGGCTTCCTCCACAAGTCTAGCTTTTTAGCTTGACTTCATTGTCAAAGAAGATTAGTGAATTACAGTAATATCGGAAGTCACAAAAAGCATGGATGACAATTTGAGAAGATATGATACATCTTACAACGCTACTGCAGAATTAAATAAACATAAAAATAAAAAATTATGAACTATAAAATTTCAAGTATACGAACTGTTTGATATTGTAGCATTATGCAAGACAAAGTAAAGTAACTTGGATTCCTTGTAACGTCCCCAATATAGATATAAAAGAATACTCTTTTCTTCTGAATTTCTTTTAAGCAAGACGATACAATAAATATTAGCCTATTTCTCACTAACTTAGAATATCATGGTGTAAGAAACGAACTGATATTTCACAAAATTGAAAAGAACTAAAACAAAAAAAAACTTATCAATAGTTATAGAAATTGGGTAGTTGACTATGAACAACAGCATCTCATCCACTGAAGCGCTAGCCGAGCTACTTTACACTCTTCATATCCACATTCATCGCTTTATATTTAGGCATATTAAATTGTAAGTTCTTAATCTCATGTAGCACCAGACTGCTTTTAATTTTTTTGTTTAAATCTCTGCAGTCAATAAACCTGACTATGCGCACTTGCCTTTGTTAACGTTCTTCAATACTTTTATTTGTTGGTAGCTCACCTTTTTTTCCTTCTTATTTTTTCCACTTTCTCTATTATGCTTTTCCCGTTTCTTTCTTATTTCCTATCCACTCACTATATTGTATAGGTTCTAATTCTTTGCTATTTGTCAACTTCTTTGGGTTAGGGCGAGCATCCAAATTGCTGTGCTCGATTTTGATTTATGTCTTAAAAAAAGAGGGTAGAATAGGTGACATATGCTCATTAAACTAGAGTCATGCATCCATTTGGATTTTGGACGTTTAGAATGTTCATTATGGATTCTTCAGTTTTCCCTTTACATTTGAAGGGCATTAAGTTGTTTTTGCTCTGTGTATTGCTCTCTAAGTAATCATTTATCATTTTTTGAAGGAAATTAGCATTATGAGTTTTGAATATTTGGTTTGTAGAGAACATATGTTGGTAAATATTTTATCGTGTGGAACAATCGGAAAGCTATTTACTCTTTAGTAGTTTGTCGGGATACTTTCTCCTTTACTATATTCAAGAGCTTATAAATTTTGTTAGGTTGCCGATGACACTCAAGGTCGGGGTATTTTGGAGGAACTGGAGGCTGATGGTGTGGATACATCTTTTGTCGCGGTAAAACTAAGCGTACCCATTAGTTCACGATTAATGAAGAAATTTTGTCATTGTTTCTTTACTAGATTGTTAGTGTTGAATTTCTTATTATCTTTTTACATTTATCATTCACTATAATATTCAAATAAATGGTTTCATGATTACTCTATCATTCGCTATGTCAAACCTTATAACTTTTCCTGTACATATACAGTTGGGATCCCTTAGACATGTCGGCAAATGTCATCCAATTATATGACATCCATCACGGAAATTAAATGTACCTGATAATGAATGCTCTGGCCCAGTCTTTTGTATGTGTGCATCTATGTTTTCCTTACATAAAAAGTATCCTACAAAGAAAATGCTTCTTTCTGCTGTAGATGCAACTGCTCTACTTAATTACAAGCATGAGGTCGGTGCGCACACTGCCACTCATAGGCGCACAGACATCATTATATAATTCAAGGTTTCTTACGATGATTGAATCACACTGTTCTATCAATAAATTTTGCACAATAACTTGTTTATGCATGTTCTGACATGTATTTTTACTGGTCACAGGTTTCTGAAGAAGGAAATTCACCATTTACCTATGTCATTGTTGACAAACAAACGTGAGGGTCTCTTATTAAAGTTCCCAACCCATTTAGTCTCCATTCAGTGATTGCAGTGGGGGTCTTTATGTGATTTAGAATATTTAAAATTCCTTCAATCATATCAACTAAATTAAATAAGATTATGATAGTTACTTTTGAAGCTTTCTAATCTTTAATACTCCCTCCGTCCCATATTACTTTACCCATTTTGCTATTTTGAGCGTCCCACTTTAGAGTCACACTTTCCTAAAAAGGAAATTTTTTAATACTACTTTATTCATGGGACCCACTTGTCATACTCACAACACTTTTCAAATTTACTATTCTCTCCACTCATTCTCTCTCCTACCCACTCACAATTTCTACTTTAATAACATTATTCCTTATTTTCCGTTCTCAACAGTAAATGAGTAAGCTATTATGGGACGGAGGGAGTATTGATTTTCTTTTGATGATGCATGTTAGGAAGTACCAATGATGGATCACCTTCTGAGTTCTATGGTTTTTAGATGTAATACATATTCCTTCCAAAGGTTAATTACACACGTTTATGAGAGAGCCATTTAAATATTCTCACAGATTAGATGCACTACAACAACAACAACAACAACAACAAAGCCATAGTCCCAAAATAATTTGGGGTCGGCTAACATGACTTCTCATATGTTATCGTGAAAAAAAATAAAAATAAAATTAAATTAAATTAAATTAAAAAATAAAAATAAAAATAAAAATAAAAAAAATAAAAATAAAATAAATAAATAAATAAATAAAAATAAAAAAGTAAAAAATAAAAAATAAAAAAATCAACCCCCACATGGATTTTTGCCCTCCACTCCGGCCTCTTCAACACCATATTTTCATCCACTCCAAGTAAATTCATATCATTTTCAATTACTCTAATCCAAGTTTGTTTGGGTCTTCCCCTACCCCTCGCCATTTTCTCATTTCTCCACTGTTCCGGCCTCCTAACCGGTGCATCACTCGGTCTCCTTCTCACATGTCCAAACCACCGTAGACGATTTTCCCTCATTTTATCCTCAATGGGCGCAACTCCTACTTTACCTCGATCACCTCATTCCCCAACCGATCCTTTCTTGTATGACCGCACATCCATCGAAGCATACGCATCTCCGCCACATTCATCTTATGCACGTGACACTGTTTCACGGCCCAACATTCGGTGCCGTAAAGCAATGCCGGCCTAATTGCCGTGCGGTAGAATTTTCCCTTTAATCTATTGGGCATGCCGCGATCACATAGAAACCCTGTAGCACTCTTCCACTTCAACCAACCTGCTTTAATCCTATGAGCCACATCTCCATCTAATTCTCCATCCTTTTGGATAATGGATCCAAGATAGCGAAAAAACTCCGAAGCTTGGATAATATTTCCATCAAATGTGACCGCCCCTGCCTCCCTACTTCCAACTCTGCTAAACTTACACTCCAAATATTCAGTCTTGCTTCTGCTTAATCGAAAACCTCGAGATTCCAAAGTGTGTCTCCACAACTCCAATTTACTTTCAACACCCTCTCTTGTCTCATCAATCAGCACAATAACAGATTAGATGCACTACCAATGCAAATCATTTGAAATCGGGTGGAGGGTTAGCACTTGGGGGGAGGGGGATTGACAAAATGAGGGAAGACAAGTGATAAAGCTATAAAACAGAAGATAGATCATTCTCTCTCTTTCTCTGTGTGTGTCTGCGCGTGCTCTTTTATGAGGATATTGGCATCTTGTCTTCCCACTCCTTGCAAGCCACTTATTCATTATTATACTAAGATAATGGTGCATTGGTGAGTTGAAAGAACCTACCAAGTAATATCTGCTTTCATACTCGGTCTACGAGAAATTTAAGGCAAAGTTATAGAATAAAGCTATAAGACAGAAGAAAGAATGCATCAAAATCAGAGATATGAAAAAAAAAAAAGAACTGATTGCTATTCATAAAAGAAGTCTTCATATTTATACAGTGAAAAGATACGTAGGGAGTCTCTTAGACTATTCTAGTAATGAAGAGGGAAAATAAATAGACACTTCCATAAATGATAGAAAATTAAATCGGTTCCAATAATCAATTTAGTGATTGTCTCTCTGCCAACTCAATGACTGTACTTTGGCTCAAGAAAATGAATTGTTGGATGCATGCGATCATCTTAATTTACTGTCTTTGATGTATCTGATGGAAGCCAATGCATCTTATCTTAAAAACATCCATGTTGTTTGCATATTAAGGTGACCAGGTAGCATATCTTTGTCTTGTGTTTCCAGGAACACTCGCACATGTATTCATACTCCCGGGTCTCCCCCAATGATTCCTGATGACCTTTCCAAGTCCAGTATGTTATCGGCATTGGATGGAGCCAGACTTGTCTATTTTGATGTCAGATTACATGAAACAGCTTTAGTTGTTGCACATGAGGTAAAATACCACTATTTGATTTCTGATTTTCTGTTTTAACAATCTTCTTGACCTTGATTGTCATATGTCAACTGATCTTTAGTTGATAGATCACCAAGCAGTTCCTAATCGTCCACTACATTTTTCATATCATATGTGATTGTCTAACTTTAGCTGCATGTGCAAAAGTTGATTTTGTTTTTGCTTTCTGTACGTGGCTGAAGCTAAGGGTGCAACAATATTCTACCAAATTATTTATTTTATGTTTGTTAAGCAAACAACTCTTCTAAATGCTTAATCTATTGCATAGGGGGGAATTAATGTATCTCAAGCTTAATGCTCTTCTTCATGTGATACCTGTCACATATGGAGAGATAAACAATTGATGCCTCACCTCACCTGGGTCATTACAAACCGAAGAGGGCCAAACATGTAAAGTCACCATATTACATTATCAAATGCTAGTGGGATGCGTTGAACCCAGACCTTGCCAAACAGAGTTGGGATACCATGTTAAGTTAAGAACTCATCTAAATACTTAAGCTGTTTTGGCCTTTATACTTTGCCATATTTATGGAGTAAAGCAACTAAGAACCTTAAACTGGGACGTATCAAAAAGGAAAGTAAGAATCTTAAACTGGGATGAAGGGAGTATGCACTAATTTCCGTCCCATAATAATTATCGTTCTTTCTTTTTTGGCCCATCTCAAAATAAAGTCACATTTATTATCAAAGGAATATAATTAGTTCACTTTTATCATTGTACAAGCTAGTAAAGTATATATTAAAAAATGTTGACAAGTTTGAAGCAAGGATAAGGAAAGATGGAAAGAAAGGGAAAAAGTGTTAGCGGAGTAGGTGTTGGGAGAATGAAAAGTGGGGCAGGGAATAACAAATGGATAGTTGTTGCGAGTATAACAAGTAGGCCCCATGAATAAAACATTTCCATTTTGGGGTTGTCCTATTTCGAATGGGACACCCAAAATGGCAAAACGCCTAATTCGAGTGGGACGGAGGGAGTGTGTGTGTGTGTGTTGTTCGGTCGAAACCTAACGGTTTATTTATATCCGCAAGCGCACGGGCTATTGTAATATAGCGGGTGCAAGTACGGGTCGATCCCACAGAGACAAGGTTTACTTTAGGGAATATTTTTGCCTTTAGAAATTATAGAAGAGATTGGGGGGAGATAAAATTTATTTTTAGAAAATAGAAAGAATCATAAACAGAAAATACTTTAATTAAATTCTTATAAAACGAAGCATTCTCGGGATTGGAAATCATACACATAATCTTGTTCATCAAATCGTCATTGTCTTAGAGATAAAAGGTTTTCATAAAAAGCAAGGATGATACGTTCGGCTTGCACTACTTCTCACGGTCAAGCAAGTAGTGTTGTATTCTTCACTAATTATGCCCTAACTGTTTGAGATTTCCGTTTACGTTATCCCCGCCCTGTCACAAACGGGCGTTCCGGCTTATCTCTAGCTGACCATAATTAGTAAGAACCCTTTAAGAACGAAAGTCGACATATTTTCCATCAAAGGAACATCCCTAGGCCATTGAACTACTTTCGTGATCAATGAAACCTAGTTTCTTTATATGGTTCCGTCAATCGAGATTCTCCGCTAGGTACTTCTCTCAATTGGCTGAATCATACAATTTGGATGTCTCCAAAATGTAAGGCATTTAGAGAATAACATAAAGAAATTGTTTAGATGAAGAAAGAAGACAAGACTTTTCATTTTAGATGATGAACAAGTATGCTTTTGAGTTTCCAACCCCAAGAATAAGGGGGATTACTCACAAGCCATTTATAACATATAAGCAATAAAAATAAGAGATTGAGTAAGAAGAACTTATGATGAATATAGAAGGCAAATGCTGGAAATAATGCTTCACTTTTATTGCTTTTCTTCCAAAGTAACTCCAAGAACAAAACAATGAACTTTGATCTTCAAATCTCTTTGGAAATTGTTGTTACAAGTATTTGTGTTTTCTATCTATGAAATATCAGTCATTTCTCTCGAAATTTTCGTATCTAAGACTGATTACAAGGGTCCTATTTATAATTGGGAGGGGACTCTTCAAGAAGGTGCCATCAAAAGGTGCCATCAAAAGGTGCCTTTACATCTGCAGTCACGATTTGCACGGCCGCGTCAAGGATTTTGCACGGCCGTGCACTCTTGGCGCAAGATTTGAATTTGAAATCGGGAGACTTGCACGGCCGCTCCGAATATCGCTGCACGGCCGCTCCGAGGTTGGCACGGCCAGGCCACTTCATTGCTCGGCCACTCCATGAATTTTGGGGCCAAGATGGCCGGCCATGGCCTATGATGCACGGCCGCTCCTGATCTTGCTGCACGGCCGCTCCTCCTGTTTTTCAGCTTTGTGTGTTTATTTTGCTTGGTGCTCCTTCTTCCTTTTGGACCAAATTGTCCAAGTATTCTTTGGATATAAAAAAGACCCTAAAACCTGTCTAAAATGTATGAAACATACCAAAAACGTAAAATCTAATAAAATAGAAAAAAGTAAGTAAAAAGTACTAAAAATACAATGAGAAATGATGATTTATTTATGTAAAAGTATATAAAATCTAGGATAATTGACTATATAATAGTCACTTATCATGTGTATATATATATATTTAAATGTGAACATTTAGCTGAAAGCAGAAATTCCTCTTTTACCTTGAAGAAGTAATTTTTTCCTTAATTATTATTCGAATTCGGTGCTATAAGGTGTGATTTTGCGGATATCACTCTCAAAGTAAATCCTTGAAATAGACTAAAATATAACAATATCTAGATAGATTATAAATCTTCTTATAAAAAGTCAATCACTTTCAATTTACTGCTGAATGCGACCGAGTGTGTAAAGTCAAAACTTAATGACCTGTTGACTTTACTGGAGTACTCTAATCACATTAGAAATCTCTACACCATTTTCTATATATACCTGTATGACCCGCCTGAGAAGACACGAGAGGAACAGAAAAGAACCACCTGAATTCTAGTTTTGGTATTAGTTATTCTTAGTACAATTCACAATGGTTCGCTCAAAGGTTACTTATGAATTTGTTGCCGAGTCACGCGCTCGGAAGCAGACATTAAGAAAGAGGAAAGCAGGTCTGCTCAAAAAGGCTAGTCAACTTCGAACCCTCTGCGATACTGACATATGTGCAATCATATACAATGAGGAAAGGGATGAGCTTGATGTTTGGCCTTCGTTACCTGAGGTACATCGTGTGATTGATAGGTTCCAGAGCTCAAGCACCATGTTTACAAGTAGGACCAAGTTGGATCAGGAAGGACTTCTTGGGCGCAGCATAGAGAAACTAAGCAAGGATATAGTCAAGGAAGAAAAGAAGAACAAACAGTGTGCATTGGAGCTGCTCATGCTGAATTATCTGTTTGATGAGGAAGTTGACGATTTCGGCGATCCCAAAGACCTATGTGCTGCCTTGGAAGAGGCAATTGCTATGATTGACGAGAAGAGTCAATCTGCTGTGCAAGCTAGCTCTGTGCCTGATGCTCCTAAGAATGGTTCTGCAAAGGGCAAAGAGAAGATGTATGTCTAGATCTAAATCCCGAGTAATGTGATACTAGTTGGCATTATAATAAAGATAGAGGGGTCAGAGGGATGCTTAGGTTGATGTCCTCTGTTAATTATGGTGAGTCAAGGATTAGGTTTTCGACAGGTGGGGCTAGAAGTGGGGGGGGGGGTCTTGGTAGTCCTATCTAAGGCGTCTTATTTTAGATCTGCTCCATATTTGACAGCAGTTTCTTGGTATTTGCCTGTGTCTTTTTCTTTCTCTTTGGATGTCGGTAGTGTCTTTTGATTTGTTGTTTTGGTGGATTTGTTATCCACTTCTTATCTATGAAGTACTTATTAATCAACAAACTATAATTAAACAATCAAATGATTAAGGGCTTTCTTCTGTTCGCTATTTAGCTTTAATAATCTGTTCTGTCAAACTCCTGTTGAGCTGTTTTTGAGATGTTTCCTTATATCTGATCATTATTTGCTTGAAATTGAATGCAAACGTTTTCCTTTATATGGAAATGGGGATTCATGTTTATTTCAAAGAATATTTTAAGCTGACCCGGCTTACATTTCTATGTTCCGTGTCAATCAATAATTTTGTTTGGAAAGCATAAGTCCAACCTTGATTAAATAGGGAGGCTAGTTGCTGCCTTGTCAAGATCCAGAAATCAAGGAGATGTAGCTCTACGATCCTTGTTCATCCCTACCATGAGCACCATATCTATGTTTATAAATCTGTGTTACTCTAACCTCTGCACCAAAAAATAGGTCACACATTCCTTTTTGATTAGTCCCAGTCTAAAAATGTAACAATTATAGAGCAATTTAAATAAAGTACAAGCAAAATTGTTATAATATTTGACTTATCTACTGGGGCTTTTTTTTTTGGGGGTGGGGGGTGGAGGCAGGGGCGGAGCCAGGAATTGGCCGAGGGGGGGGGGCAAGATTACACGGGGGGTTCGGGGGCAGCGCCCCCGAAAAAAAAAAATTCGGGTCGGACAAGTAAAAAATGGGTCGGATCCATGAAATACAATGTATTTTAGTTAACAAAAATGATAAAAGTAAATAATTCAAAGAACGATTGAAATAATGTTGAAGTATTTAACGCAAACAATTTATTAAAATATATTACTCGTACAAAAAAGAAATTCAAATTTGCTAATTAAACTTGGGATAATAGGAAGAAAGACCAAAAACAAAAAAAATGGGAAAAGCCTAACGAATTAATTAAGATTGAAAAAATGTGAGGAAATTAGGAGAAAGAGAAAAACAAAACTGTTAAGAGAAAGAATAGCAAAGATGGAAGACAAAATTAATTGAAAATGTAGGTAGCAGGGTTCGAACATGAATTTGAAAGGAAACACCAAAGGCTTTAACTTCACCCCTTCTATCAGAACCACACCACTCAGGTGTTAATCTTGAAGTTAATTATATATATACATATATAAAAAAAATATGGTGGGGGCAAAAAAAAAAATTTCCACTGCATTTCCGCCGCCGGGGGCGCGAGTGCCCCCACCTGCCCCCCCCTGGATCCGCCCCTGGGTGGAGGGGGTATATCCTTTGAACGGAGAATGATATATTTATCAGTTGCCAGTTTCACTAATGATTAAAATGCTTTCCATGATGAAAATTCCCGGCATATTAAGCTACAGTGCTACAACTAAAACTTCTGGACCTTGGAGGTTAGTTTAAACCAATATAATAGTTCAATACTAGAAACGGCCCATATTAAGAAAAGAGGAAAAGTTAGATTTGGACAAATTTTGTTTGGAGTTTTGATATATTAGTCCTCCGTTTGTTCCCTAAAAAAACAAGGCAATTAAGGATTAAATTTTATTTTAATAATCATAAATTAAATTTTAAAATTGCATTCTTAATACTTAATTTAATGTGTTAGCTTAAAATGGAAGACAGGACTCTTAACTGGAATAGCCAAGATAGAAAGTAGAAATCTTTTAGCAGACCGGGGGGGGTATTAGAGAGAAGGGGAAATATATGTTTCAAGTTTGTATGTGAATCTCTTACCCCCTCTGTCCCTAAATGAATGTCGAAAAAGATTTCAAGAAGTTGTGATGTTGTTGAAAGCTACCCAGGTCTAAGTGATAATGTAGTGTTATTTATTGATAGTCGTGTTGTGCGTTATTTAAATCAAAGGACTTGCTCCTTGCCTGGATGCTTTTGGCTTGTCCATATTCACTGCATAACCTGATAGGATGTGTATGTACTTTGTTTTGTTCTTTCCTTTTTGGTCATAAAATTTAATCCAAATTGAAAACCAAGTAAAGGATTTTCCTTGGTGCTACCAGTGCAGGCAAAATGCAAGAGTATACCTATTCTAATTGATGCAGAAAAGAAAAGAGAAGGATTGGACGATCTTCTAAGTTTGTCTGATTATGTAGTATGCTCAGCGAAATTTCCCCAGGCAAGGCAACTCCTTTTGCAAATAACTGTTGATAGTTTGCGTTCTATATATACTTGTAATTCGCAATTGAAATTACCCTCTTCATTGCGCTGGACTTGGAAAGAATTAAGTGCTAAATCTTTTGTGTTCTTAATCAACCGGCATATTTTACTGGCAAAAATCAAAATATTATGTTAATATATTAACTATTGTCAAAATGAGTACAAATCTGATACACAACTATATTACTCATTTCCCTCTTTCAGATTCAATCATAATACTACAAGTCTTGATACCATTCTATCATTTGAAGAAGATCAGAGAAGTGGTTAAAACATCTTTACTACCGTGAATTTTCCCATAATCTGTCGACCTTGAATTTACCTTACAACAACAACAACAACAACAAAGCCTTAGTCCCAAAATAATTTGGGGTCGGCTAACATGAATCCTCATATGTTATCGTGAAAAAAAAAAATAATAATAATAATAATAAAAAAAAAATTAAAAAAAAAATTAAAAATAAATAAATAAATTAAAATAAAAAATAAAAAAATCAACCCCCCACATGGATTTTTGCCCTCCACTCCGGCCTCTTCAACACCATACTTCCATCCACTCCAAGTAAATTCATATCATTTTCAATTACTCTAATCCAAGTTTGTTTGGGTCTTCCCCTACCCCTAGAGGTGGCCGGTTGACCAAACCGCCGGTTAGCCGGTTGAAAATCGGCGGTTGAAACCTCCAAAATCCCCAACCGGAACCGAACCGCCTAACCGGCTAGACCGGTTACGGTTTAGGCGGTTCACGGTTTTAACGGTTATCCGGTTAACCTCCGGTTTGACGGTTTGAATATGCTCGGCCGAGTCCTTGGTCTTGCTCGGCCGAGCAACCCTTTTAGGATTTAGGGTTTTGAGGGTTGCTCGGCCGAGTCTTTGGTGTCGCTGACCGAGCAACCCTTTTTTAGGGTTTAGGGGTTGAGGTTGCTCGTAGTCTTTGGTGTTGCTCGCCGAGCATATCATTTTTCGGTTAATTTTTTAACGGTTTTTTGAAAAAGTTAACTTTTTAATTTTTTCAATTTTTTTTTTAGTAAATAAGACTATTTTAGACTTAAGTTTACTACATACATTTTTTGCAAAAAGGTTTATAAAAAAAGTTATGAATTTTTTAAGAAATAAAAGTTAACGGTTTTTTAAAAAAAGTTAACTTTTATTTTTTTTCAATTTTTTTTTTGGATAAATAAGACTATTTTAGACTTAAGTTTTACTACATACATTTTTTGAAAAAGGTTTATAAAAAAGTTATGAATTTTTGAAAGAAATAAAACTTAACTTTTATAAGAAAGCAGTATATAAAAGAAAAAAGCGACGGTACCCTTAAATTTTATTAATTAAAATACAATTACAACGAGGGTATTGGTAGGAGTGGTGGTGGGTAGTCGGGTAGTAGTGGACCTAGTGGTATTGATGAGTGAGTAGTGGCGGTAGGAGCGGTAGTAGTAGCGGTAGTAGCTGATGGTGGTAGGTGGTAGTAGTAGAAGTGGTAATAGTAGTTGTGGTGGTGGTGAATGGTGATGGTGGTGATGTAGACCAGGTAGTAGTGGTAGTGGTGTAAAGGTAGCGATAGTAGTGGTGGTGGTAGTAGTAGTAGTGGTAAATAGTGGTGTTGGTGGTGATGGTGTTGGGTGTAGACTAGTAGTAATGTATTGGTAGGAGTGGTAGAGTGGTGGAGTAGTGGTAGCGGTGGCGTGGTGGTAAAGTGGTAGTAGTGAGTAGTAGTAGTAGTAGCAGTGGTGGTGGTGATAGCGGAGGCGTGACGCGGAGTAGTGGCGGTAGGAGTGGTAGTAGTAGCTGCAAAGTAGTAGTGAGTGGTGATAGTAGTAGTAGCGGACCTAGTGGTAGTAGTAGTAGTGGTGGTGGTGGTAGTAGTGCGGTGGTAGCAAGTGGTGGCGGCGGTGGTGGTGGTGATGGTGGTGGTGTGTGCAGACTAGTAGGATGGTAGTACTAGTAGTAGTGGTAGTAGTGGTGGTGGTGGTGGTGGTACCGGTAGTAGTAGTGGTGGTGGTGGTGGTGGTGGTGGTGGTGGTGGTGAGCATATAACGGCTAGTTTGAAAAAGTAGCCGTTGGAATGAGTTCGTGTTCTCGCTCGCCGAGCAACTCATATGACTCGGCAGAGCATGACCGTTATTGGAAATTAACACTACTTGGAAGGTTATGCTCGGCCGAGCAACTCATATGACTCGGCCGAGAGCAAGCCAAAACCGGCGGTTAACCGGCGGTTGGCGGTTCAAAATTTCAAACCTTAACCGAACCGGCCAATTACCGGTTTCGGTTAGCCGGTTCCGGTTAACCGCCGTTGACCGGTTTTGGCCGGTTTTCAACCTCCCGGTTGGCCGGTTCGGTTTATAAAATGGACACGTCTACCTACCCCTCGCCATTTTATCATTTCTCCACTGTTCCGGCCTCCTAACCGGTGCATCACTCGGTCTCCTTCTCACATGTCCAAACCACCGTAGACGATTTTCCCTCATTTTATCCTCAATGGGCGCAACTCCTACTTTACCTCTGATCACCTCATTCCCCAATCGATCCTTTCTTGTATGACCGCACATCCATCGAAGCATACGCATCTCCGCCACATTCATCTTATGCACGTGACACTGTTTCACGGCCCAACATTCGGTGCCGTAAAGCAATGCCGGCCTAAATGGGATAACTACCATGTCTGAACGTGCACTTGCAATGATATTATGTAAACACGAAGGCTAGTTATGTATATATGTACTTCAAAGAGTGTTTAAAAGTCAACTTTCTTGATTTCTTGGAAAACAAAAAACGGAATGTTATTTTGGAAGGAAATGATAGAAATATATGAGGTCATATGACCCCTGTTCTGGCTTGGCCTTAATTTATATGGCTGCATTGCTGCTTGATTCCGTGTTGGATACTAAGGAATTCATTATGTATTCTATCTGATAGGCATGGACTGAGGCCTCAACTGTTCCAAGTGCCCTTGTTTCTATGCTCTTGAAGTTGCCAAAAGTCAAGTTTGTCATTGTGACCTTAGGCGAAGATGGATGCATAATGCTCGAGAGATGTTTAGCTGGTGCGCATACGATTTTGCATTCTGTTACTGTTGACTATGAAATTTGCAGACAAGCCCGGGCATGTTGTTTTCTTTCAGATTTGATTAGTTGCAGCCTCTGATTGGAATTTTTGTTTTAGTTGAGGGTGTTCAATCTGAAGAAATGGATGTGGACTGTGTAGTAGAAGAATTGAAGCAGAAAATCGATTACAATAATTCATCTATCCCAACATGCATTTCATCGGTATTCCTCTTTTTCCTTGAATTTACATACCAGGTTGATCTGATTGTTAACTAGATTAGATTATCTTTTTTATTTAACCTTTAAGTTAATGCCACAGTTGTTGGCCATAAACTTGCTCTCATGTAAATCATTAGGAGTAGTATTTTCAGTATAATAATGATATTGTTCTGATTCTCCAGAAGACAATGATCTTACAAGCCAAAGGGGTGGGGGTGGTGAGAGGGAGGCTATTTGTGGGAACAGCTGAGAAGATACCACCCTCAGAACTTGTTGATACAACTGGTGCTGGAGATGCATTTATTGGGGCAGTCCTCTATGGTATGTAAAAGAACTCGTTTATATTCAGTTTCTACTTGTTTTGTATTTATATCATAATCTTGATAAATGTAAAGTTTCTTCGAATCTGAGAGTTAATCTTTACAACCCTATAACCGTACTTGAGGATTATTGATACTCCTTTTTGGTTGCTTATGTTATCTGTAGCTCTATGCACCGACAAACCACCAGAGAAGATGTTACCATTTGCAGCTCAAGTGGTAAGTAAATGCGATTGTGCCTTTGAAACAGTTACCTTCTTGTGTTCTTGAGAATTTTAGACACTTGAGTTTAATTTATAAATAAGTAAATACTCCCTCCATCCCGAAATGAATGTCCAATTTTTTATTTTTTATTCAAATTTGCTCTTGATAAAGAGCAAATTAGAATTTATTTTTTTGGACATTCATTTTGGGACGGAGGTAGTAAATTAGGGGTATAATTTTCTTGATTTTACTGAATGCAGGCAGCCACCTGTTGTCGAGATCTGGGAGCTAGATCTGGTCTTCCCAACATCTCAAATCCGCTATTGGCTCCTTTTTTAGACTAAAGGTCCCAAGCGAAAGCAATGCAGGTGGCGCAACAAAGAGGTATCGCTTTGGGACTTTCCTTCTGGTATTTCTGATGACATTCTTCTGGACTGATATTTTATTTTTGTTTTTATGAATGCTTCATTGACTGGGTTCATGTAAGTAACCAACTATTTATGTACATGTACAGAAGGGTAATATAGTAAATCAGTTATGTAAACCCTCTCCATAATCTACTCTGGCCAGCCATCCAAAAGGTTTTAACAATTATCAACCAGATTTCGGTTTATTTGGCAAAGAGAAACTATTAATATATAGACCCATCTCCTTATTTATCAATTATCACCATTTTAACTCAGTACTACAGACTTCCGGTTTTAATCCTTCTTGTTTTTTTTTTTTATTTTCAAACAGTCTACTTACTTTAGATACGCACTGCTCTCCCCCCCAAAAAAAAAAATCCAAATATAAGTGCATATTTTTAGCACTTTTGGGGAAAAATGAGTTGGGGAAAAATGAGTGTATCTAAAGTAAAGGTATTTTTTTCTAAACCAAATTAAATGGGTCAAAATTGATAGCTGTTGTTTTTAATGGTAAAATATGTCAATTTTCAAATTTGAAGAAGACTTGGTCTTACAAAAAACGCATTTTTTTCTAAGCTTAGGAAAAATTATTTTTACACTGGCACTTAATGACACTAACACTGACACTTTTTTATATTGGCACTTAATGACACTAACACTGTCACTTTTTTTACACTGTCACTTAATATACATGTACTTAATATACATGCACTGTCACTTTTTTACACTGGCACTTTTTTACACTAACACTGGCACTTAATATACATGCACTGACACTTTTTTACATTGACACTTTGTTACACTAATACTGACACTTTTTTACACTTGTGCACTTTGTTACACATGCACTGGCACTTTGTTATACTGCCACTATCGGGAGAAACAAAATACATTTTTTTAAGCTTAAGAAAAAATGCGTTTTTTTTTTAAGATTTTGGCTTTGAAGATGTATAAATTGATAAAGCGCTAAAATTAAGGGGCAACCTTGGCCACGATGTGCAAGTGCACTACAATATGGTCTGTGTTTACCAACCGTAGTATTTTATTGACACTTTATAGCACACTCTCTATCTATGCTCATAAAAAGTTGATAGTTTATTGAATACCCCCCCTAAGAACTTGTCCCTAGTAACTTTAATCCGATTTGAAGACAGATTCCATGCTTCATGCCAATTAAAGAATTCATAGTCTCTCGTATGCCAATTATCAGAGTACTTTTACGTCTTTTAGGTTGCAAAAAGGGTTTAGATTGTTACACGGCCCTTCTTTAATATCAAGACTTTAATATCAAGAGCCGACATTTATTTGATTTATGTGAAACTTATTTCGGGTCAAATGAATCCTAACCCTTAGTAATCCAGATCTTTTCTTCACCGTCTCCCCAAATCGTTATCCGGGGTTGGGACACGATTAAAAAAAATTGTCCCATGCTTGGCCACTTCGATCCATGGGAATATAGCCGTACTCGTCCCCCAGTGTAACTTTAATTACTGTGCAAAAAACAAGCCCATAAATCCAGTCCACTGAACGATTTTTTTTCTTCTAATTTTACTTACTTTCCCTATGTTGTTGTGTTTGAATCAAACTCATTGATCGAAGGAAATAATAAATTAAAGCTAAAATGGTTATATTACCATTGATTAAACATAAAAATGAAAGGGTTATTATGAAAATATATACTCCCTCTGAAAAACCACAAAATTCTATTCTGGTATCTCATTTAAAAAGGCATTAAATAAAAACTTTTAAAAACTTCTTTGGATATCTAATGCTCAAACTCTTTGTTTTACTCTGTCGTACCCGTGTCAAACACTCATATTTTAGCATTGTTAAAAAGGATACCCGTGTCGAACACTCATATTTTAGCATTGTTAAAAAGGATACGGTGAGTTAAACTAAATAGTTCGAGTATCATAGCTTTGGACTCACTTGTTGTATTCACTTACTATTTTTCAATTCGCATTCTCTCCCGTACCTCATTTTTCATACTTATAACACTTATTTCACTTACTATTTTTCAATTCGCCTCATTTTTCATACTTATAACACTTATTTCACTTACTATTTTTCAATTCGCCTCATACTTATGCATTCTCTCCCGTACCTCATTTTTCATACTTATAACACTTATTTCACTTGTATTCACTTACTATTTTTCAATTCACATTCTCTCCCGTACCACCTCATTTTTCATACTTATAACAATTATTTCACTATAAACCTCCTTAATTTCAATGCAAAATTTATTTTGGGCTTTCCTCCGTAATTCTAATTCATGTACAAAATCCATTTTATGCTTTTTCGAATGAAATTTCTGATGAGACGGAGGCGTACTCCGCAAGAACTGGAAACATAAGATGTTAATGTCAAATGCAAAAGCATAAGCATAATCATAAACATTAAACAAAGACTTCCCAGATACCCACATCCTAATTCCTACCCTTCGTTACATTACAACAAAAGACTGGGACAGTCTTTGCAGCATAGAAAAAAGAAAAAAAAAACATCATCCATCCTAAGATTATGCACCCACCAACCCAAACATCCCCCCTACTTCTAAGTTCTACCTATCTTCTCCTAACCCACCATTAGATACAAAAACCATTTCTCACAACATGCTATCAGCCCTAGTAGGCAGCCTCTTGAAGAAACTCACAGCGCTTGAAGGCAACTTGTTCCTAAACCTCGGTGGCCTCAGAAAATACAATCCCCAAATCGCCACCACCCACCTTTTCGGCACCAAGTAAAACCCGAACGCAGCAAAGAAGCAAGCTATCACAAACAAGAAGGTCGCCCGCGGGTCCCTCCAGCTTAGCAATGCTTGGAACCTCTCCCCTTGAGTCGCCATGTCACCAACAACGGTCTGGATTCTCCCTGCAACACTCCTAAGCCGATCATACCTCATTCTTACTATCTCAGCACTCCTACTAGTTGGGAACGAATCAAATTCCTCGTCTAGCTCATCCGGGTGGGCCCCTTCTGCGTAAGAAAGGCGGGTATCCATGTGGGGAGGGTGGCAGGCCCGGAGCCGGTATTTCCAAAGTCCGGTGACGGCCAAAGAGAGTAATATGGATGGTATTATTAGCTCCGGCATAAGAACAATCACAATGAAAGTGATAACAAATAAGCTTGAATACACCGGCTTATGCCAATTACGCATAGCATCAAGAACCCTATTCATCGCAATAAGCCAAGCTAAAACGTTGGTGAGCCGAAAGAAGTTAGCCTTACTCTTTCTCATACTCCACATATGAGAATCATGGTCTAACATGTACTCGACAACTTCTCTCCCCAAGGGCGGCTCAGCTCGGCTGAGCCGAGAAGCCACCACGTTCATGGCTTGGTACCTCAAGGTATCCAACTGGTTGACAGATAAGGGTTGTACATAGTGCATCTTGGGTAGTAAAGGCACTGTGTACATATGAAGCATGTTAAGCATATTAGCACAAGAAAATCTAACAGCCAAATGAAGCTCACCCATTTTCTTCACACCAGAAGGATGCAGCATCAGGAGCGGGTACGCGTGGGTATAGACCCGATCAGATTCAAGTGTGGATAACCGGATCCGGACTTTTCCGATCCGGGTATCTCGTGCTACCCCTCCGTGGGCCAGATTCTTATCTACCCGAGAATTGTCAAATACCCCAATTGTGATCACGGTACAAGGATCAAACACTTCCCATGTGTACTGCTCATTCCATTTAGGCGATAAACTATCCACAACGGTTCGGGTCCTGACCCATTTTGACCCGTATTTGGCCACACAGTAACAATCAGTTGACCCTCCTTTCCCTTCTTTCAACTTCATAGGCATAAGATTGGAAGCTCCCAAAATACCCATTTCAAGAACCCCAATGTGAGGCTTCCAAAGCTGTTTAGCAGTTGGCCTAACATCACTACTATACATTGTAGCTTCATCAAGAACATGATACCCTCCGTCCAGGGTTGCCCGAATATGAATCCGAGAAGCAAATCTAACAACCGCTTTCGCCTCATTAGGGTTATTGAAATGAACATCAAGATTATACCACCTAGAAGCCACTTCTTTAGCATCCAACCTTCTATCAACCGCAGTAACCGGAAGCAAAACCCGACCCACAACCTCCTCCCGGTTCGGAGCAATCCGATCCTCAACCGATATCAATACATAATCCTCAAACGGCTCGGCAACTACGAATATCAAATCCTCATTCCAAAAAGGGTTCGATAGGCTCCGGTTAGCCGTCGCCGGAGCAACCCTAGTTTTCAAAACTTGATTACCTACTTGAACCTTCACATTAAGCTCAGGATACCTCATCAAAGAAGACCCTTTTTCACCCATATGAACATCTTGTGCTTCAATAATAGAAACCCTTAAATACCAAAGTTTGGGAGATAAATATACCTTTGATTTTATTGAACATAAGCCATCTAAATGCACATTTGCAGCCTTTGAATGCCAAGCCTCAGCAAAGGCTTCATCAGCTTGAGTCCCAAACCAAATTGCTACCATAACTTCACCACCTTTCCCTCTATCCCCTTTCTTGTCCTCCATTCTATACCATTGTGGGGCCAATTGACTATCTGGTGGGACCCTTTTGGGAACTTCATTTAAATCAAACCAAACACGCCCTAAGAAATCATCTTTATCCCTTTCTTTCACAAAGATTTCAACAACTGAGGATTGAATTGAGTCTTTTGAAAATGCAAAGATTTGGTCCCACTCTGCATTGTTTAAAGATACCCTCTTTGTGATTCCTCTGTAGTTTCCCAACTTCACCTCCGCCACCACTTCGCCGCCACCGAACACCGTGATATCTTTGGCTTTCACCACCTTTATGTAAAGGTACTGCACTTGCTCCACCAAGTCATAAGTTGAACTTGTTTTGTCTTTATTCAACAAACCCCCACCAAGATGAGGTTTTGTTTCTTTGAGGGAGTACTCATGGGGCCCACCGCCGGGAAATAACCCAACCCCACCACCACCGCCATGACCCACCGGAACGCCACCGTTGTTTGAACCCATACCCGGACCGGGTACAGTGGTGATCACAACCGGCTTCATGTCTCCCTGGTTCGGGTCGGGTTTGTGAAGCTGCTGGTTTTGGTGGGCCATTTTGCTGTTTTTATGGTTATGAACGCTGTTGACTTCTTGACCCATTTGGTTCTGGAGCACCGCCATGTTCACCGCCTGCTGCTGCTGCAACTTCTTGGCTTTCTTGGAAATCGTGCCGCCGGAACCAACTACCACCACCCCACCACCGCCACCGTTGACCACCTCTTTGACCTGCTCCGTCACGGACAGATAAACCTTCAAGCTAATCTCACCTCTAACATGAGAAAAAAGACTCCTTTTTTCAAGAGTATGAAGCTGAGCAATTTCTTCACCTTCCCGGGCAATAGAAGTACCGGAAATCCGAACCTTACCCAGAAAATTCCGGCTGTTGTTTGACCGCTTCTCGTTGAAGACATTGACTTCAATGGTCCTGTAAGGCAAGTCTGCGACGTCGTTTACATGGAAAACAAGCTTCTCATTCCAAACAGGGTTGAGGTCTCTGTACTTGACTTGAGTCTTTTGCCTTTGATTTTCGAATTCAACTTCGACAAAGGCAGATGAAGAGCCTTCGCCGTCTTTGGGCATCAAACTATTGGCCCCAATAACCTCCACCACCAGCTTCTCTTTGCTGTTGTTGTTCATGGTGCTCTGTTTCCTTCAGCTGGTTTAAATTTTTCAGAAAAAAATGTTGGATTTTTTTAGTGTGATTTGTGTTTGTGAGGGAGAGAATTCTAGAGAGAGAGAGAGCAGTGGAGAGTTAAAGTACAGTAGAGAGAGAAAGAGGGGTGGAATTGATAAGTGAGTTTAGATGAAGAAGACAAGACAAGAACTGGAGGGGGGAATGGATGGAATTTGAGTTTGTAAGGAGGAGACAGTGAATTTTGAAAGGCGTGGATTTTTAACAACACGCGCCTCTTGAAATACGAGTTCCATACTTACTCCCTCCGTTCCGCTAAAGACAGTTACTTTTTGTTTATGAGTAAATTAAGAAAATAAATAATGGAGAAAATTTTGTGAGTATGAAAAGTGAGATTGGAGAGAGAAAGTGAGATAGGAAATAGTGATTTGATTAGTGTTGTGAGTATAAAATAAAGTAGGAGAGAGAATTAGTGGATGAAATAATAAAGAATTTTTGCCATTTTAAAAAATATATGATTTATAGCGGAACATTCAATAAAATAAAAAAAATGTGTAATTTGTAGCGAGACGAAGGAAAGGAAGTATACTACCATCCGTTTAGATTGGAGTATTAGAACATTTATGGTGCCTTTTTAAAGAAGAGTTGGCTTATTTGGCAATTAATCCCCCATTAATGGTGACTTCAACAAATTACTTGGATTACCTTTTCTCATTTTAATTTGGCTAAAGCTTTTAAAGGCTTAGACTACCCACAACCACACAATGGTTTCAACCCATTCTCTCATTTATCTAACTTTTTTAAATTTTTTCTCATCTACCTAATATTTTATCTACTCATTTTATCTACTCTTACAATAAGACTACCCACAATGGGTAGATGAAATGGGAGATGAAATCCCATTTCATCTACCTCAAACCTTGCAATGGTTGTCGGCTACGGGTTGGATTAATTCACGGGATGAAATGTTTCATCCCGGTTGAAACTCTGTTTTGCCTTTTTTTTTTTTTTTTTTTTTTTTTTTTTAAGTTGCCACGTGTCAAGACCTTATTGGTATTGACTTTATTATTTTTTCACCCAATTACTTAAACTCAATTATCTCATAATAAATGATTTAAAAATAAAAAGAAAAATTCACCAAAATTCATCATTTTTTTTTCCTACAAATTGATATAAGTTTCATTTGATTTGGACACAAAAAAAAAATACTTAGTTTTCAATTTGGGCTGAATTATTACCTAGTAAATTGATTATTTTTTTAATTTTTTTTTTCACCAAAATTCATCATTTTTTTTTCCCTACAAATCGATATAAGTTTCATTTGATTTGGATACAAAAAAAAAAACACTTAGTTTTCAATTTGGGCTGAATTATTACCTAGTAAATTGATTATTTTTTTAATTTTTTTCACCAAAATTCATCATTTTTTTCCCTACAAATCGATATAAGTTTCATTTGATTTGGATACAAAAAAAAACACTTAGTTTTCAATTTGGGTGAATTATTACCTAGTAAATTGATTATTTTTTTAATTTATTTTTTCACCAAAATTCATCATTTTTTTTCCCTACAAATCGATATAAGTTTCATTTGATTTGGATACAAAAAAACACTTAGTTTTCAATTTGGCCGAATTATTACCTAGTAAATTGATTATTTTTTAATTTTTTTTTCACCAAAATTCATCATTTTTTCCCTACAAATCGATATAAGTTTCATTTGATTTGGACACAAAAAAAAACACTTAGTTTTTAATTTGGACTGAATTATTACCTAGTAAATTAATTTTTTTTATTTTTTTTCACCAAAATTCATCATTTTTTTCCCTACAAATCGATATAAGTTTCATTTGATTTGGACACAAAAAAATAAAGAATATAAATAAAATAAAATAAAAGTAGTGGGGTATAGAATGATGAGTTGGAGGGAGTTGAAATTTAATTTAAGTTAGCCATTGGAGTGGGGGTAAATGAAATGGGTAGATGAAATATTAGGTGGATGAGAAAAAGTGTAAAAAGTGTTAGATGAAATGAGAGAGTGGGATGAAACCATTATTGTGGGTAGTCTAACTAACTTAAATTAAATTTCAACTACCTCCAACTCATCATTCTATATCCCACTACTTTGAGTTTTTTTTTTTTTGTCCAAATCAAACGAAACTTATATCAATTTGTAGGGGGAAAAAATGATGAATTTTGGTGAAAAAATTTTTTAAAAAAAATAATTTACTAGATGATAATTCAGTTCAAATTGAAAAATGAGTATTTTTTTTTTTGTCCAAATCAAATGAAACTTATATCAATTTGTAGGGAAAAAAATGATGAATTTTGATGAATTTTTCTTTTTATTTTTAAATCATTTATTATGAGATAATTGAGTTTAAATAATTGGGTGAAAAAATAATAAAGTACGGACCAATATTAGGAGCGTGAGCCGCACGCGCCAAGGCCCCCTCCAATGCCAAGCCGACACATGTCCAATTTAAAAAAAAAAAAAAAAAAAAGATTTCAACCGAGATGAAAACTTTCATCCCGTCAATTAATACAACCTTGTTTCAATCACCCATTGGACTACCTCCAGGCTGAATGAAACCATTTCATCCCTTGTTTCATACCACCACCATTGTAGGTAGTCTTATAAAAAAGAGTTGTCTTGAATCCCCTTGCTATGTTGAATGAGAAAAACATGTGTTACAACAAAGAAAGAGATGTAATTATTTTTATTTCAATTGTGTTTGTAGATAATTTTCATGTTATATATTTTATAATAATATGTTATTAACTTATCAATATTTAAAAAGACTATTAAATAATTATTATATTAATAAAATTATTTAATTAATAATTTAATATATTATAATAAAAGGATATAAATTATTATCATGTATAATTAGCAATAATAAAATAATATGAATAATAATAATTATTATAGATGTGGATAGAAAAGAGAAATATAATGGGATATAGTAAAAAATATGAGATCAATTGATGACTTAAATCACTACTGTAGGTAAAATGGTGTGGAGTTGTGGTTATTGTATTGATAACTGATGATTTGAATTTGATGTGCAAGAAAAAAGAGAAGCTGATTACTTAAATCACCACTGTGGATGGATGTGGATGGTATTAGAAAGTACATTTATTTCTATTTTTTAAAACCAAGTCCATATACTTTTATGAAAAATATTACTAGTAATTTTTGAAAATTGTTCATATAATATAATAGGTATTAGGTTAGTTCATCAAGTCGCCCCGCAATGTATTATTATTTTACACAATTATTTCCTTTTGTACCAGAAAAATGTATATACTGTATTTATTAGTAATGAATTTATAAAATAATTGATCTAGTTTTAATTAAGTTTCTAATGATAGTTAAGGCGAAAAAATGAAAATAAATATTTAGCTTTAATTATTACAATAACCAAGGGAGAGTTAATGCTTCTCAAATTTTCATTTTAGCCTTTACATTCCATTTATAATAAATAGTTAATTTCCTTTTAAAGAAAATGAATAGTTAATTTAAATAGTTGAAGAAGGGTAATGAGGGAGAATGACAGATAATACAAGGAGTTATTAAGAATAATTTGATCAATTAGAATTTTAATAGACAAAAATGATATTGTTTAAACGACTTTTAATCTATGATGATATGGAACATTAATCATGAAAACTAATTACTAAAAATATGTGGAATGCAGTTTTTCTTGAATTTTGGCATTGAAAGAAAGATGATAAATATTGTTTTTTTTTAAAAAAAAAAAGAAGATATGATATTGTTAAAAAAAAAAAAAGGGTGATAAATCGTCGATCTCAACCAATCTAATAAATGTGTGTTATCATTAATTAACTTGTAACGACATTTTCATGCAATTTGACTTTATTTGACTATATTTATATGGGTTATTCAAATTCTCATTTTGCACGATGGCCGTTACATTTACGAGAGCTTGAAAAACATTATCACAACCGTTAAAATTTAAAATATCATAAACGTGTACCAAAAACGTGTACATAATTTGATGGAAAATCAATTTTAAGTTCAAAATGAGAAAGATTTTTTATGAGCAATTAAGCATTTTTAACCAAAGGCCTTGTTAATATATTAGTTCAACATAAGTAGAATTTTTGTAATTTCAAAACTAATATTGTGGTATTATTATTTAAGCATTTTAGCCAAATACGCAGTATAATGTTTGTCAAATATTTTATGTATGTCTTGTATTTATTTTGTATCAAAATTACATTATATTTTGTGACCAATAAACAAATCCAATAATCATTTTGATACAAATGGATTACTCCAGGTTAGTACGGTTTGTTATCCTCTGGAAACGAGGTACTGTCTTCGTTCCATCTTGCATCGGATTTTTTTTCATTTTCATATATTTCACATCAAATTAATTTTTTAAAATGGTAAAAAAAATCACTATTTTCGTGCACTAATTCTTTCTTTTGTTTTATTTTATACAAACAATATTAATTAAATTATTATTCTTCTCACTCCGTCTCTTTTAATTTTATTTTTTATATTCACAATACTTCTCAGTCTTCTCTTTTATTTCACTTTTTCGTAATAATTACGTTCAAAAAGTTGGATCTGATTTAAGGCGTAACGAGAGAGTATGATTTATACTCCCTCCGTCCCACCAACATTGATACCAAATTTCTGGATACGGGGATTAAGGAAAAGTAAGTGAGAAAAAAAGTGAAAGAAAATGTTGTGAGTATGAAAAATTAAATAGGAGAGAGAATGTTGTGAGTGTAAAAGTGAAATAGGAGAGAGAATGAGTGAGGTAAATAGTGAAGATTCCTTTTCTATTTTGGACAGTATCAATTTTGATGGGACGGACCAAAAAGAAAATAAGTATCAATTTTGATGGAACGGAGGAGGGAGTAGTCATTATGCTACAGAGAATAGAGTGGGGGAAAGCTTAAGGCAAAAATCAGATTTTAGTCACTTAACTTTATTTTATTTTTTTAAAAAATTTATCATTAAACTATTATTTTTCAAAATATTTTTACTTAATTTTCACATTTTTCAAAATGTGCTAACTCTATCGACAAATTTGCTAAAAAAATATAACGAAATTGAACCACATGACCTCAAATTACTAATTTTGTTAAATACCATTTATCCATGGTATTTTGGAAAATTAATTAGTAATATTCCTATAAATTATATGTTTATAACATTTTACATTAATTAATTTGTAGTATTTATCATATATATCAACAACGTTAACATATTGATTGAAAAAACTTAATAACATTAATCGACTGGCTAAATTTCTTTAGATTTTAGTAAATTTGTTAATATGGTGAGCACATTTTAAATAATGTGAAAGTTTAGAATGAATATTTTAAAAAATATTAATCTAGTAAAAATATTTTTTAAAAAAATATTAAAATTTAGTGACTAAAAATATAATTTTTGCCAAAGCTTGAAATAGCTAGTGACTTGGGAAGAAGCGCATGTTAAAGAATCTACAGCAAAACCCGACGAATCTTTTAACAAATCGAAGGGCAAAAATCTCGTACTCCGAGGTATGAGTCCTTTTGTGTTCTCCATTCTCCTGTTTCAAGAATGTTGGACATTCGCTCACTCGAGGCGCGTGAAACACGGACGAACTTAAGAATGAAGTAGGAGCTACTTGCATGTCATGGATACTAGCTGTAGTGTAGTCTGTGCTTTGCTTTGTTTGCTTTGCTTTGCAGAGGGATTTTGAGACTCACGCGCTGCTGACCTTGGGTGGGGTAGGTGTCTGAAAATGTTAACGTTATGACACATTCTTTTTGGCGCGTGCCTACACTACTGTGTGTTGAGTTAACTGGTCAATAAATAAAAAGGAGGGAAATTTGAAAGGGGTAAAAATAATTGTCAACAGTACCTGCACACGCTTCGCATGTACGAAACCTCCCTTATCCGTTTAACACATTTATTCATGACGGCATTATTTTCTTCTCTAAATTTATTTAGTACTTTTTTATTGTGTGTTCATGGACACATGATAAGGATTAAAGATTCTTTTGTAAAATGTGTCAAATTAATACTTGACACAAATTACAAGAGAATTTTCTAATAAATCTTTTAAAAATTCACTTGTAATGTGTGTCAAATTAATACTTCTATTAATTTGACACACATTACAAGAAAATCTTTAAAAATTTTGTTAAAAGGTTTTCTTGTAATTGTAATGTGTGTCAAATTAATACTTCTATTAATTTGACACGCATTAAAGAGAATCTTTAATCCTTATCATGTGCTCATGGGTACACAATAGAAAAGTTCATTTATTTATTACTTTTAATTACTCCAATCTTTCAAAAAATAAAATTAAAAAAATACTCCAATAAATTCATGTTAGTTTTCTTTTTATATGATAAAATACAAAGATTCAAAACATAAAAGTGAAATTTGTAAATATTTTAAAAAAAATTATAAACAGTAGCGAAGCCGGAAATTTAGTGAAGGAGGGGGGGCAAATGATAAATGAGGTGTCGGGGTGCCCCCGAATAATATTTTATTCTTGGTGATTTTTTTCCATTTCATATAACAACTTTAGACATATACATAGTTAATTACTTATTTAAATGGTGACAATAATACAATCGATCTTTTATACAATTCAATACACATACTCCCTCTGTCTCACGTGAATGGACACCAATAAAATTGGCACAATAACTAAGAAAAAGTATTATTCCCTCCACTCATTCTCTCTTCTACATTATTTTAATACTCACAACACCATTATAATTTACTATTCTCTCCACTCATTCTCTCTCCTATTTTACTATTACACTCACAACATTCTTTCCATTTTTGGCAGTCTCCATTCACGTGAGACGACCCAAAAAGAAAATAAGTCTTCATTCACGTGAGACGGAGGGAGTATAACATAATTATACATATCAAAAAGTTCAACATGTATAATTGTTCAATGTACAAATCACACCTATCATGTCAACAGAAAATCATAAATATAAAACATTTTTATTTTAAAATATAATTCCTTCGCCTCACTAAAAGTTAAATTTTACACCAAATGTCTCATTAAAAATTATATTTTACTAAAATGAAATTGTTTAATACTTTTGATGCTGTCATCCAAAATGGTTGCACAGGAACTGAACTAGGATACTTCGGCTGATTCCTTCCTTGTTAGGTCACCTACACACATGCAAGCACGTGAACTAGGTCGGAGGTGGCTCCGGTAAAACCCCTCCGGCGTGAGAGTAAGATTACTAGTTCACAAAGCTGAAAATAGCAATGGAGGGACTAGAGAGAGAATGCTTAGGGGTCGTTTGTTTTTTCATTTTGCCTCTTATTAAGAGGCAAAGCTCTGATCCAATAAGAGGTTGAGCCATTCAAATTCTTTTGTTTTTTTTTTTGTTTTAAGCCTTAAAGCCTCTTAATGCCTCCGAATTTTTAAGTGGTAAAATTGCCTCTTAATGCCTCCGATTCACGGCTTCCCAATTTTTTATTTTTTTTTAGTTTATGGGTGAGGAATAATATGTTTTGCATTTACGGTTTTTTTTTTTTTTTTTTTTATTTTTTTTAAATTTTTTTTAACTCGTTTCGTATAATGAATTCGTATACAAAATCAAACAACTTATCCAATCTCGGAATTCTGGTTTTCGTTCTTTGCCTCTTAATCATTCACCATTTTCGTAACCGAAATCGATTTCAAGACTTATCACTTAAAAAAACAAAAACCCCTTAGAGAGTAGAGAGAGAACATACCCACGCAAATGACACTATTCATCCATTTATACTTTCCTCCCCCACGTGGCCTCGCACATGGGGGAGGACACTTGTCAATCATCCATTTAGGGTCCCCAACCAACTCCAAGTTAGTGGGATTATACTGTTCACCTTGTCACATCAATCATCCAGTACAGGCTGCTAGGGTTAAACGCGTAGGCGCCAATTAGACCGACGCCCAGGAACGCCCAACTACACATGTCGCCCAGGCAACAACCAAGGGGAAAAGGCGACAATCTACAGGTCGCCCTAAACCAGGCACCTCACAGAGGGCAGGCTCCCCACTCTATGTCTCATCACAATGAATTGTCGACACCACACCAGGTTTCTCGCGTAACCTTATTTCTTACTCAGCCGTACTCCCACGCACCATCTTATCTTTGTCGCATGTTTTCCCTATGCCGCCTCAACTGTCAATGCCGCATCAACGTTACGAACCCATTCACATAGTTTGGACCATGCAGGCCCGGCCCATTCTTAGCTATTGGGCCTAACCCTATTGACTGGGCCAAAACTATTTTCCATAATCGTATCAACTTTTTTGCTCAATAAAACTCACTTTTTGCTTAAAAAATAAAAATAAGACTCATTTTTATAATCACAACTACTATCCAATTACCATGCTCTTTCTCATTTTCTATCTTCTTCCTCATTTTTCATCCTAACAATATTTACGGAAAAATACATAAATATGCCCTTAAACATGCTTTGAATGCAGATATGCCATTGACGTCAATAATTGTCATTCTTGCCCCTAAACTCATTAAAAATAAGAGTATATATGCCCTCCGTTAAAAATTCATCAATAAATTAACGATTTTTGGATCTAAATTGAATTTAAATGATTTTGTAGAGATTAAATTGTAAAGTATTAAACTATAAATCCGAAAGTATATTAATAATAGTATTAAGGATTAAAATCAAAAGGTTTAATTTACAAATAATATCCCTTTAACATTTTCAGATTTATCACCTCTCCACTTTTCACAAACAGTAAAACACACACACACATACACAAAAATGGTTGAAATCAGAGTTGCGGCGGTGCACGAAATCAACGAATTGGACATATCCTATTCCGTTTGTGGATCAAAAACATAAATTTGAATGTAATCAGAGCTGGACGTGCTAGAATATAAAGGTATTGCTCTGGCAGCGGTAGCACTGTTGCTGAGTTAAACATGGTTACAGTCAAACATACAAGAGAGTGAGCGACACAAGGGGTGTGGACCGACCTACCATTGCTTAACTTATTTCCAGTCTTAGCCAAGGTCGACCAAGGTACCAATCTCGCCTACAACAATCAACATGAGCTACACCAAGGATGCCCTGTCCGATCCAAAATTGGTTATTCGAGTACGAGCAAATTAGGATAAACATGGCAATCCGGAAATTCAAAGTCGATCAATTCCCATCCCATTAATCACACCTATATTCCCCCCATGATCACTATCCGTTCCAGATTTCATATAAACACAAGATCATTACAACGATATCAATGACACATTCTTTAACCCTTAACTACTATTAATTGCTTTCGTTTTATTCTTCTACACATCATAGTCTTAGGGGCCGTTTGGTTCGGTGGAAAAAAAGTGAAGAAATGGAATGGTAAATGGAATTGAATTCCTTAAGGAATTGGAATGGAAAAAACTGGTCAAACCTCTCCGTTTGGTTGGCACATAATGGAATGAAATTGTCATTCAATTCCTTGACAAATCATGTTTGATTTGAAAATACAAATTATAGGAATGGAATGAAAGTATATAAAATGTCCAATTTACCCTTTTTTTAAAAAAAAAATTGAGGTGGGGAGGGGATAGGTAGGGGGTGTGCAAAATGAGTAAAAAATATTTTTTTTTTTTTTCGTGGGATGGGGGGTTGGGGGTGGGGGTGGGGTGGGGGGATGGGGTAGGTAGGGGATATGCAAAATGAGTAAAAAAATATTTTTTTTTAAGTGGGGGTGGGGGGTAGGGCGGGGGGCTGGATGGGTGGATGGGGTAGGCGGGGGGATTTTTTTCGTGGGGGTGGGGGGGCGAGGGCTGGATGGGGGAGGGTAGGTAGGGGATTTTTTTTTTTTTTTCGTGGGGGTGGGGTAGGGGGCGGAGTTTGGATGGGGGAGGGGGTAAGTAGGGGAATTTTTTTCGTGGGGGTGGGGTGGGGTGGGGTGGGGTAGAGGCAGGTTTGGATGGGGGAGGGGGTAGGTAGGGGATTTTTTTTTTTCGTGGGGGTGGGGTGGGCAGGCGAGGGTGGATGGGGGAGGGGGTAAGTAGGGGAATTTTTTTTTTCGTGGGGGTGGGGGGGGGGTAGGGCAGGGCTGGATGGGGGGAGGGAGTAGGTAGGGGATTTTTTTTTTTTTTCGTGGGGGTGGGGGGGTGGGGTAGGTAGGGGGTATGCAAAATGAGTAAAAAATATTTTTTTTTTCGTGGGGTGGGGTTGGGGTAGGGCAGGGGCTGGGTGGGAGTGGGTAGGGGGATAGGGATGGTTTGGGTTTGGGGGTATTTTGATCACAATTTTTTTTTTTTCTATTCCCGAAGGAATTGATCATTCCTCCCATATATGGAAGGAATGGCAAATTCCTTCCAAGGAGGAAATTGTCAATTCCGTTTGAATGAAAAATTAAAAATTCTTCAACCAAATAGGCCAAATAATTTCAGAAAATAAAATTAGGCATTTCATTTTCCCACTTTACCACCAACCAAACGCCCCCTTACTCTCAAATCGAATGTTCTTTGTGGAAGACTATCGACTAGTTATCCGAGCCGTTGGTTATGAACTAATCCATTATTTTTTCAGCATCATCAATATGCATAAATTTTTATTGTGCCGGTCCAGAAAACTTATGGACACAAAGAGTCTAACAGTATTCTACAAGTCATTGTTACCCCTCATGTTAAAAACTAGTACATGCCGTATTCAAGATCATGTGATTTTTTTTTATTTTTTTTTTAATTTTGTTTTAAATTAAAATTTTTTTTTAAGGGCAAAATGAGAATGGGACAAAAGTTTTTTTTTTTTAAAGACAAAATAGTGAGGGCAAAATGAAAATTTCGTCACTTGCTACTGTTCAAAGAACTGTAATAAAGACATCCCCCATTTATACTATAGATAAGTTTCAATCATTTATGACATTATTATCACGTTTTTAAAGGTTAGTTACAGTTAGTTACGTGTCATTAAAATTTAAAAATTAATTTTTTATAAGTCCAATTTGATATTTTTATCATAAAGTTATGATAATGATTGTATTTTTGAAAATTGGAAAAAAAATAATCAAATCACCGAAATGTGATGATGGGGTGATTATTCTAAACGTGGGAAGAGGGGGTGGTTATTAAGTTAGGGAAGTAATGAAAGGTGTGACGATGGTGTTGGTTAATGTTTAGTTGTTTACTCTTTTCTGTTTCACTTGAAATCGTACAATTTTTTATTAGACATCCCACTATAAATTATATGTACATTTTCTAAATGAAAATATTTTATCAATTTTATATTCATATTTTACATATTATACTTACAACAATAATTTAATTATTATATTTTTCATATTTACAACACATATTTTATCAAAAAAAAATATTTAATTTTTATGTAAATAATAATTGTTTAGTTTGTAGTGAGATAAACGGGTGATTTGTTGGGTTACTTTGTTTACAGTAATTTAACTGTAATAAAAGTAGGAGGAGCAGTTATTATTACAGTCTAGGGCCAACCAAACCAATTGCTTTTGAGTGTAGTTGATAAGCGGAACAGGAATGGCAGAAGAGAAAAAAGAGAGTAGTAAAAGCAAACGGTCTAAACAAACCCTCCCTTGATTCGACATTTCTATTTCTTCGGTTTTATAATAATATGTAAAAAAAAATAAAATAAAAATTTAATCGTTCCAAAATACTCCCTCCGTCTCACGTGATTGTAAATTAATTTTTTCGGTGTGAAAATTAAGAAAAAGTGATGTAAGAAAGAGAAAAAGTTAAATGTTGTGAGCATGAAAAATTAAATAGGAGAGAGAATGAGTGAGAGGAATAGTGAGGAGAGAGAGAATGTTGTGAGTGTAAAAGTGAAGTAAGAGAGAAAATGAGTGGGTGAAATAGTGAATATTCTTTGCCATTTTGAAAAGTTTGCATTTACGTGGGACGGACCAAAATAGAAATAAGTTTGCATTCACGTGGGACGGAGGGAGTAATTAGTAAAATTTTAAAAAGAAAATGAGATTGACATTTTATTGTAAATTGATGTAAAAACTAATAAATTGATAGTTTTTTACGGAATTAAAGTTACGTATCATGCAAATAATTTTTAAGTAGCAGGCTAATCATTTCATATGGCAAAAAATAATTAATTGCTCTTTAACATCAAAATGATGTAGCTTTATATCTCTTGATTAATGAAGAAAAAAAAAACGATTCAAAAATATAAATTAATTAAAAAAAATACTCCCTCCGTCCCGGCCGAAGCGTCACTTTTTACCCAAAATGGCGTCCCGTTTATAGCGTCACCCTTTCCTAAAAAGGAAACTTTTATTAATATTTTATTATCCCATCCACTATTCCCTCCACTAATTCTCTCTCCTCTACACTCACAACACTTTTAAAATTCACTATTTCCTCCACTAATTCTCTCTCCTATTTTTAAATTACACTCACAACATTTTTTCTTCCCACACTTTTTCTTAATTTGCGCGCCACCCCTAAAAGGGTGACGCTTCTACCGGGACGGAGGGAGTACATAAAACAATGAGTGGAGGTGACAATAGTGCTAATAGTGATAGTTGTCGGTGGTATTGGGGTTTAAATGAATGTGAAATGACCATTATAACTCTTAAAAAGTCATGTGCATAGCGCGCGACTTTGATTTCGTCAAAAAATTAGCATTTCGTTAGTTTTACACCAATTATTAACAAAATGTCGATATTAGAAATCAGATTACAACTTTTTCAATGTTGAAAATCAAATTTCAAAAGTGACACAAACATATGTAACTAAATTGCAATATGCCCTAACAATTATTCACTTACTTCACTTTATTTTCTCTGTTATATTCAACTATCTACACTTACAATCCATCACATTTTACATTTTTCTCTCTAATAATTAATGTCAAAAAAAAATTGTGAATACGAATAAAGTATATTGACAGCAGAGAAAGCTAATCGTCTACAAGAGAAGAGCTGAGTAGGGCTCCAGGCATTAGGTTCACGTCTAGTTAACGTCTCGATAGAATACCTTCTGTCCTACTGTAGTGTCCTCCTCTCTCTCTTCTTTATCTCTCACGGTTAAAATAATGTACAAATAGTATAAATTTTGTCATTTTAAGCATACGTCTCACTTTCTCATCCAAAGCTTCAAAAATTAAATGAAATGAGTTCAAGAATTAAGAAAAAAATAAATTAGGTTGTGAGTGCAGATAATTGAATAAGAAAAAGAAAGTGAATAGAGATAGAAAATAATTAGTGGATAATTGATGTGACTATAATATGTGAGATTCACGAATAAATAAGTAATAAAAACTTTTCAATTTGAGGTTTTGAAGCTCTTATGATTTTATTTTTTTAAGTATTAGATGGGACGGAGGGAGTATTAATTTTATATATATTTTTTTTACTTTTTAATGAATATTTTCCTTTACACAGGGCTCAATTTCTTAAATATAAAAATGATTTTTAATAAAAAAAAATCAATAGTGAGATTAAATATTTATTAATAAAAAAAATAATTTATCCAAAATGTAATTTGGGATGGGGGAATAATTCTTTTAAAACTTGTCACTCATGCATGCATGCATAAACAGATAAACTTTAGTTATTTTCTTACAAATGTGTATATTGTGGGCCCAGTTTGAGCAAAGGAGAATTGCTTTCCGTAGCAACGTTGCTCTCATGTCCAACTCTTATGTTTTTTCCTCCAACCCAACCAGGTTATATGTTCTGCAGACTTGTTTAGATTCGATTGAATTGAATTAAATTACATCATGCCTCAGACTCTGAATTTCCTTGGTGGGTTTGGGGCCTAGGCATTTGGGCTTGGACTCTAGCAGGGTGTAAATTAGGGGTGTTCACGGTCCGGATTGGTCCGGTTTTTGGCAAAATTTTAGAAAATCAGGACCGGACCAAATACTTCGGTTCTGTAAAAATTTAGGACCAGGACCAGACCATTACATTATAGGACCGGTCTCATCGGTCCGGTTCCAATGGTCCGATTCTGGTCCGGTTCTACAAATTACAATATAATATAATTTTTTACAATAACAAAATCTACAAGCAAGCATATTTAAAAACCAAATAGTTGAACAAAATCAACAATTAGAGTAAATATGATTTTTTTTGGACATTTTGGGACGGAGAGAGTATTACCTTTCTTTTACTAAATGAACAAAATGAATAAAGATAAATACAACTCGAAAGGAGGGGAGTTGTGGCGATTATGAACAGAGGAAAAGAGAGCTATGAACCATTTAATCATTATAATCACACTATAATAACTAATCACACTATAATAACTCAAGGATCTAGGAACATAAGGTGTTTTGGTATACATGCTTATGCAACATCAGGTGTTTTGATTTTGATTTTCTTTGGAGAGGCAATTGGATAGTTAGTGGGTATGTGTATTGCCGTATTGGGGTAAATGTCTATAAAAGGTAAAAAGTTAATATATATATATATATATATATATATATTTATATATATATATAAAATATATTCTCGGTCCGGTTTCGGTCCAGGACCGCGTATATTTTTTTCAAAATCAGGACCGGACCAAATAATCGGTTCCATAAAAATTTGGAACCAGGACCGGACCAATACTATTTTTTCGGTCCGGTTTTTACTGGTCCAGTCCGGTTCTACTGGTCCGGTCCGGTTCCTCGAATTTTTTGTACAACCCTAGTGTAAATGATTAGGTTTAAATCGCGTTCGAGACCGAATCGAATTAAATCATGCGTTTTGGTTCGATTTTTAAACACATATGGTTTGATTCGATCTCAAATATTGTCAAACCACATGGTTCGATTTGATTTGTGATATGACCTTCCCAGATCGAACCTAACCGAACCAACCTAAACCGCAGTTTTAGAATTAAACTGAACCGTCAAACCAAACTACAAGCCGAACCATCAAACCAAACCAATAGGTTGAACCATCATACCACATATATCAACCATATATTTGTATGTTGAATAATATTTACCGTTTGATTAATAAAATATCCTACATCATATCATACTAATATTAACCCCCGTTTTGCATCTTATTCAATATTAATTTTATCATTTATTATCTTCATTGTGATACATAACCGATCAAGTTCTCTGCAAGGTCGACATTGTATAGTATGTTTTCTTCGTTCGGTCTCTTTCTTCCTTTTGTCTATCTCTTCCTTCGACTTTTCTCTTCAACTCCCGCATCCCTCGCTCTTCCTTCGTGATCACAAAAGATTTAAACAAATTTGATAATGAGTTGCGCTGTGAATCGTGATCTGAATCACGATTTGAATCACGATTTAAACCGTATTGTATACCGTGGTCTGAACCACGATCTAGATTGCGGTCCGAACCACGATTTGGATTTTGGTCTAAACCATGATTTGAACCACCTAATTGATTGAGCCGCGATTTGAACCAAACCACAACGGTTTGGTTTGGTTTGGTTTGAACTTTTTCATGGTTCGATTCGGTGTGAAATTTTCCCAAACTTTTAACTAGTGATTCAGTTTGTAAATTGGTCGAGACCAAATCAAACCAAACCATTTACACCGCTAAAGATTAGAACAATCATCACGTCTTTACTTGAACAATATCTGTTTTATAGGAACGTACCTCTATATCCTTGATTTCTAAGGAGAAAGTAAACATCACCATGGCTGCGTGATCTGATAGAAGTCCGCTATATATGCAATTTAAAACATAGATGAAGCTGAATGTGCTTCCATATATAGCGAGCATTTGGTTGAAGTTAGAATCTGGAATGATGGTGATAACAGGAAGAGCCTCAAGGCGGACTGAGGACCGCCATGCCACTTGTACACCAAATTCACCAATTCTTTTGGTATTCAAGCTAAATATGCTAGGTGGACTCTTTTTCATCGGCACGTCTGTCATTTTTTCCTTGCAAATTTAGGCTTTCCAAGAAGCTGCTGCTTGTTTTAATCTTGACAAAAGACGAGCAAAATAACAAATTGTCTCTCGCGTAGATGCAACCTTTCCCCATCATCTTGGTGTAGGGTCAAGATTATTACTAGTACTCTAAGGCTTTGTTTGACACCCCAATACTAAGCCTTGGCACAGGAATCAGAAATGTAATTTTAGGTCCATGGAATTCATTTTGTTCTTTCAATTCCAAATCAAAATATAGAAGGCGAGGCTGCTGAACATACTATAAAAACTTGATTGCGTTATCTATTATCTTCGACTTAGTTTAGGCCTTGTATTTGGGGTTATAATACTTCAAGTAGCTATAACTCACAGGTTCAAATCCACTTATGCAGATGAGCAGATCTTATATCAATTGCTTTAGAGAGGCATTATGGTTAGAATTCTCAGCTGTTCCGAGCAGATTCAACTTTAGAAGAAACTTGGAAAGCTCGGAGATGTTATAAAATGTAAAACTGGGATTCTGATAAAATATGGAGAGCCCAAAATATATTATATATTATTTTCGTCTCAAAGTTTAAATAATCTAGAGGACTTATATTTATACTCAAAAGATTGTGAAAACTGGTTTATGAACTTCAGATAGTACTTCGAAAAAAATGGGTAATTCTTCGCAACAGATTTTTTTTTAAGCAGGAGATTCTGAAAATTCTAAGTGAAATATGATAGCATGCATAAGAACACAACTTTTCAACTTCAAACCACATTGGCTACGAGCGGAAAAATAATAGCGAAACAGTAGTACAAGATGAGAGGCTGACTACTGTTTTAAGCATACCTTTCTCGGCCTTTTGGCTAAGATCAAGTGTAGTATCTGTTCTTATCAGTTTAATATCTGATATGTGAGCCATCGGTTCACACGATATTAATCTTATTTATTGAGGGGGAAGGCCCATTACAATAGCTTGCTATTGGGGTTTTCATGAGTCGCCCATGCCTTACACTATTGCAAGGGCCTGGCTCACCCCACCAATCAAAGTTTTAAGTTGCTTGAGCCAATCCATATTGTTTTGGCCCTAATTTCTGAATGATTTCAACTGATACAATTGATCAATGGCTCTGTGATCAGAGCGAATATTAGTGTCTTGCCTGCTGCTGGGTCTTTGGAAATTGAGCAAGTACTATCTATATACAATCCCACATACTGATATGACCGCACTGAGTTATCTACGAAAGATGTCGTAGATTCTTTAACAAGAAACTTTTGAATTAATCAATTTCAAATTGGATTGAAGCCAAACTACAGAAACAGCTACAGAGAAAAAGCAAGGCAAAACTACTAATTTATGTCACATTCGCCAAGTTAATATGCATACTTGGATAGCCAAAGAATACAGAATATACAAATAAAAAATAAAAAAATATTGTAGCTCTGTGAAGGTCTCCCTGATCAGGACACTGTTACTTCAACTTAGAAGAAAGAGGTTTGGACTTCTCATTATGTCACTGGGGGAAAATGTTGAAATTGAGGGTCTAGACTTTAATCGCCAACTCAAGTTGATGCAGAAATGAAGAAAAAAATTGGGTTTTTCAGAAAATAAAAAATTAAAGAACTGTTAATCACCTGGAAATTGGGGGCTAGAATAAAGCAAAGTAGTTATAATGTTAACTGTACTGAAGCTGGAATATTATATATAAAGTTAAATCAGTTTTAAATTGCATAAATTGCGAGGAATGCAAAGAGCGTAGAACAGTAGAGGATAGACTAAAAAGTATCCCACACTGACTAAACAATATAAGGAATCCTAGTACATATCTCAACTTGTCAGTAGATGCCAACACGACCTTACTTGAACATAATCTGTTCTATTGTAGTTGTATCTTTGTATCCTTTTTTTTTTTTTTTTTTTTTTGCTAGTATTCTGCAATTTTTTCCTATCTGCACTGTATCTGTATGCATCAGTTTTGAATGGTCCCTAAGCCTCAACAAGACTGTTTATGGCAAGAAGATGTAGATATCTGAAATCTCTAAGATTCCATTGACGATTTTCTTTCTTATGTTTCCTTTGTTGTCTATGCTAGTGAAATCATTCTAAAGGCAGCAGATCGTGTACTAGTCTGAGAGAAAAACATATAAGAACTTATATCAAGCGTAATTGTATGCCCTTCTGATACACAAATACCCTTCATTTCTTGCTGCTATTCTGCCATTGTTTCCCTATGCAATGTACTTCGCATCATTTTAAATGGCTCACAAGCAAGATTGCGATTGTCAACGACAGTTTTACAATGATGGAACTAGTTAAGTAGATGTTTCAAGCTACCGCAGTTCAAACATGAGAATTGTCCTTTGGACGGGGACAAGAAAATTGCTATTAAAGAAAAAAAAAGACAAATGCTATGAAATTGGACTGCAGGGGTAAGGGGAAGAAATTTCTTTCAAAGGACCATTTCTCAATTTAAGCGTTTTTTTTCTTAATAATTTTCTGATGTGGGATACTTTCAACCAATGTTGTAAATGACATCTGATGTTGCATTGCAGGAGCAGTATAGAAAAATAGTCTAGTGTGTTAGGCCTTTATCAATTTAACAAGTAACACACGAAGGCCATTTAATTATTATCCCATAGTAGATTACAATATCAATCAAAGTAAGCTCAGGTGCCACTCTATTATCCAAAAGATTTTTTCAGCACCCAAAATGTAAACTGGTGGAGGGTTAATGTGATCCGTCCCGAAATAATCCTCCCACTTTTTTGTCGTTAACACGAAGGTAATTTGAACAATAATTTTAGGTTTATTTAAATATCTAAATCAACATCTAAAAATTGTTATTGATAATATTTGTAATGGTGCATCGATATCAAGTTTTAAATTTTTTTAAAAATAATTAAATCAACCTAAAATTATTGCTCGAAGTACAAAATACTCTTTAAAAAACTGATAAATGCATATATCAATTATTTTAACTGAAAAGGCAAAAAAGAAAAAGAAAAGTGATTTTTTGTAATATCACAACTTACATGTTTTTTTTTTTTGTAAATATCATCTTTTTGAGATAGTTTTTGGTAAAAACTCCCTTTATATTGGGACGCCCAAAAAGGAAATTAGTCTCTTTTATATTGGGACGGAGGGAGTATATATAAATTTGTCAGAACTTTTAAGCACGACCTTACTTGGACAAGATCTTTTCTAAAGGATATCTGTGATCAGAGCGTGATTAACAATGGTTATAGTGGGTGATTGTTGCTGGCTCCTTCGGGGTTCAGCATGGTCATTCAGTTGTCTGACAGCCGACAACTTTTGTGCTGAAATTCTTCTTCTTCTTTTTTTCTATCTGCACTGCAGTTTGCATAGTTTTGAATGGTTCCCGGGCCTCAACACAACTGTTTAGCACCAACAGAACTAAAATGGGTCTACTAGTCTATGCCTTAAAGCCTGGTTTTGAGTTTACAGAGTGGCAAGAAGATGTAGATCTCTGAAATCTCAAGATCCCATTGACGATTTTCTTTCTTATTTTTCTGTGGCTGTGTACACTAGTGAAATCATTCTAAAGGCAGCAGATCATGTATACGCTTAAGAGCAACCATATAAGATTCAATAATGCTAAAATGGCTTCATTGAAAAGTTAAATTATGAGAAAGAACTTATATTAAGCCTTTATTTGTATACCCTTCTAACAGACCAATACTCTTCTTTTGTTGCTGCTATTCTGCCATTGTTTCCCTTCGTTCAGTGTGCTTTGCATAATTTTTAATGGTTCACTAGCTCGATTACGGTTGCCAAAGACTGTTTATCAATGATATAACTAGTTAAGTAGTTGTTCTAAGCTATCACAGTTAAAATCTGAGCATTGTCCTTGGGGCGGGGACAAGAAAATTGCAGTTCAAAAAAAAAAGACATTAATACTATGATATTGGACTGAAGGTAAGGTTAAGGGGAAGAAAAAAGTTTGGACCATTTCTCGATTTGTGCGTGTCATCCTTGCGCAGGGGTCATGCTAATCTTCTCTATATCGTTCCAATTTTATATGTATTTTTATGATGTGGGATATTTTTAAACGACGCTGTAATTATCCAAAATCTTTTTTCTGACACCTGAAAATGTAAACTGGTTAAGGGTTAATGTGAACATATTGTTATGAAGCTAGAGGCCTCAATCAAGGAACTGAAAGTGCCGACCTTCTTGATTAGTTTCTATTATGCCTTTCACAATGACTATCAATATTACACAGATGGGACATTGACATTAACAAACTCATAGCAGATGATCGTTGCTGGCTCCTTTGGGTGTCTGGTATGGTCACTCAGTACTTATGTCTGACAGACCAATGGCCTTCATTTTTCTCGCTGCTATTCTGCCATTGTTTCTGTGCAATTTAGTTTGCATCATTGCTTATTCCATCCTGGAGAGAAAAAAGCTTTGATACAATCTGACTTGAGGCAAAGAAGAAGGCGTATGCCCTTACTCTCAATCTTTGTCCCATCTTAATTTTGGTTTATCTATTAGCTCGTTCGATCAACGCAGTACAGTTTGTTAACATGTGCCGTATGATTCTTACAGATGACACTTGTTCGTCTAGACATTTCAATTGCCTTTATCAACTCTCTTCTTTGAAGGGATTCTAAACCCAGTGAATGAATTGTCTGACAAGTTTGACTTTAACTCTCTTACGATATATATATATATAGGTTCTCAATGGGCATCCTAGGAATATACTCGTATACTCTCTCCGTCCCAATAACAAATGGTACATTTTGACGTCCCAACAACAAATGTTATTATCCCAAAATGTAAGCCCACTTGTCACACTAAACAAAAATCCACTTACTACTATTTTCTACATAAGCTCTCAATAGACAAGGGCAATTTCCAGGGCAATTTTCAGAACATCAGTTTATATGTGAAAGCTTTGGTTTTTGAATTGGTGGGGCGAGCCAGGCCCTTGCGATAGTGTAAGGCATGAGCGACTCGTGAAGACCCCAATAGCAAGCTATTGTGATAGGCCTTCCCCCTCAATAAATAAGATTAATATCGTGTGGACAGATGGCACACATATCAGATATTAAACTAATAAGAACAGATACTACACTTGATCTTAGCCAAAAGGCCGAGAAAGGTGTGCTTAAAACAGTAGTCAGCCTCTCACCTTGTACTACTGTTTCTCTATTATTTTTCCAATTGACCGCAATTTCTGTACAAGTAAGAATGTAAAGGAAAATCAATTTACAGAGACAGCAAAAATCCATAGAAAGATCTGCAACAAAAAGCTCATCAAAGAAATCATGACTGAATACGTGACATGCTACAACTGGTGGAACAAAAGTGAATTAAAATCCATTCCCAAATTTATAGAAACTAAAAAAAGAAGACAAGCACGGTCAGTTCCATAATGAGAAGAACAGAATTTTAGGGCTCTAGCTTCTTAATATGGGCATGGGGTTCATGAACCATTCAAAACTGATGCAAATAAACTGCAGATAGAAAAACAAAATGGCAGAAAACCAGCAAAAAAATAAGGTTATTGGTCTGCCAGTGCCAGATAGCTGAGTGACCATGCTGAACACACCAAGGAAGGAGCCACTTCTGTAAGTTACATCAGATGGTTTGGTGTTTTGATATCCCAATTGACCGCAATTTCTGTAAAAGTAAGAATCAATTTACATAGACAGCAAAACTCCATAGAAAGATCTGCAACAAAAAGCTCATCAAAGAAACCATGCCTAAATACGTGACATGCTACAACACTATTAATGATTTAGAAGAACTTGAACTATGAATGGTGGGGTGAGCCAGGCCCTTGCAATAGAGTAAGGCATGGGCGACTCGCAAATACCCCAATAGCAAGCTATTGTGATGGACCTTTCCCCTCAAAAAATAAGATTAATATCGTGTGGACCGATAGCCCACATATCAGATATTAAACTGATAAGAACAGATACTACACTTGATCTTAGCCAAAAGGCCGAGAAAGGTGTTGAGAGTCAACACCGACTCTAGGTTTAGCTAGAAAATTCTAGAGTTTTCTAGAATGTTCTACTAACCTCTAGATTTACCTAGAAAAATCTAGAGCTTTCTAGAATGTTCTACTAACCTTTGGATTGGAAGATAGAAGAAGGATCTAGATGAAGAAGAAAGGAGAAGCTTCCATGCTTGAGAGAAGAGCCTAACTAGGACGAAAGTTTCTGGAATATTTTGGGTAATTCCTTAAGCTACTTAGGTGTAGTATAAATAGGGGTGGAGTCATTTGTGAGTATGTATCATTTTGGAGAGTGAGTCCACATAGAAGAGAGGGTCTCTCTTGATATATAGTGTGGTGAGGTGCATTGTCATTGTACCAAGTGTTAGGAGTAATAATAATAGTGTTTATTATTATTACTTGTGGTTCGCCAATTCGGGTACGGAAAATCAACAAGTGGTATCAGAGCTGTTCGACCCGGGATCGCGGGAACCGTTGTTAAGGCGTTGTTCGGGATCGTTGCAAGTGCACAGTAGGAGACTGTGAAGCTCGTGGTGGGAGACCAGGCTTACTTGGTGACGTGCACGGAGGTAGTACCAAGTCACGATGGTAGATCCGGCAAGCGCATTTGGTGGAGTCAGGAGACTCAACAATGACAATTATAAGTATTGGCGAACATGTATGCAGTCGTACTTACAAGGACAAGAGTTATGGAATGTCGTGGGCGGTAGTGAGACCACGCCATCGGAAAAGGAGGACACTCAAGCATTCCAAAAATGGGAAGCGAAAGCCGGGAAGGCTATGTACGCGCTAAAGATTAGCGTCAAGGACGAACTTTTGAAGCATGTCGAGGATGCACAAACTCCAAAAGAGATATGGGATACATATGCGACGTTATTTTCGAGGACTAATGAGGCTCGTCTCCAGATGCTCGAGAATGAGCTTATGTCGACTACGCAGAAGGATCTAATTGTAAGTCAATATTTCAACAAAGTTAAATCTTTATGCCATGAAATCTCGAAGTTAGATGTGGACTCAAAGATTAATGAGCAACGGATGAAAAGAATAATCATCCACGGGTTGAGACCTGAGTTTAAGGGGTTAGTTACGGCGATTCGTGGTTGGGCCACACAACCATCTCTTTTAGAGTTAGAGAGTTTGCTGGCCAGCCAAGAAACGCTAGACAAACATACATCTAGGCCCTTAACGCCAAAATCAATGGATTCAGAAGAAGCACTCTTTAGCCACCGAGGTCGCGAAAGGCAACAAGGAGTTGTTGCTGCAAGATGGAAAAAGAAAGATGAGATCCAAGACGAGCATGAAGGTCCAAGGTACAAAGGATGCTCTCACGCAGGAGAAGCGAAACCGAAGAATAAAGATGATTCTCGACTTGATGAGTGGAGACGAACCAATGAATGTTACAACTGCGGTCGTAAAGGGCATTTTCTAAAAGATTGTCCATTCAGGAAGAAGGTTGTCGAAGGAAATGCAGTTACCAATCAAGATCCCTATGATAGCGAAGAAGAGTGGGACATGGAAGCATCCCTCGCAGATGTAAGGATTCATAAAGACGACCCAGAAGAGGAAGAATGGTTTGAAGACCATGCCTATCCAGTTATCGAGGATAATTGGATTAATGGCGTGGAAAGTGATGACGAATTTGACTTCGATGAAGGTAGATGGTATGAAGATCTAGCGGCCAAGATCAACGTTGGATGTAAGGATAGTCTAGATGACTACGCTTCTGCTAAAGCATTAACGAGCTTGGTTGAAGGCAGCTTAGAAGAAGTGAACATTGGAGTGACTGATACAAATTTGGATGCTCCAAAGCTTATGGACAAGGATAAGTCAGAGATTAAGGGGGAGCAATATCAAGAAGACACGAAAGTTGGGAAAGGTGTGTCCGAGAAACTAAAGCTCTCGCCAAGTATTGATGTGTTCAACTTGAGCTCATACGAGACACCAAAAAGTACAAAGACGAGATGCAAATCCGATGAAGACATTTGTTCAAGGCAACTTGGTAATGAGGAAGCCACTCTTTATTATGGAGCTATCAACGCGTCGCATATGGAGTCATATGGTGACACCGAAGAACAACTCAAGAAGGAAGCTCTTCAAAGAAAACCATTTGTGAAGTTCAAGAAGAAAGAGTCGGCGTTGAGGGAGAGTGTTGAGAGTCAACACCGACTCTAGGTTTAGCTAGAAAATTCTAGAGTTTTCTAGAATGTTCTACTAACCTCTAGATTTACCTAGAAAAATCTAGAGCTTTCTAGAATGTTCTACTAACCTTTGGATTGGAAGATAGAAGAAGGATCTAGATGAAGAAGAAAGGAGAAGCTTCCATGCTTGAGAGAAGAGCCTAACTAGGACGAAAGTTTCTGGAATATTTTGGGTAATTCCTTAAGCTACTTAGGTGTAGTATAAATAGGGGTGGAGTCATTTGTGAGTATGTATCATTTTGGAGAGTGAGTCCACATAGAAGAGAGGGTCTCTCTTGATATATAGTGTGGTGAGGTGCATTGTCATTGTACCAAGTGTTAGGAGTAATAATAATAGTGTTTATTATTATTACTTGTGGTTCGCCAATTCGGGTACGGAAAATCAACAAAAGGTATGCTTGAGACTTTAGTCAGTCTCATCTCTTGTATCACACCTTCTCTATTATGTTTCCTCTCGAAGCCAATGTGGTCTGAAGTTGAAAAGTTGGGTTCTTTTTTATTTTATCATGCATATTAATTCCTCTTAAATTTTCACAATCTTCTGCTTTTAAAACTGATGAAAAGAATTGCTACCATTCTTTAGAAGTACTGAATGAAGTTCATAAAACCAAATTTCACAATCTTCTGCTAATTTTACTGTGTACATGCACTTTTTACTTTCTGAAAATGTAAGATACGTTCGTTTACGTTTTTTGACCTTCTCATTCCCCAACCAGGGGCGGATCTAGGCTTATTTGAGGTGGGCTCCAACCCACCTCAAACTTCAGAATTTCAAAATTTTTTTTTTTTTTTAACCAAGTCACCGACTATAAGCCCACGCGGTTCCAAAATCCTGGATTCGCATCTGTCCCCAACAATTGAGAACTCTCACCATAGTGGGTCTGTCGAAGCTAGCAACGGCCTCCGTATGCGCCTTCTAATTCCCCAACAAACAATCATATTTCCTATTTGGTCGAGCTTCTTATTTAGTTTCTTTTCTATTCTGCCATTATTTTCGTCTGCAATGCAGTTGGTCAAGCATATTTATTAGTAAAAAAGTTGATTGCGACATTTAGTACGAGACATTTTTGTATGGGAGGCATTGGTTTCATTAAGGGGGCTTTTGTTTTTTTTAAGTCTTTAAATCTTTGAAATCGATTTAAACTACGAAAATGGCTGAATTTTTAGAGACAAAGAATCGAAAACCGAATTACGAATTGGATAAGTTGTTTGATTTTCTATCTGAATTCATTTTAAACAGTTAAAAAAAAAAAAAAACGTAAATGCAGTATGAACAGTAAACAGTTTAAAAAAAAAAAAAAACCCAAACCAACTTCTCACAGTTGCTTTTCAGAGGGATTCAGCACCAATTTTTCCACTTAAAATTCAGAGGCCATTCAAAGGCTTTTAAGGCTGGAAAAAAAAAAAAAACCAAACAAGTGGAATTGCAAAACAACCTCTTATTTCAAGGTAAAACCTCTGAATAAGAGGTAAAACAAAAAAACAAACGCCCCCTAAGAGTGACTTCCTAAGAAATTAAGCTCTAGTTCTTGGTTTTTAGAAACTACAGAATGTAATACTCTTAAGAAGACAAACATTTCCTTATTAAATTGCTGCTGGAATTTATGGGTATCTATAGTATAAATCACAATTGTTCGTGAACAGTTCCAAATGTCAAATTTCTCATTTTGCCTTCACTAAGTTGTTCCTTTCCCATTTTGCTCTTTAAAAAAAAAAAACAAAAACGTGTCCTCGAACACACAGACTTTTACTAGTTTTGTTATACGTTTGAACTTTGAAGCCTTTTCTGACTGGGCTTAGAATTTTTTGAGTTGCCTATAAAGTGTATAGAGCTAGGTTACTTATTTTAGGCCCAAAACTTGTAGGACCAGTAGTAGTAGACTAGGGCTGTTAGTGAGTAGTGACCCATATTGGTCATGAGTCCAGGTATCCAAAAGCCCGGTTCAATTCTACATGTCAAGCTTAAACACAACAGTCAATTCGGTTAGACTCAATCCTAAACCCTAATACTCCATCCGTACTATCCGGAAAAGACATAATTTTTATTTATGAAAAATTCGTAAGTTATTTTAATTAGAAAAGTGAGAAAAATATTTTTCGAAAAATATTTTCTCCATTTCGGTTCTTATCAAATACCAAAAAATGATAAAAAACCTTTTTCGAAAAACATTTTCGGTCATACAAACGGAGCATAATTCTCGTAAAATTTTAATAATCTTTATCTCGGAAGGAGCATATTATATTAAAAGAAAATACGCAGTGAGACATAATTTTTGTTTAAATAAGTTAAGTAACCGTATCATATTCATGGAGATGATCAATAAAGCAATCTTTTTTTCATGGAATAATCTCTCACGTGAACCCAACTAACTACGATTCCATTCCGCTTGTTCCGGCGTGATATGGACACGGAGATGGAGACTTTCCCTCCAACTAATCCTCTCCAATTCAACGGCTGGGACTGCACCGCAGACAATCTCCTTAAATCACAACCGTGTTAACTTGCAAATTCTCCTTAACAAATTATTTGCACGTCCAAACCCAGGTTGTCAAAGACGCGTAAGGATGTGGACCAAATTTAAATTATTTCCACGCGCGGTTGAACTTCACTCTGCTTCTCCAACCGGTCAATATTAAACGTGTGATGTACTGTCAATAAAGGCGCGTGGCTTTCAGAGCTTTTCAGGCGAGCTTTTTGCGGTTTGGTGATACGTGGCATTTACGCTGTCAAGTTGTGACAGCGTGGTCGCCTTAGCAAACCTCCTCCCTCCCTCCCTCAGACTATCCCCATCAGTGATCTCGATCCAACCCAACCCAACCTTACAAATAAAATATTTATTTTTTCTTTACTTCAACTTACCTAAAATATTTATTATTTTATTTTTTAAAATAATGTATTAGTAATAATATTTTTAAAATTGCCCGTAAAATTATTAAAAATAATTAGCCATACAATTATAAAAAAAAAATGAATTTTGATATATTTTTTATTTTTTTAATTTATATAATTATATAAAATATACTAGTTTTAAAAATATACTAGTACTCAAAAGCCCGTGCCATTGGCACGGGTCAGTATGGAAAGGGAGACATTATGGAAAGAGAAAGATGTGGGAAAACTGAAATCGCATGCTAACTATATGACGTTTTAAATGTAATTTTAAACCGTTTCAAATATATGAAGTGCAAAGATATTTACCTGGAAATATACCTACTTGCAATATTGTGAAGTGCAACAATCCTACACGGGAAACCGAAATGATTCCCACATGTAGAAATGAAATCAAACACCAAACTGACTCTCATGACACTTTCTTTCATCTTTCTTACTTCCTTACCATAAGCTTGCCCTAGAAGAATCTCGAGTTTTCTCTATTAATATAGGGTACCCTGCTTACCTCAAATTCTATCTCCATTTCTACTTATAACTCACTAAAATACATAACTAAAGATTTTCATAGAACCTCCCAGCCAAAAGTCCTTGGCCAATAAATTTCTGCATTCTAAACCCTTTAACAGTCTCTCCTCGATGATTAGGCAATGTTAACTACTTCCCTCATGCACTTGTTAAGCACCTATCTGTGCAAAGGTTTTGCAGTGAGAACTCCGCCAAACGCACTACGAAATTCCAAACCTAAAAGCTTTCGAGAAGTAGATCTGGATGGCAAGCCAAGGCAGCCGTTGGGATGAATATATACTGGGAACTAATCAGGCATGACTTCCACAAAAATGCACAAATGAAATGAGTTATACTCCCCGCCCTCAATTATTTTTGGAGATATGGTTCATAAGTTAATGCACATGCATAATGGGTAAATGGGCTAGCAACCCAAATGCTTAGCTTATGAATGACCAAAAAATAATAATCAAATTTGATCTTGAAAATTTTTTGGTCATTCATTTTGGGATAGAGGTAGTATTAAATAATGGAACTCAATAACAAATAGCCTACTTACATTTTCTAACTTTCAATCCTGGCACTTCAAGGCTAAATATTTAAGGCCAAGCTTAAGGTGCATTAAAGCCCTACCTAGTTTAGTCAAGCATAAAGGTTCAAACTAAGGATTCATATTTTAGAGATGTCTCACTCAAGACGTTTTAAAATGAACTTTTGTTTTCATTTTCTCCCTTTCCCAAGTAAGTTGGGATACAAAACAAATGCGTAAGGCATTAGAAACATCTGATATTCAAAGAAAATTGTCTCAAAATGAATGTCTTCTAATTCACATTTACGATCATGTTGTAATACGGTGAGATTATTAATGGTATTTATGTACTTATGCCACTAAAAATGGTTAAAAATCAAATTTCTCAAGTGTCCCTTAAAATAAAAAATGTGCATTCATTTAAGGATGGAGGGAGTAGAAGAACCACACTTATGTCAACTCCCAAAATAAACAAAACCACAGAATACCACTAATACTGCCTTTCACGATCATTGACAAATGTTATCAATAAACAAACAAATGTTGCAGAGTTTAAGAGAATTTAGAAAAATCTGAACCACAAAACTAAACTTCGTGAATAATAACCATAATGATAATAATGCACATAGACCTAATGATTTCCGTTAACTAAAACTGCTGACAACACACTCAAACAAACCAAACCCAGAACCCACTAATCCTGGTATGATCATTGACAAATTTAACAAATACAAAGCATACAATAGAGTCTGCATATGTCAATACTCAAGATTCAACATTTCAAGTTTCAAGGCTAACCTAAATTACTAAATGAATAACACTAAAGATCAATTATTACTAAGAATTCAAATAAACCCCAGTAAATTTCTTACAAATAAACAAAACCCCATCTACAAAATCAAGCCAGAGAATCAATGAAAAACACCTGGCCATTTGCAAAAAGAATAATCTTGGAAAACAAATCGGAAAATTATCTTGATGGGAAGGAGGGGTAGAGAGCAATACCTTGACGCATAGGGAGAGTGAATAATCGAATTTGTGTGTCATGTAGCGGATCCATGTGGAGAATGGAACCATCGCCAGTTTGCTTTGTGGGTTTGTGAAGATGGTGATGATGAAAATCAAGAACCAGAAGGGTGTTGTGTATCAGCAGTTCAATTCCCCAATTTTAGCTTAAACCCTTGATTTTCAATCTCTTTTTTATTTCTCTTTTTGCATCGAAATTGCTTGATTTTACTGAATTTGCCCCAATTTAGACTCTGTGGCTGGCACCAGCAATACGTTTTGCATTGCTACAAAAGCCATATGTTTCTTCACAAAAAGAGAGAATTCAAGTAAGCCATGATTCCAAGCCTAAGACCTTGAATTCAAGGAAGCCATGATTCCAAGCCTAAGACCTTGATTCCAAGTATTACTTGAATTCTCTCTTTTTGCGAAACCCTAATTCCTCCAATTTCTGGTCGTGTTTTACGAACAAACCGGAGATAACGCAAAGATGTGAGGGGATGTGTCGATGGCAGCGAAAGGAGAAGGATAGAGGCGAAGGGAGGACGGAGGCAGAGGGAAAGAGGAGAGCATCGGTGAGTTTGGCAGAAGAGATAGGCCGCAGAGAAAACCTTGAAAACGTGAAACTGCCGTGAACTGCCTAGGAGAGGGAAAGAACGTGGGGATAAGAGCGCTCACAGCCGTCGGATCAATTTTTCAAGAATGAATCTGAGCCACCACTTATGGGTAGGCTAAGAGGCAGTTATACCAACCTGTATTGTATTATAGATTTATATAAACACAAAATCAAAATAATTTGATGAAATTAAAAAAAAAATGGTGACCCAACCGGGGGTCAACCCAAAGGCAATTGGCCAACTAGGTTGCACAAAATCATGACTTTTCATGCTTTTTCTTTTCTTTTCTTTTCTTTTTTTTTTTTTTTGTTGACTCTCACAAAAAAAGTCACTGATGTGAGTGGTCTCATGACTATAGGAATTCTTGTACTGAATTTATATTTGGTTTATATTAACCATATTTAATTAGTGGATGGAAATTTTTTATGGAATTTTCGTTTTCCTTTCATGTCCATGGTTCCGGAATAGAACTACAAATAAACCTGTATTCTCTTGCCACTAGGGATTGGGTTTGGGTTTGGGTTGGGGTTGGGGCCTTTGAAAGCGCTCATGTGTATTATGGATTTTACTCGATTGAATCATCTATAGTATAAATGAAGGCCCCTTTGCTACAGTTGAGTGAACAGTAGCAAGGGGGTATTTGACCATTTTGCCCCCACTATTTTGTTACTTTCCCATTTTACCCTCCCTTTAAATTATTTTTTTTTTTTTAAAAAAACACTCACATACCTAGGCTTTCTCTCTCTCTCTCTCTCTCTCTCTCTCTCTCTTCAAGTTTGAATTTCAAAATGGAGGAAGAACTTCGAAACGCCGACACACTCCTCCTCAGTTCTTCAGCTCCAAATATTCCGTTCAGGTAATCAACCACCGTCGCCTTTGCCTACTTCCGCCTTTGGTTGATTCTCTATATATGCAATTTTCTTATTGGAGTTGATTTGATGTCAATTTGTGTTTATCTATAGTATAAATGAAGGCCCCTTTGCTACAGTTGAGTGAACAGTAGCAAGGGGGTATTTGACCATTTTGCCCCCACTATTTTGTTACTTTCCCATTTTACCCTCCCTTTAAATTATTTTTTTTTTTTTTTAAAAACACTCACATACCTAGGCTTTCTCTCTCTCTCTCTCTCTCTCTCTCTCTCTCTCTCTCTCTCTTCAAGTTTGAATTTCAAAATGGAGGAAGAACTTCGAAACGCCGACACACTCCTCCTCAGTTCTTCGACTCAAATATTAGTTCGGGTAATCAACCACCGTCGCCTTTGCCTACTTCCGCCTTTGGTTGATTCTCTATATATGCAATTTTCTTATTGGAGTTGATTTGATGTCAATTTGTGTTTATCTATAGAATTAGGGATTTCTTGGTTAAAAATGGACGTTTACTGTTAATCCGATGAGGTTTCATTTATTATTTCTCATCAATTTTGCATTTAAGCTGCGGGAGGTTCCGGCGACTAGATTAAAGGTTTTCGTTTTGAAAGAAAATAAAAATAATCGTTTTTCTTAGGATTAAGAAGATTAGCGGTAAGCCACTAACCCACCTCCCTCATCTCCCTAAACTCCAAACGATCCCGACGAAGACAAGTGCTCCTAGGATTAAGAAGATTCTGCAGTAAGCCCTACGAAGAGGTATTTTTTTTATTGATTTGCCCTTCACATTTATTTTGCATTGCACATGAAAGAAAAATCTATAGTATAAATGAAGGCCCCTTTGCTACAGTTGAGTGAACAGTAGCAAGGGGGTATTTGACCATTTTGCCCCCACTATTTTGTTACTTTCCCATTTTACCCTCCCTTTAAATTTTTATTTTTTTTTTTAAAAACACTCACATACCTAGGCTTTCTCTCTCTCTCTCTCTCTCTCTCTCTCTCTCTTCAAGTTTGAATTTCAAAATGGAGGAAGAACTTCGAAACGCCGACACACTCCTCCTCAGTTCTTCAGCTCCAAATATTCCGTTCAGGTAATCAACCACCGTCGCCTTTGCCTACTTCCGCCTTTGGTTGATTCTCTATATATGCAATTTTCTTATTGGAGTTGATTTGATGTCAATTTGTGTTTATCTATAGAATTAGGGATTTCTTGGTTAAAAATTGACGTTTACTGTTAATCCGATGAGGTTTCATTTATTATTTCTCATCAATTTTGCATTTAAGCTGCGGGAGGTTCCGGCGACTAGATTAAAGGTTTTCGTTTTGAAAGAAAATAAAAATAATCGTTTTCTTAGGATTAAGAAGATTCTCATAGAAGCCCTAACCCACCTCCCTCATCTCCCTAAACTCCAAACGATCCCGACGAAGACAAGTGCTCCTAGGATTAAGAAGATTCTGCAGTAAGCCCTACGAAGAGGTATTTTTTTTATTGATTTGCCCTTCACATTTATTTTGCATTGCACATGAAAGAAAAATTTAATGAATTTGATTCTTTGTCAATTTGTTTGCTTTTATTCATGTCCCGTAGATAGGCATTCCTTATATTTAAAGAAACAATGTCTATTGGCTTTTTACGATTCAATTTCATGTGTGAATTTGGTTTGGCTTTAAAGAAACAATGTCTATTGGCTGTCAATTTGGCTGCTTTTATTCATGTCCCGTAGACAGACATTTATTTAGGGGCATTGTCTTTTTTTTTTTTTTTTTTTTTTAATGTAACTTTCATATAGGGATGAAGCAGTGAAAAGTATTTATGTTGAATTAGAGTTGTTTGATCTTGATACTCTTCACTTTTTTAATGTACATCCAATTGTATAAAAGTTGAGATAGCATTTTTTTTAATGAACATTCATTTAGAGAAGATCTATATAGGGTTTTTAATTGAAGGTTTTTCAAGTGTATGTTTTTTTAATGAACATTCATGTATGGGCATAACATGGTGAGTTCTCAATCTCAATTGCAGCCATTAAAGACAGAGCTTAAGAGGCCATAAGATTTATGGGTTTACAATGCAATGAGCAAAGAGAGAGAGAGTTTTTCAAGCTGAAAGTTGAGGGTAAAGTTGGAATGTATACTTCCTCAAAATTTCAATACTTTGGTGCTAAATTTTGGAAACAATTTATGATATTTTTATGATATTCGGGTTAGTTCGAGTTTATGGAAAACCTAAGGTGTTAGTCTTATTTTCACCCTATTGGTGATCACTAATTTGGGTATAGCATTCCTAGAAGCAGAATTTAGTTGTTTCATTATAGTAACCAAAAGATGGGTTTGCAGAGGAGATATGGAAAGGGTTAGACAAAAGGATATCATGAATCAAAATTAGTTGTGTAAGAAAGAGATTTTGGCATAATGTGAGTATGAGAGGCAAATGTGACCATAGTTTCATGCAATGCATCTGTAAAATTATTATTTGAAATTTGAAATGGATTTGGGAATACTTAATCAAACATGGAAGGAGATCCTTTATCTTGGGTTTAGGAGTTGGACTACTTTTGAAAACTAGGTTGTTTGTGGAGAGATCAGTGGGTGGGGGTGTCGGGTGGATGGATGAGAGAGGGGAAGTTGGGGTATCCAAGAGAGAAAGGAATCTATAGTCTATAGTATAAATAAGACCTCCACTATCATTTTGTAACTATAATATTTATGTTAATTAAAAAAAAAGACCCCGTGTCCTCGGACACGGGCATATGTACTAGTGACACAATATGTAGTGGTGTATTCAGAATTTCAAATCAGGGTGTGCAACATTTGATGCAATAAAAAAAAATTGCGACATAAAATAATATGCATCATATTTATAAATAAAAATTACAATGATTTTCGACGCAATGACATTTCCTGAAAGTACTTCATGACTTCATCAACATTTACATTGTCTAATCAATTGTGCCACAGAGAGAAGCGTCACCAAGTTCCAACCAGGCTGTGTGTGAGTGTGTCGGCGCTAGAAGGAAGTCGTCCGTCAAAATCGAGTCTAGACTGCAGCGGTCGGAATCGAGTCTTTTTTTTTTTTGTTTCTGTTTGCGTCTTTTTTGGTTTGTTTGTGTTGAATGAAAGAAAGAAATAGCTTAAGAAGAATGTTGAGTATGGTATCAAATTACCGCTGAATGATTCGAAATCCGACATTGTGTTAGACAAATCAAACCATTTTAAACTCATTCATTATGTTTCATGTTGAGTTATCAAATACTCCCTCCGTCCCAGCGAAAGAGCCATTTATTTCCTTTTTGGGCGTCCCATTTAAAAAGCCACTTTCCCAAAAAGGAAACCTTAAATCACTATTCTCTCCACTCATTCTCTCTCTTACTTTACTTTTACACTCACAACATTATCTTTCTTACATCACCTCCCACTCATTCTCTCTCTTATTTAATTTTTCATACTCACAACATTTAAACTTTTTCTCTTTCCTACATCACATTTCTTATTTTGCGTGTCGGACAAATTTACCGACTCTTTCGCTGGGACGGAGGGAGTATACCGTCTATCCAATTCTACTGACTAAGTCAGCATTTGACTAATTAAGATTCCCAATCAAGACAAACTAACCCTTAGGGCGTTTGATTGGCGGTAATTGACCATTTCGGAAAGAAATGATCAATTCCGTTGACTTCATTTCTTAGCCCCGTTTGATTCGTTGGAATGAAAATTTTTTCATTCCCTAAGAAATGAAATTTCATTGCTTGAAATGGATTTTCATTCCTTTCAATTTTGAAAGAAATGATAAATTCCTTTGAAAATGAAAAAAAAATATTTTTTTTTTGACCAAAATACCCCGAAACCCAAACCACCCCTATCCACCCAGCCCCTACCCTACCCCCACCCCACCCCAACCCCCCACCCGGGCCACCCCCACGAAATTTGTTTTTTCCCCCCATTCAGTCCTGCCCTACCCCCTCCCCCCCACCCCCACGATTTTTTCCCCTACCTACCCCCCCCCCCCATCCAAATGCTTACCCCCCCATCCAGCCCTGCCCTACCCTCACCCCCACGAAATTTTTTTTCCCCTACCTATCCCCTCCCCCCCATCCAGCCCTGCCCTACCCCACACACCCTGCCCCACCCCCAACCTCCCACCCCCCTCCCCCCACCCACGAAAAAAAAATATTTTTTACTCATTTTACATACCCCTACCTACCCCCCCTCCCACCCCTCCCCCCCAAAAAATAATTTTTTTTAAAAAAAAAAGGGTAAATTGGACATTTATATGCTTTCATTCCATTCCTATAATTTGTATTTTCAAACCAAACATGATTTGCCAAGGAATTGAATGACAATTTCATTCCATTCCGTGTTAACCAAACGGAGGGGTTTGACCAATTTTTTCCATTCCAATTTCTTAAAAAATTCAATTTCATTGACTATTCCATTCCTTCACTTTTTTTTCACCGAACCAAACGGGCCCTAAGTCTTCGACATTGAATTCGATTATCTATATCTGAATCTAGTTTTATCAAGTTTGAGCTTGTGCTCAGTTGAATGATTTGAGCTCCATTATAGTGTTTTTGAGTTGTCAATGAGTTTGTGGCAAAGTTGAATTTATCTAATTTCTAGCTTTTAATATCGATTTTCATGTTTCATTTGTTACTAATGATCGAGTCAGCTGACCCAAATTTGAGCTCGAGTGAGTCTTCATTCTTAACAAAATTATATTAACATTTTGTGTAAGCTTATTAATTAATTTATGTGAATTTATGATTTAAATAATCTTTAGATAGCAATAGTGAAAATGGTGTAAGTGATTGGTCATTGATTTTTGAATAAATTTTATTAGTATAAATTTTAAATTAGGGTATTAATGGAGAGACTAAAGAGTATGAAATAATTTCACCTATCTCAACTAAGGTTGTTAAATGAATTAAGCAAGCTCAAACTTGAATTTGGCTAGACTCTTAACTCGAACGGAACATTTATAAGCAAACTTAAACATTAGGGTAAGCTTGCTAAGCAGTAAAACCTGAGCTCGAGAAAGTAAAGCAAGATAGCAATACAAATTGTTGGGATTGGATCCTAAACTGCAAGGAAGGAAGCGACGGAGGAGTTTCTGCGGGGGAGAGCGGCCGCGCTCGGGGTGGAGAGCGACCGCGCTCGTTGGTCAAAATTGGGGTTGGAACTTCGGCAATGGAGGGCGACCGCGCTGCTAGGGTGCGCGGCCGCGCTGGCGTCGGGGAAGTGTTTTCCTAATCTGATTTTGTTTCCTATTTTATTTAGATCTCTTCTTTGACTGAGCTAGGTTCCTTGTATAAACTATATAAGCATAATTTCGGCCTAGAACATATTGTAGCAACATATTAGAGAGGAGACTAATACATATTGGCTTGGCAATTGCCCCCGGACGTAGTTCACGAGTTGGTGAATGAACCGGGTAAACAACTCTTGTGTTCTTGTGTGTGATTGTTTCTTTCTTGTACGTGTGGGTGTGTTGATTTCTTTGTGTTGATTGCAACGGGGGGAGCACCAATTTCACAACAACTGGTATCAGAGCTTTGGTTCGGAGGATTCAAAATTTTTCATTAGTTGATTAATTTTGTATCGCGTTCTTGGGGATTTTGGTGAAGCAGTCAAGATGAAGAACTCAATCGAGAAATTCAACGGTGTGAATTTCACGTTTTGGAAGACAATGATTGAAGACTACCTTTATTGTAAGGATCTTCATGGACCCTTGAAGGCGAAGCCCGAAGACATGTCACAAGGAGATTGGGAGACGTTGGATCGAAAGGCGTTAGGAGCGGTGAGGAGTGCCCTAACCGACGACGTTGCACAACGCCATGGAGGCCAAGACAACGGTGGAGTTGCCGCAAACGCCGTCGGACATGTATGAGAAGCCGTCGAATATCAATAAGGTGCATTTGATAAAGAGGTTTGCGAATGCGAAGATGTCGAGGGCGACAGCGGCAAGTCATATCGGCAATTTCAAAGGTATGGTGGACCAATTGAAAAGTGTTGATATTACTTTCTCCGATGAAGTGCTAGCTTGTTTTCTACTAAAGTCATTGCATGATAGTTGGGAGGTTACTGTCACAACGATTAGTACGTCGAAACCAGCATTGGTGTATACGGAGGTTAGAGATCTCATCCTTCAAGAGGAGTTGCGAAGGAAAGAGAAAAGGGAAGAATCGTCCGTAGATGGGGCTGCACTTAGGGTGGAGAGAAATAGGGGAAGACCTAAAAAAGGGAAAAAGGTCAAGTGCTACAATTGTGGTGAATTGAGGCATATCAGTTATGACTGTCCGGGAAAAGATGGTGGTGCGCACGTGGTGGATGATGGTGGTGATGTATTAATCCTAGGGGAGGAGCAGTCGGGTGAAGATTGGGTGTTGGATTCTGGAGCTTCTTGTCATGCTAGTGGGGATGCAGAATCAATGAAGCGATACAAAACTGAAGATTTTGGGATTCTCTATCTTGGTGATGATCAACCATTGAAGATCAAATGTAAGGGGGATGTGATGATGAAGACACCTAATGGGGCTGTTTTACAACTACACGATGTGATGCACGTTCCGGATTTGAGGAGGAGAGTGATTTCTGTGGGACAACTTGACAGTGAAGGGTATGGAGTTTCTTTCATTGGTGGGTCTTGGGAAGTCACAAAAGGGGCTAAGGTGTTGGCTCATGGGGTTAAGGGGAAGATGTTGTATTCTACCTACAATGTCGATGTTCGTTCCGGTGGGAGCAAGAGGCAAAAGAACCGGCCTGTTGGTGTGAAAAGGGGAGACATCAAGAAACGGTATGTTGGGGAGGACACAAAGTTGATCAACGCGGTGTGGATGTCCAAGGGCCCTAACAGAGAGCGGATTCAGACCAAGAACAGTCGATGCAAGAAACAAGGTGTGTCCAAGTTTCAAGGGGAGGCATTGCAAGGAAGGTAGGTCTGGAGAGAGAAGGCGAAGTTAGACTTGCGGGGAGAAATCAAGGTAGAAGCTGATTTGGGGAGGCAAGAACGATCTAACACGGAGAGGTTGAAACGTCGCTTGGTTTCAACTTGCCTTAGTACTTGAGGAGAGGAGAGGTAGTGTCAAGCCAATATGGAGGGGGAAATGTGTTCGAGGTCTTTACTCCGTGGTGGGAGTTGATGGGTGATTTTATGTTTGTTGGTTTAGTCTCCGGTGGGAGATTGTTGGGATTGGATCCTAAACTGCAAGGAAGGAAGCGACGGAGGAGTTTCTGCGGGGGAGAGCGGCCGCGCTCGGGGTGGAGAGCGACCGCGCTCGTTGGTCAAAATTGGGGTTGGAACTTCGGCAATGGAGGGCGACCGCGCTGCTAGGGTGCGCGGGGAAGTGTTTTCCTAATCTGATTTTGTTTCCTATTTTATTTAGATCTCTTCTTTGACTGAGCTAGGTTCCTTGTATAAACTATATAAGCATAATTTCGGCCTAGAACATATTGTAGCAACATATTAGAGAGGTGACTAATACATATTGGCTTGGCAATTGCCCCCGGACGTAGTTCACGAGTTGGTGAATGAACCGGATAAACAACTCTTGTGTTCTTGTGTGTGATTGTTTCTTTCTTGTACGTGTGGGTGTGTTGATTTCTTTGTGTTGATTGCAACGGGGGGAGCACCAATTTCACAACACAAATATATTTTAGTCAAACTTAAACATTGGGATAAGTTCGATAATGCAAATAACCGAGCTCAAGAAAGTAAAGCAAAGTAAAGCAAGATGCAATTCAAATATAATTTTGGGCTACAACTCATTAGTTGATAATGAGTTGTGACCTAAAGCGTGATGGAATATGATATGAACTGTGGCTAATTCGAAATCCCACGAGAATTATAGCCTAAATCATGATTTGAAATTCGGTTTGAACCACGGTATATATCAAATCGAATCAAATCATTGTCAATCATTTCGATTCCTTCTGAACCTATCATGGTTCAATGTTGGTCTTGACTTTTACTAAATCGATGATTAATGATTCGATTTATAAATTGGTCCAAACTGAACCAACCTAAACCATTTACCCTTTACCCATTGATGACAAAAAATAAAAATAAAAAATCAAAGATCGTTAGTGTTGTTGTTTTTTTTTTCTTAATTTTTTTTTAAAGATATGGAAAGAGTTATGTAAAAAGGACAAAAATAAATAAATAAGGAATTGATTGTCTTTTATTATTGCTCCTATATATTAAATTATTAAACTTACCCTCTTGTCATATTTATATAATTAAATTAAATTGAAGGTCTCTATGTAAAATTAAATTGAAGGTCTCTTTTATTAAAGTATTTATGAGTTGTATTTAAACTACTTCAAACATGTCCACCTGATCTTATTTTTAGAAATCAACTTTCCAGCTTGGACAACCAAACATTATGTTATAAGAAAATTAAAGTGAAGCCAATATTATAATAATGAAATGTAACCTCTACTTTTCTTTAAATAAATAAATAAATAATAATAAACTACTTTCGGTCCAAAGCCATAAGGTAGGCGACTACAAAAATAGTTGCAAGTTGAATACGTCATTGTTTGGTAACTAACCATAAATAGCCTCAAACTCAATAGGCTTTTTTATATTTTTTACTTCCTTTCCTTTCTTTCATCATTGGAATAACACAATATTTTGGGGGAAACTAGTTTCTCCCTAAGTTATAAAAAGTCCTGTTTTTTTAAACTGATCTTAAATTCATCAAATATTTGCAAGTTGAAAAAAATTGGACTTTTTATAATTTATGGAGAAACTGGTTTCTCCCAAAACTTACTCTTGGAATAAATGTCGCAATTTACATTTTATTTTTTCTTAAAATAAATGTCGCATTTTTAAGTAAAAAAGTGACTTACTATAATTATATTGTCATACAAGTAATGTACAAACTAATAAAATACATTTCTTAAAAAAATTGACAAGTCAATTATAATATTTATTTTGAAACATTAAAAATAATTTATAAGAAATAATTTAAAAGACCACAATAAACACGTGATGCTAAAATAGGAGTAGCAATTATCATTTATCATTATCATGACACATTGTAATCAAATTTATAGTATCCAAATCAGATTCAAGTAACGGTACCAAAAGTAAGGGGCACTTTATTTTGGAAAATAAAATAAAACTTCTAAGGTCAAAATTGTCCGAATCCAAAGCGGATTTGTCACTAAATAATATACTTCATTCATTAATCTCATAATAAATATTTTACTTTTTTAATCGGTTATAAAATTTATAATTAATTTCTCAATATAAAATATATTTAATATAATTTACCATAATACAAAAAATGCATAAATAAAGAGAATATATTTTCGTAAAACGATTAACAAATCAAATATACTCCTTCCGTCCCAAAATGTTTGTCCCATTTGACTTTTTTGTTGAACTTTGACCACAAATTTATGAGAGATTAGTCATGTTCATGAAATTCTAAAAGTTGTTGTTGATAATATTATTAATGGTGAATCAATAAGAATTTTTAAAATTTCATGAACATGATTAAATTGTCATATATTTATGATCAAAGTTCAACAAAAAAGTCAAATGGGATAAACATTTTGGGTCGAAGTATATAGCATTTATTATGAGACAAAAAGAGTACCACATCCATCATAATAACTAGTACTATCTCTTTTTGTCCACACATATTGCATTTCCATACAAAATAATTCTAATTAATCAATTTTATCATGATACAAGAATTGGAAAAATAAATAATAATACATTTTTTACAAGTATCATAATACCAACTAATACTGTCAGAATTGACTCACCAAATTATATATTATATTTATATGTAAAAATAATAAAATTACACTAAATTATTTTGGGTTATTTCGTTAGCTACAAATACAATACTTAATTTGTAATGAAAAAAAAAAAAAGCAACCAACAGTACTTAAGAAACAGAAATTATAATATTTTTTGTGATCAGTTATATATTTTTAGATCAATTGGACATTTTGAACTCTCGTTCATTGCTTAATCTCTGGTTTTAACAATCGTTGTTTATTTTTAACAGTTCTAATCATTGTACTTTAGATACGTACTCATTTTTCCCAAAAAATCTAAAGTATGATGATTAAAATTGCTAAAAAAATGCCTTAGTTTTTACTATTTTGAGAAAAAATGAATGTGTATCTAAAGTATAAAAATTAAAAATGCTAAAAAATAACAACGAAGTTTAAATAAAATATGAGGGTTCAAAATATAGACCATATTTTTATTGTATTATGTTTTCTTGAACACAAATATGAGAATGCACTTGAAAGATGATATTATCATCCAACGAGGCAACAAACAACCAACAAAAAGTCAAAAAGGCTACTTAACTTTCCTATCCCGCTGAAATCCTTTCTGGTGGACAATTATTTACACGACAGAGTAATCAGTAGGTTTAATTTCCCCCTAAGGATACTTCAACCAGACCAATTTTCTTAAAAAGGACACGACGTCTCCTGTATCCTGTCAACAACGTTAATCAAAATCAAAATTCAATAAAAATCCTTTGTTGTATGTACATTTATGTAAGTACCAAAATTCCCCTTTCCTCTTTCCTCTCATGCAAAACTCTCCCCCTCCCTCGTTAACGCACTAAATCATAAAACAAAAAACACAAGCAGACACAAAAACTTTCTTTCTCATCTACACCTTTGGCACCCCATCCCCAACCTCCGGCTCTCTGCATCATCTCTGATGCCATCATTCAATACTTTCTCCCATCTTTTTGCACCACAACCCAACCGGCTTTGGTGCCTTAGATCTTACCAGATCTGCAACTCACAATACCATATATCCGATCTTATTCTTCTTCACCGACCACCTCATTAGTTCCTCACATTCAAAAATCGATCTGGCAGTAGTTCTGTAACTCCAAAATTTAGCCACCGACATCTTCTCCTCCAGCAACTTCATCTTCTTGCCCATATCATCTTTTCCTCCTTCCCCTCCTCGTGTCCTCAATCCATCCCCACCTAGCAAATGGTCGCTTTCGCAACACTTTTGCATTTCTCCTTTCTCGAAACTAACATAGTCCCCACACTTCATTATACTAAGACCTATCCTCATAGCACTAGATCTAGTAGCTTTGGTTATAGTCAGCAAAGGCTCCCACACTTTTCCCCCGCGACAACCTCATAGTTGACCATTTCCAGCAAACTTAGATCTTTATAGATCCACAACAACTACCACCACCATCTACAATATTCGCCAACTCCTTTACATTAATTAAGTCCCTCTTTATAGTTTTCCTCTTTCTCTCTCTATCTAAAATGAAATAGTCACATTACGTGCACACAACCAACTGCAACCATGTTTCTTTAATCATAGTGGCCCCAAATTGTTTTTTTGTGATTATTCTAAAATCGACATAAACATAAAAATTATTAATACATTTTAAATATCAAAAGACATAAATGTAAACATTCTTGATGTTTATTGTGGACTTTGATATTTTGTATATTGTTATTGTACTTATGTTTGCAGCAGATTGTTAGTTTTTCATGAAAAATTATGTTAGTTTTTGTGAAGAATGGGTCTTATAGTCAAACCATCGAAACCAAAACGAGTCAGATCGTAATATTATGAGAATCAATGTTAATAAAATATATTTTTAATTATGAAAAAATGAGTCTTATAGTTGTATTCGATTAAATTGAGCTAATAGCTAGACAACCTAGACTATAAGAATCAGTCATAATAAAATATCAGAGTTTTTTTTCTTGAAAAAAGGTGAAAAAATGATTCTTATAGTTTAACTGCAAGAGGCAAACTAGTCTCATGCTTCAACTACAAGAGCGGACTGATATTCGATAAAAAATGAGAACGTGCGCGCGTCATTCAATTGTGTAGGGTATACAAGTCTTTGAAATCTCTAGGGGTTGTATTGGACTTTTGGAAATATCCAATCCTTTATGATATTACGCCTAGGCTGAAGGGCATTAAGGGAAGTGGCTCTAAACAGTAAAGTGTCGCCCAAACGGCGTCGTCACGGCTAATCAACTGCTCCATCCCTACTTGCCGCGCGCAGCACTTTAAATGTGAACAGACAAAAGGACCTTGTCCGTGTGGACCGTGTCCGCATTTCACGTTCCACTGCCACTAGCTGTAATAACTCAATTTCGGAGGGCATTTACGGAAGTCCGTACCAATAAATAAAACGTTTATTATTATTCTTCTTATTATTAATTTCTTTAATTAAAGACCAAATCCGAACAACGTGGGAGGGAACTCAACGAAAAAAAGGGAAAATCCAAAGGGGCACGAAATTCGGATTTTTCTTCGCAAAGCAAAGTGCAAAGGGGTTTACTCATTTTCAATCAAGACTAAGCTCTATATTTGCGTGCTGATCTTCGATTTTCTTTCGATTTTTGTTTATATATACATTTTTTAATCGATTTATTGAGCTCGAAGGAAGTTAAAGACGAAGATCAGTTCGTTTATTTGGTGTATTGATTTGATACAGTGTGGATCATTGAATTAAAGGAGATTGATATTTGTATTTGAGTTTGTATTTACCGGAAAAGTTTGATCTGTTGTCTGGATTGGTTTGTTTGTGAGGATTTAGCTGTCGATTGAAGCATTGTCGGTTTCCGATCTGGTCGGAGTTGTTAATATATGGTATGTGATTTTATATATTTTTTATTCATTTCATTTTATGTATTGTTTTTATTGTTGTTGTTCAATGTTTAGTTTTAGTTGTATTGAAAATTGAATTTGTTTGATATTCGTATGTTATATTGGATTGTGGAATGAATGGTTGTTGACTGGGGTTTATGAGTGGGTGATCTACGAGTTTGTTAATTGGAGTTTGTTGATTATTTTTGGAGATGGTTGTATTGAATATTTTGTGAAAATGATTTTAAATTAACTTGTTTGGACGGGTTAGCTGATGAAGCTGCATAAGGAGGACATGAGTTGTATGGTTAATATGTGTGATTTTGCAGGAATTGTTAGTTGGATAATAAGACAAAGTAATTTCTAGGTGGAGAATTTGTTAGGCTGTTCTTAGCGTTGCTGCATTTTGACATTCGACCATTTGAATTGTTAGGGGCAGAAAATGATTACTATTCGTATTAGTTATTTATTGGTATTCTTTTTTTGATTTTATGATTGGTTGCTATTCTTGTGTCATTAGCTAAACTATATCCCATTCGTGCCAAAAAAGGTCACCCTCTTCCCTTTTCTTGTCCCCAAAAGAGGCATACTAGAGTATAAACTTAAGTGATCTCCTTAAAATGCTACGGAGTATAATAAAAGGTTCTAATTAATTTGGTATCTTGAAGAAAATGAATAATATGAAAATGTGGAGAAGACAAACGAGGAAATGGAAAAAGCGCTTTGACGACTCGTCTAATGCAACTCATTTTTTGAGATGGAGGGAGCATTTTCCTTTTTCATGAATGACATTGGCGAGTATAAATGTAATAACCATAAGGTGTCCTATAGAGATTGGGAACAAATTGTTGAAGTGGATTAGGCTTTCTCTTTACCAACCTTTGGTTTTCAGATGAGTTATGAATTATGGAACACAAAAATTTCTTTCTCATTTTTGGTCCAAGCTTGGGTTCTTAGGTGGTGGTGTTAGTGGCGGTGATGTGTTGACTTAACAAAGACGATGAAGGGTATTAATTTTCTACTCTTAGATGTTTCTTACATATTGTTGCATTCGAATCTTGAATAAGCATTCACTTTTTGTTTAAATTTTCAAAAAATAATTTGGTTGCATTTTGGTGAAATAAATTTCAGAAAGATTTTACTTTTGGACCACTGATTTACTGCCATCTATCTTAAAAATTGAGTCTTTGTGAGATAAACTATAATTCTATGAGCATTTCAACTGTACTTCCATGGTACCCGCATCATGAATAACACATTTCAGCAAAGCTATCTAGTCACTAAGGCTTAATTTGCTACCTAGCGTTGCACAAAAACCTCTAGAAAGTCTATGTATCGCGCACGTGGCTGATTAACGTTTTCACTTCAACTAACTCAAGACTTCTTCGACATGCCAAAATTTTATCGTCTTTACTCTCTCGCTCTCTCTCAAGTTAAATTCAGACTTCTTGACCACTCATGCGATACCTACCCCACGTGAATAACAAACTCATCGAAGGTCCTTACTATACTATTCTTTTGGATGCATGCAAAGGTATATTTTTTCTAGTACGCACGAGTGTTGCACTGGTTTGAAAGAATGAGGAGTACCAGTTCAAATACATGTTCTTAATACTTTTCCATGTAACATATACCCTTAAGCATCTGTTACATTTTTTTTTTAAATCTTTGTATGTGTTGGAGTAGTGTACATATCTTTTTCTTGTCATTGGTGTTTGTAAAGATGACTAATTTCAAAATGATATGTTCCTTTACAGGCTGCTTCGGTCAGCTTAGGGGTTGGGTCACTTGTTTGGGTGGAAGATCCTGACGAGGCTTGGATAGATGGGGAAGTTGTTGGTGTCAGCGGTGATGACATCAAGATTCTTACTACTTCAGGGAAGACAGTAAGTATTCTTTAAACATCTAATTGTTTGCGGCTCATGTAAATATAGGTGTTACATGATTATTGCCGTCAAACTGATCAGTTGTAATTTGCTATACAATTTATTTGGTACTTGATAGACAACTTGATTCAACTAGCGGAGAAATCTCTCTCTCTCTCTCCCTCTCCCTCTTATTGTAGCCACTCCACTGTATGGTTCTAGATAGCCTTTTTATTCTGCAGCATCAAATCGGCTAATGTTGGTCCCATTTTTCATTTTCAAAATTGATTGTAGGTTGTTGCCAAGTCTTCAAACGTATACCCCAAAGATGCTGAAGCACCACAATGTGGAGTGGATGATATGACAAAGCTTGCTTATTTGCATGAACCTGGAGTTCTGAATAATTTAAGATCAAGATATGATATCAACGAGATATACGTGAGTTTGATTTATTTCTCTCTTGATTGCAACTGTCATTGATAAACATCTGTTCTGTTTTTCCTGTGTAGAGTATATAGGTCAAACCTTTTCATACAAGCTAATGAACTCACTGCTTCTATAGACATATACAGGGAGCATTTTGATTGCGGTGAACCCTTTCAGAAGATTACCTCATTTATATGATAGCCATATGATGGCACAATACAAAGGGGCATCCTTTGGTGAACTGAGTCCCCACCCTTTTGCTGTTGCAGATGCAGCATACAGGTACATGTGACACTCTGAGTAGGTCATGCCTTGTTTATCTCATTGTTTTTGCAAAATATTTAAAGCCATCGTTGGGCTGCAGAGTTATGATAAATGAAGGAATTAGTCAGTCAATTTTGGTTAGTGGGGAGAGTGGAGCTGGAAAAACTGAAAGCACTAAACAGCTTATGCGCTATCTAGCTTACATGGGAGGGAGAGCTGCATCTGAGGGGAGGAGCGTCGAGCAGAAAGTCCTCGAGGTAACAGTCATGTCCAGTCCTTTTATGATACTGCTTAGAGAATGAGGGATTTTGATGCGCTTGATTATGATTCTTGTTGCTTGCCTTGATTCTGAATCTTATTATCTCCATTAATCCGTTTCTTTTGTCCCCATTTTGCAGTCAAATCCTGTATTAGAAGCTTTTGGCAATGCAAAGACTGTCAGAAACAATAACTCAAGGTGGGGAGATTCGCATTTGCTATTTAATCCTTGCAAATGTTTCACACTATTCTCTTATTGTAGTGCCTGCTTGAATGATTTCTTTATATGCATTTTGTTATGGGTGCAGTCGTTTTGGCAAGTTTGTGGAGATTCAGTTCGATACCAAGGGGAGGATTTCTGGGGCTGCTATCAGAACTTATCTATTGGAAAGGTCTCGTGTTTGTCAGTTGTCAGATCCTGAAAGAAACTATCATTGCTTTTACATGCTTTGTGCTGCGCCTGCGGAGGTATGAACTTCCGTATATTTAAGCAAGATTTTGTACATATAATGATATAAGTAAAAGCCACATATATAGTCATATACTTTATTTCAGCCTAGTTTCTATTGTTCAAAATATTTCAATACTTGTTCTTCATTATATTTAAAAGTTCACACATTTTCCCGGACCTGCATTCACAGGTTAGAAATGAAATCTTAGTTGACTTAAATGCCCTTATTCATTTTGCTCAATGATTGTTTTTGCATTATATGTTTATAGGATCGCAAAAGGTACAAAGTAGGGGATCCAAAGACATTCCATTATCTTAATCAATCACATTGCTATGAGATAGAGGGTATGGATGAATCAAAAGAGTACATTGCTACAAAGACGGCAATGGATGTTGTTGGGATCAGTTCGGAGGAGCAGGTATAATGAGGATAGTTAATGCATAACTGAAGCAAATTTATAACTATGAGATCTGTTATAGTTCTTGTTGCTAATCTATGTTTTCTCAGGATGGAATCTTTCGAGTTGTGGCTGCAATCCTCCATCTCGGAAACATTGAATTTGCAAAGGGAAAGGAAATGGACTCATCTGTACCCAAAGATGAAAAATCATGGTTCCATCTTAGAACCGCTGCTGAGCTGTTCATGTAAGTGATCAATTTCATTTGTGCATGCACACTCGTAAGTATTCATGATGTTGACAAGCTCTAAATGCTTCATTGAGAAAAGAAAGCACAATTAGGCTCTCTCTGAAGGGATTGCATTTTTCAGGTGTGATGTGAAATCTTTAGAAGATTCTCTCTGCAAACGTGTAATAGTGACCCGTGATGAAACAATCACGAAGTGGCTGGATCCAGAATCTGCTGCCATCAGCCGAGATGCTTTGGCAAAAGTTGTCTACTCAAGGTTATTCGACTGGTAAGCTTTGCTTAAATGCTCCGAGAAGTTTTATATACTGACTAAACCCAATATTTTGGTTGCCTTCATTTGTTTTTTCTTCTGTTTTTACTTCTTTGAATCTAGTTCTACAGTTTACTTTAAGTCTTTTTACATATATATGCAGGCTTGTCGATAAGATCAACAACTCAATAGGTCAAGATCCAGATTCAAAAAACTTAATCGGAGTGCTGGATATTTATGGATTTGAGAGTTTCAAGACAAACAGGTGCTTAACTGGTACGCCCTTTGTTTTCATTGTGGGGAGATCTGATTTGTGGCTGTGAGCTGCAAAGAGTGTATTCATGTAAGGGGTCCATAAGTTGTACCTATGTTTCAATATTTAAGTCTACACAGGGTCAAATATGAGGAAAATTCTTAGTCATGATATGTGTTGCAGAGCTTTGTCCCATCAAGTCAGGCTTTCTCCTTTTCATATGCGAACTATCCTGGATTTCTGGACTTGCACCTTTTTTAATGCAGCACCTTACCACCTTCCCTCGGCCTTAACTTTTTTATGAGTTGGCAATTTATATACTCCCTCCGTCCCGTCCGAAAGGGCATTTTTGTGTCTTTGCACGGAAATTAAGAAAAGTGATGTAGGAAAGAGAAAATGTGTATAGTGAAATAAATGTTGTGAGTGAAAGATGATGTAGGAAAGAGAAAGTGGGGTAGAGAATAGTTGGTGGATATTTATTGTGAGAGAATGACAAGTGGGTCCCACAAATAAAGAAGTAATAAAAAACTTTCCATTTTTGGGTTGTGCCCTTTCAAATGGGACGCCCAAAAAGGAAATTTGTGCCCTTTCGAGCGGGACGGAGGGAGTATTCAACATCCTAGTTATAATCTGTACTCAACTACTTGGATTTGGTTACATGAATTCTTTTTGGCTATCCCACATCTATTTTTTCTTGACAAGTAACCAGACTCGGGCACATCCTTGAATTCTTGCTGTCCATGTCAATCTTTGTCTTCCTACCTTATCGCTCTGCATTGATGTCACTCTTTTACTGAAGGAATGATTGGTTTTGGTCTGCATTTTGAGTCACTGTCATGTGGGTTTCCTTATTTAATCTCTTCTAGTGTGTACTCTTATTATCTAACCTACATCTTTATCTTTAAAATTATAAATTCCTTCATTTACACCATATCCGTCTCATCATTCTCATTTCAGCAACACTTTTATGCATACGTGTATCTTTGTTGTCCAACATTTTCTATTATAAAACAAAGCCATTTATATTTTATTTCCCTTCAACTTTAGGCATTACCAATAATATTCTACCCCAAGCCTTATCAATTTCACCTAAGCTGTTGTAGTACGCTTATTGACAGCTGAATATTTTACTGAATGCTGTATGGGGTGCAACTCGTGCACACTTGTAGATACAGAAAGAAGACTAGTAAGGCAAAAATCACTCATGTATCGCCCAAGCTGATGCGGTATTATGACTAAAAGACCTCGCTCTTGTTTGATAATTGTCCCCAGATAATAGAACGAATAATTTCTGCTTTCTTGGCTGAAATTCACTTAAATTTTCTCAATAGGCTTTAGAAAAACATGTATTTTATGAACATCTGCGGATGGAAACTTCAAGTCTTTATTTTAACTTGTACATGTAGGAGTGCGCACATTTGCATAGCAGAAGTAAATCTGTTCGTAACGGGTTCAAATGTATCATAGGGGGCCATCGTTCTGTCATCTTCTTGTTTGCAACAATTATAATTTTTTATCTGTGTGATTATGGGACTGACTTGTCATTTAGAATTGATGGATGGATAAGTTGCATCACCATCATGATTTTTTCATAACATTAGCATTGTTGTCATTTTAGGAATGCAGAACTTTTGGTCACACAAGAAATAACTGTTTTCAGATAGTTGTATTCATTTTTTAACTAAGCGATTCCATAATATCTACAGCTTTGAGCAATTTTGCATCAATTTGACCAATGAGAAACTTCAGCAGCACTTCAATCAGGTTTGTGTGTAGAGAATTTTCTTTCATTATGTCAGTCTCGAGGCCCTAATGATAGATCTATTCAACTTTATGACATCTTCTTTTGCAGCATGTCTTCAAAATGGAGCAAGAAGAATATACAAAAGAGGAAATAAACTGGAGCTACATTGAATTCGTTGATAATCAAGATATCTTAGATCTCATTGAAAAGGTTTGTGGTAAAGCTTTTCCTATATGCAAATTCAGTTGTCCTGTGTAGATATTGGTACTTTTGTAGTGGTCTTCTAGTTAATCAAGTTGATAACCTAGATCGTTTCTTACTCTTATGTAATCAATATCATGCAACTCCTGGTCCTGTGTAGTTATCAGTATTTTTTTAGTGGTCTTCTAGTTAATCAAGTAGATTAACCTAGATCGATGCTTACTCTTTGTAATCAATATCCTGCAACTCCGGGTTTCATTTTCCCTTTCAGATTTTTTAAAGAGAAAGTACATAGTACCATTAAGTATCAACCCAGAATCATGGATTCCTAGTTGCCATTTATACCTTTATATTTTCAGGCAGCCATTTATGCTGCAAGGACGAAAAGTACCGAAATAATATCTACAGGCTCAAATGCAAACCTGAAATACTTTTTATCACAAAAAAATGTGAAACAAGTTACCTCAGTCGTGGGATATGTTGAAAAATTAGTCTTTGAAAGTATCGAAACTTAACGTATTTAAGAGAATAAGGTATATTTCCATTGGTTCATTTGAGGATAAAAGCTGCAGCCATAGATCAAAGGTAGTAAAGTTGAAGACGATTAATGCCAGCAGTTACTAGACAATTTTGAAAGGCTTTATATAATTCATCGCGGGATGAATTTAAGACCGTCTTAAAGAGAATTATTTGGCGAGTATGCTACAATTTATCTTGTCTTCAACTAATCCACCATCACTGGCTCCAGCCACCTCAAACCTCATGGCATTTTGAAGAAAAAGATAGCAAAGCCTTGTTGTTATCATTAATGGCCACAGGTTGAAATAGGTAAGTTTAAGGTGAAACGGTGAAAAAAGAGTGAGCAAATTGGGATGAGAGACTTGCTCAATAGGAGGTAAACGGCTGATAACAAGAGATGTCGTGTTGTACAAAAAAGGAGCAGAGTTGGGGGGGGGGGTGGCTGACATCAAGGGCTAGGTGGCTCTTTAGTAAAAGTCTATAGCGGTGTTGAAAGGAGACAAGATTATTTGGTGCGACTGTTTTGGATCTTGTCCACTATAATAATCCAAAATGAACTAGATTATAGTGTAATCCAAAAAACTGATCAGAGCGAAAGGCTATTGGTGATTTTTGTAGGTGAATTGCAAAGAAAAAGTTATGTTGGCTACCGGATTGCCAAATCTGAAACGTTTGGAAGAGGATTGCAAATTGGGGAAAAATTGGTTATTACTAACTTGCATACCCTATAATAAACTCACCACTTGTATATTCTTTTCTCCACTTGAAAATTTGAGCTGATGTTTATATAAAGACATTTTGAACTTATCTTCCCCTATTTAGTGTACCAGAATAAACATTTAGAACTGTTTTATTTATATTTTTCATTTTCTCATGAGGGGTAGATAAGGGATGGACAATTTATGATTGCGTATCAATGATGTTCTCTCAATTTTGTATTCTCCTTTCTAACTTATCCTACTTTCATTGCTTAGAAACCTGGTGGCATTATAGCTCTTCTCGATGAAGCTTGGTAAGTAGAAAGTTGCAAAATCTTATAGTGTAATCTATTTCTTTATTCAAGATAGACCAATCTTAAGGATTCAGATCATTTACTTATTTTGATGGAGAGAACTGATTTTTTTTCTAATGCTGAAATATCTGCTACCTGGTTTCTGTAGCATGTTTCCAAGGTCAACGCATGAAACATTTGCTCAAAAGCTTTATCAAACTTTCAAAAACCACAAAAGATTCACTAAGCCAAAATTGTCACGTTCTGACTTCACCATATGTCATTATGCTGGTGATGTAAGTTCCTCTTTATTCTGTTCTTCTTTTTTGCATGACATTCTCATCTAATGGATTGAAAAATGGTAGGATAATTGCTAAATGATCATTGAATAAATGTATCAGGTCACTTATCAGACTGAGTTGTTTTTGGACAAAAACAAAGATTATGTCATTGCTGAACATCAAGCACTCTTGAGTGCTTCCGATTGTTCCTTTGTGTCTAGTTTGTTTCCATCTTCTGAGGAGTCCACTAAATCATCAAAGTTCTCTTCAATTGGTACAAGATTTAAGGTACCATAGCTCTCTCCCCCCCTCTCTCCATGGGCGTGTGTGTGCATGTCAGTGTGACGATTTTCTTCCCAACCAGTGGGCATGCATGCACTCAAATAATTTGTTTTCTCCGAAATCTGTAGTTTAAATTTTATTTATTTTACCTTTTCAGCAACAACTGCAATCATTGCTCGAAACTCTAAGTACAACCGAGCCTCATTATATTCGCTGTGTAAAGCCCAATAATCTTCTAAAGCCTGCTATTTTTGAGAATGAGAATGTTCTACAACAACTACGATGCGGGGTAACGATTCATTACTCATCCTTTTCTTCTTATTAAATTAATATTGGTGTCTGTATTCACTTAGCATCCATATATTGACACTGCTGCTTTTTAGGGAGTCTTGGAGGCAATCAGGATTAGTTGTGCTGGATATCCTACCAGAAAACTTTTCTATGAATTCTTGGACCGTTTTGGCATCCTTGCACCTGAAGTGTTGGATGGCAGGTAGCCTGAATTGAGTTGTTGGCTGATAAATGTTCTGTGCATGTTTTTAACCTTGCCTTCGTTCTAATTTCTATTTTTTGATAGTACGGATGAGGTTGCTGCTTGCAAGAGGCTTCTAGAGAAAACGGGGCTGCAAGGCTTTCAGGTAATTGGAATGCAGTATTACATGTTTGCTTCATTCTAGAGATGTGATCCTTTTTCTGTGTTTTGTTCCTGGAGTCAGATAGCCATTTTTTCTTTCATGGTAGTTAGGACACCGCCTTTGAACTAAAACATACTCCCTCCATTTCCTGAAGATAGTCCCAAGTCCCATAGAGTGAGAATTTTGGATGAGCCCCCAGAGTCCCATTTTGACCATCGAAGTCCATTTAGCGATTTTAGATGGATATTTACAATAATTCTTATTGGTTATAGAAAATAAAACTATAACCTTGGGAACCTAGACTAGAAATACTATTGACAACATTTTCTTTAAGTTCCACCAAGTTCTCATAAGAAAAAAAAGCTCAAGTTGACCTTAGTCAAAATTGGTCTTTTTTGGGGAAGGAGGGAATATGAAATAAATAGACGCTTGTTTTCCTATTTTGGTGAAATGACCTTGACCGGTTATTTTATACACTTGAAATTCCTCACAAGAATACTGATCCTCCTTTGAGCTACTGAGTCAGCATATCTGTTTCACTGTTCATTTTTACTTAGCCACAATATACTTATTTGGTATGTTCTCATGCAGATTGGTAAAACAAAGGTATTTCTGAGAGCTGGTCAGATGGCAGAGCTGGATGCTCGCAGGACTGAAGTCTTAGGAAGATCAGCCAGCATTATTCAGAGGAAAATCCGTTCTTATGTGGCTCGAAAAAGTTATATTGTGTTACGCCGATCTGTCCTACAAATTCAATCCATCTGCAGAGGTAAGAAATGAACTATATTCTATCTGCTCAGGCAGCTTCAGACCGATAAATCTCATTCTTCTCTTTTCCTGTTTTAGGACAACTTGCTCGAAAAGTTTATGAGAGCATGCGTAGAGAAGCTTCCTGTCTGCGAATTCAGAGAGATTTGCGGATGCACCTCGCTAGAAAAGCTTATAAACAATTGTGGTCTTCTGCTGTATATATTCAGACAGGTATGAGAGGGATGGTTGCACGAGATGAGCTTCGCTTTAGAAGACAGACAAGAGCAGCAATTATTATTCAGGTATTCCTACATTTTCTTTCATAATATTGGAGATGTTTTATTTATTTTTTTATATTTATTTCTTATCATTGTGATTTTCTAAGCCTATAACCTTCGAAACAGAGATAGGGGTATTCATTCTTCTCTTCTTCCCCTGTTTGGTGCGAAGGAAGTTGAATGTTTTGATACTTCTTAACTTGTATTCATACATGTAATGTATATACTTCGGAGAAGATACTTGCCTGCCTGAACGGCTTGTCAAATTTCTGTTCTTATTGGTACCGGAGTTTTAACACACTTTATTTCCTTACACCAGAGCCATTGTCGTGCATTCTTAGCCCGCTTGCACTTTTCGAAGATGAAGAAAGCTGCCATTACCACACAATGTGCTTGGAGGGGAAAAGTTGCTCGCAAGGAACTCAAAATGCTTAAGATGGTGAGTTGTACTTAGTCGTTACGCAATTTCCATTTGATGATTTTTCTTCTTTAGTGTATACCCTCCATTTTTTTCTTGTCCTGACCTTCCATTTACTGTGCCTCTAGCATTTATTATGGGTTTTTTGTTCTTAATTTTTTTCTTGCGTTCGTGATCTTATAACTTATAAGTTGTGACCGAGTGATATTTGATTACCCAATTTTTTTTTTTTTTGTATTTGACTGAGAAAATGGGGAATGAGCTACACATGAAGGCACTGGACAGTACCCATCTTTCATACTTGGAAATGCAGAGAGAAAATTAGCCAGTCTTCTATAATCAAGAGTTTACTTTATTGGCTAAAGATATCAGACTACATTTCCACCAAAAACTTGTTCCCAAATACTCCCTCCGTCCCACCCAACTGTGAACCAAGGTTTTGGGCACAATAATTAAGAAATATTATTAAGATAATGAAAATGTGTGGTAGGAAATGAAGAGAGGGAATGAGTGGAGTTAATGAGTGGTTGGTTGAATAAATTGTATGGTGGAGAATGAGTGGAGTTAATGAGTGGGTGGGGTATGGAGAATATAAAATATTAAAACCTTTTCCATTTTTGGTAGTTCACACTCGGCTGGGACGGACCAAAAGGGAAATAAGTGTACACTCGGCTGGGACGGAGGGAGTATTACTTTATTGGCTAAAATAGTATCAGACTACATTTCCACCAAAAACTTGTTCCCAATTTTTTTGACATATTTTAAATACTTGACTTTCAAATTTGGACTCATTTACCTAGGGAGCATCTATATTCTCTAGTGAATCATAATAACAACGTCCTGTTTGGTGAAAGTATGGTCAATCTCATATATGCTCGTTGTATTTTTCATATTTCCCTTGCCTCGTAAGCGCACTAGGTATGTTTATTTCTTAACCATGTTTTGTCCGACTTCTTGTTCTTTAACTGTAGGCTGCAAGGGAAACTGGAGCCCTCCAAGCTGCTAAGAATAAATTAGAGAAGCAAGTTGAAGAACTGACATGGCGGCTGCAGCTGGAGAAACGAATGCGGGTAGGTTCCCACAATGAACTATTTCTGCCTCTCTTACTCTAAAATCCTTTCACTCTAATGATCAGATTAGTTCCTTAGATGTCTGATTGTGGAAATCCTATGGAAGGGCAATATTCACTAGTTTTATTGTGGGACTTGATTCCCCATCCCATTCTGACCCACAAAAAGTCTCTATTTGTCCTGTTCACGAAAGCCCAATGCCAATGTCAACTTCTTCTACTTTTCCTAGTTTTCTTGGTGCACGTAAGTCAAAATTTAAACGCTACCGAGGTGGGTAAAAGTTGAAAACTGTTAAACAAGGAACTTTGGAGAAGAAAAGCTGCAAATTCCTACATGTACGAAGTGGAAATAGACTTATTAACACAGCTACAATTTGCATAAAGAAGAATAAACCTGTCAAAGAGGTACTTGCAACTGAATATTCTGTCGAGGAAAGCTAGAATCAAAAGCCTTCTTGCTGTAGGAAATTTATAGGTCTCTTGATCAGAACCCCTTGATTTCAGTCATCAGTCCTTGGCTGATTATGTGAACCTACAAACCGGTGAAGAAATTATATTTAGTTGCTATAGTTTACTCTAAAAGTTAGAATTGTTGGCCCTTAATTGAGAATATTCTGTACATTTTGATTAACTAACTAATTTCTGTACAAGATGTAAGCATAGCTGTTTGTCAGTTTGTTAGTTACCCATTGTACGTCTTACAATGATGGTTGATAGAAGACAAAGCTTGTTACATATTGTGTAAGCCTCGTTTAACTTTTGAGGCTATCTTTTCCCTTGGTTGTATAATCTCAATTTCTGCTCGTAGGCTGATATGGAAGAAGCAAAAACGCAAGAAAATGCAAAACTAAAGTCTGCTTTACAAGAGGTACAACTTCAATTCAAAGAAACTAAAGACTTGCTACTGAAGGAACGCGAGACTGCCAAAACAGCCACAGAGCAAATCCCTGTCATCCAGGAGGTCTCAGTTATTGACCATGGGCTTACGGATAAGCTTTCTGCTGAAAATGAGAAACTCAAGGTAAGGTTGTTTTATTCAATCATTTTACTTCCCCTACATAGTTAGGTCTTGTATAGTCCTGAATTTGAATTCCGAGTATCTCTCTTGATGTTGCTAGTCTTGACAATTCATTTTTTTAATCTTGTACATAACTACAGGCTTTAGTTAGCTCTCTGGAAAAGAAAATTGACGAGACAGAGAAAAAATATGAAGAAACAAACAAACTTAGTGAGGAGAGGTTGAAGCAAGCTTTGGATGCAGAGACCAAGATTATTCAGTTGAAGACTGCCATGCAGAGGTTTGTACAGAATCAAGTTAGACTTGTCCTGCTTATTGGTAATCTAGTACCTGTGATGCTATACCTGAATGTTATATTTGTTGACTTGGTGCCTTACTTAATTGACAGTCTTCAAGAAAAGGTCTCTGATATGGCATCTGAGACACAAATTCTTCGACAAAAGGCTTTGTTGCCTTCACCTGCAATTTCAGAATATCCACAAAGTCCAGTAACTAAGGTGATTTATGTTGCCAAGCCAGTGTTGATCCTTTTAATTTCCTTCTCACTATGTTCATATCTCATAATCGTTTTTTTACAGGTTTTGGAGAATGGTCACCATATGAATGAGGCAAGTATTTCCATTGTCGTATACCATTTAGGCACATATTTACATAGATATTCAGCCTTATTTCATGCCAATCTAAACAGAACTGTTTGTTTTTTCAGGAACCTCAAACACCTGTAAGGAACTCTGTGGCGGAATCTGATGGCAAGCCGAAGAGGCCCCCTATTGATCATCGCCAACATGTATGTAATACACAGATGGGGAAGATTCATCATTATTTTTCCTCTATTGATTTGTACTTTAGGTGAGTTGTTCTAATGTTTCAGTGTTTCTACGTTATTACAGGAGAATGTTGATGCTCTTATTGACTGTGTTATGAAAGACGTTGGATTCAGTCAAGGCAAACCTGTTGCAGCATTTACGATATATAAATGCCTCCTCCATTGGAAATCTTTTGAAGCCGAAAGGACTAGTGTGTTTGATCGTCTCATTCAGATGATTGGTTTAGCAATAGAGGTAATTTGATGGCATTATTTGAATTTATTAACATTTTCCGGGTAGCTTAAGTGAGACGATTATTCATATTTTCTTGTTGATTTTTTGAAGACTATTTTTCACTATCCTTATCCTGTCGTCAATCTAAAAAGTGGTGATTAATTAGATTGGCACGATTGATTAGTTTGCCTAAGAGTAATATATTACAGTAGTTCTTTTAATTTCAATATTGCGTGAAACACACTTTCTCGTACTTTTTGACATGGACGTACTAGTTGGTTCAATAATGCCCTTCTGGTCCTAATGTGATACACAGATGATTGGAATTCTGATTCAATATTATATGGAACTATGACCAACCACTGCAGTTACAGAGTAGATAGTCAAATGTAATCAAGTTGGAATTCATGTACTCTGGGTTGGCTATACCTTGAGATAAGAAGCAAGAGTAAATAAGCATTTTTTAATGTTTCACCAGTTACCATTTTCTTTTTGGAAGTCAGTGTTCTTCTTGGGTTATGAATGTCCAAATAACTCCTAAAAATCATTCGAAATTGGAGTATGGTTTTACTACTTACTCTAGGGAAGAGCGGAAGGCTACAGTGTGCTATGATGTTCGCTTTCCTGTGTTAGTGGAGAGAATATCTATGATCAATCGTTGTTCCTATTCATGTGGCAACTAAATTTCTAGTAGGGACCTAAGCTATGCACCATGTTTCACTTTTGAAACACCAACTTTCAATATCCTAGAGGTCAGCTCAGTTCATCACAACCTGATATTATGGAATGGATGTAGAGGCTCCTCTTCTTTGTTACTATCCAAGACATAATTTCTTGTTATCCGTGTACTTGATCTCTTAAAAGCGTTTGCAATACAAGCTGCGGCATAATGTCAAGCCTATTGAATAATTTCCTGATTGCAGAATCAAGATAACAATGAACATATGGCTTACTGGCTGTCGAACACATCAACATTGTTGTTCTTATTACAAAGAAGTTTGAAACCAGCTGGTGCACCTGGTTCAACTCCAGCCCGGAAACCGCCTGCTCCTACTTCCTTGTTTGGGAGAATGACAATGGTATTGATATCTGCTCCCTTAATTGGTTTGAGTATTTTATTTTTATTTTTTTATGTGATAAAATGTGGTATCGTCTTGTTTAGGGATTTCGCTCTTCTCCTTCTTCAGTCAACCTTGCTGCAGCAGCGGCTGCACTCGAGGTTGTACGCCCAGTTGAAGCAAAATACCCAGCTTTGCTTTTCAAGCAACAACTAACAGCATATGTGGAGAAAATCTATGGTATTATCCGTGATAACCTGAAGAAAGAGTTGGGATCATTGCTGTCATTGTGTATTCAGGCACCACGAACGTCCAAGGGAATGCTAAGATCTGGGCGATCTTTTGGCAAAGATTCTGCAAATAATCATTGGCAGGGGATTATTGAATGTCTCAACTCTCTACTCAGCACGTTGAAAGAAAACTTTGTAAGGATCTTATTCATTACATGATTTATCTCCTTATCAGTACACAGTATCCTTATCATAGTTATTTTTCAGGTTCCCCCAATTATTGTCCAGAAGATATTTACTCAAATTTTCTCGTATGTCAATGTACAACTCTTTAACAGGTATAAGTTTTTCCCATTCGGTTAAAGTTCATTATATTGTTAAGTTATTGCATGAAGAAATTTATCAACTCTATGTCCTTGTTTTCATTTTGCAGCCTCCTTCTGCGTCGTGAGTGTTGCACATTTAGCAATGGAGAATATGTAAAATCTGGATTAGCTGAGTTGGAGTTATGGTGCTGCCAGGCAAAAGAAGAGGTGATCCTTTTTCTGGAACTGTCTTGGTGCTTGGTTAACATATTAATGATTTATTGAATCTGGCATCATCTCCTTCTGCACCCTTAAAATTGGGACGTGAAGTTTAATCATTTTCAATAGGATGATAAATTTGTTTATTATCCGAGATTAAAATTATTAAGTTTGCTCACTATTGCACTGATTGAGACACCCTTTTTACTCGCTTCTTTGTCTATGAGTTCTGCATGACCGAATATTTTTTTGAGACAATCCTAAGCATAAGAAAGTTCTTAATAGGCTTTCAGTTTCTTCTAGTCGGGACATCTCCTTGTAGCCTTCTGCACAAGTAATGATAAATTCAATCACCCCCTTCCAACTGGTAATACTCAATATAGAGGTATGGACTATTAGAGATCCATACAGGAATAGAGCCATCCACCCAAAAATGCCATATCCCTGAAATATTCTAACATGTGGGATATTAAACTCTATTTTCATGTATAACTTTAGGTGTGCGTGTGCCAATAACCTGAAGTTCTCTATTGATTTCAATAATTGATGGTAGATAAACATTTTTCTAAAAGTTCTCGATGGATCTCAATAATTGATGGTAGATAATCATTTTTCTAAATCATTAGTAATTGAGGCTGGCAAATTTATTAATTTCCTGCTATGGAGGTTTTTTGAGTGACATGAGTGATGTAATATATCTCATGCTAGAAGTCTGATATAAGCTAGTTTTTCTAACTTTCTTGCTAATTATCTCCTGGAATTGCAGTATGCTGGCTCAGCTTGGGACGAACTTAAGCATATCAGACAAGCCGTTGGGTTCTTGGTATGTATCTTCTCAAGTTTAGTTACAATGAAGTCAATTTAGTTGTTCCTACTCATCATGCATGATTTTGTTTGTGCCCAAAGCAGAGAACAGACAATTTATTTAGATGCCAGAGACGTTTGTGTTATTTTATTGGCCAGGACAGAGATTCGATGTTTGTTTAGATGCCAATGACATCTGGTTGTCTTTCTTAGTCAATAGTGCTGGCAAGGAAGAGGCTTACTCTTGATATTGTTTCAGAAAACCTGTTTTCTGAATTGTTGCCAATAAGAACAGGATACGTTTTAGAGCATTAAAATTTAATAGGTTGAAATACCTACACACACCCATCTGTTGACATTTTGCTCATGGCTCACTTTTGTACTACCTCTATCCCAAACTGAATGACCATTTTTGTCCCAAAATGAACCTTTTGAAACTTTCCCATCAAAAACTGTCCCTATATGATTTTTTAAATGTTTTTTTCTTTTTTTTTTTTGGTACAATGTTTTTTTCCATAGTTCATTATATTATTGCACAACTAAAAATTTGAAAGTGAATAGCAAGAATGTTTATGATTTTTTTCTATTAAAAATCAACATTTTCAAAATGACCTTGAATTCAAAAATGGTCATTCATTTTGGGACGAAGGGAGTAGCTTATAACTTGAGTTATAAGACTATGCACATTGGTGACCCTGGAGGCAGGGTCACCACTAAAGACAAACACCCAAAAAAAAAAAAAATGGAAAGTCATGGTAAAATGGCAACCCGGGCAACTGGCTAACCTGAAGCTGGGTCAGGTTGTTTGGCTTGGTTTGACACATGTCACTCAATAATTGGGTGGCATGTATTTATATAAATATATGTTTAAAACTAAATACTAATATATTTTATATTATTATATAAAATAAAAAATATATCAAAATTCATATTTTTTTTATAATTGTATGGATAATTATTTTTAATAATTGTACGGGTAATTTTAGAAATATTATTACTAATAAATTATTTTAAAAAATAAAATGATAAGTATTTTAGGTAAGTTGAAGTAGAGAAAAATAAATATTTTATTAAAAGATTGGGTTGGGTTGGGTCACTGATGGGAGTATAAATTATATAAGGTTGGGAGTGTGTATATGAAAGTGAGAGAAATTAATATTTATTTGAGGTTGGGTTGGGTCGGGGTCACTGATGAGGATAGTCTAACAACCACTCAACTCTATGTGTGTGTTTGTATTATGTTTGAGGCTAGGTTAATCCCTACCCAGAGTATAGCTAGGTTAGTTTGCTGACATTGATGTTGATGCTTGATGACCATTTCAAGCACTACACTAGGCTATACGGATGGAGAAAGAAATTGTATATAAAGGATGTCACTGACGATGGGACTGATCACGAGTTAGTCATCCCAATGCCTGAAGCATTTGGGTTACTTTGTTACATTTGTCAAAATGTTCCTCGTCAGACTTGCTATTCGGGTATGCTTCAGGGAGATCATTGGTTTTGGGGATAGTTGATTTTCCGATTTCTTGTTTTGGTTTTATACCATCTAGCAACTAACTCTAGGAGCTCACTTGTTAATTGTTTTGGTTTCTATTTGAAGATTACTGTAGTGGCTATTTGTGGTGCATGACGGATTATTTTCCTGTTATTCTCTCTCTCGATATTATAGCTTTATACTGTGTTTGTATATTGTAAATAAATTATCTCCATTAATGCATGCTTTGACCACAGGTTATACATCAGAAATACAGGATCTCGTATGATGAGATCATCAATGATCTATGTCCGGTAAGTCTCTTTCTCTATCCCTCTGTTAAAAAAAATGGTCGCGAACTTTGTGGAAATTTGTAAAGTAGTCTGCAATTTTGGGAATAACTAGTCAGATCTTTTGCCTTTTTATTATCTGCACCGGTTAAGATTCTGGGTCGAATATTAATACTTTCCCCCAGATTAAGTGTCCCCAGATAAAGTGTGAATATGTACATACATATAGACATGCTTGTGCACACGTTTGTGAGAAGGTTTGGTAGATATTCACCTGGCTTGTTGCGAGTGAATGTATTGAAAATCTTAGCTTCACTCTCAGTATGATGTAACCTGAAGTAGCATAATGCTGAGTAAATTTGAGCATTCTTTCTCATTCAGAACCGTCTTTTCTCCAGATTCTAAGCGTCCAGCAGCTGTACAGAATATGCACTCTTTACTGGGACGACAATTACAACACACGAAGTGTATCTCCGGATGTAAGTGTTAAATATCAAAAACAATCCATTTTTAACTCTAAAAGCTCAAATGAGTATTATGAATTCCAGGTTAGCAGTCAATTCTTAGCTAGTGTTCATTTCTATACAGGTTATTTCGAGCATGAGGGTACTAATGACAGAAGATTCCAACAATGCTGTCAGCAATTCATTCCTCCTAGATGACAACTCCAGGTTGGCCTTTTCTCTCTCATAATACTGTTTTTTTTTTTTTTTTAATGAAATTTGTAACTATTGTTAGATTATTAACATTGATTGAGCTCGAATTGACTTTGGCTGGAGCTCGATTTGTTTAACAAGTCAAGGTCAAACATGATTTTAACTTTGAGCCCGAGGGAGCCAGATAGCGAGAAAGCTCAGGAACTACAAATTATATACTTACATTTTGTGTTAAGGCTAGACCTCACTCAAAACTAGATGAGCCTAGCTTGAACACAAACTAGCCTCTTTTACTGCTCTAGACCTGAGCATTTGATTTCATTTGTAGTTTTTACTTGTTTCTTTATTACAGTATTATATTGATAATAATAATAATATCAACAACAATAATAATAAATCTGTTGTTCCGAGTGCAGCATACCTTTCTCTGTCGATGAACTTTCCAATTCATTGGAAGTAAAGGATTTCTCAGATGTTCAGGCTGCAGCAGAACTTATTGAGAATCCAGCCTTCCAATTTTTGCACTAAGGCCAAGGAATTTCGATCACGTTGTTCATAAAATTTTCCAAGTACAACAGAAGTTCAGATGTTACAATTTTTTTACAGGTTTTATTTTTTATTTTTTTGGGGTATTTCCTTTACCCCTACTGTAAAATTATTCTTCACTATCGTGTCTGTAAAGTTTCTTTATGTTCGACTTAGGGGTGTATGCTTTAAATGATTGTGCAGTGCCTTCTGTTTTTGTATTTTTTTTCTTTTCTGGGGGTTCTTCTGTCATTGTGGACAGACATTCTTTTATAGGTATTGTTATAGTGGTCTAGGGGTCAAGTTTTGTGTTATCCCAACCCTATTTATAGCCTATGTAATGGAATAGTTTACAAATCATAACACAATTATATGGGAAGTTCTTTGAGATTGGATTATTGGGTACATGAAATACCCGCTTGTTTTTCTTTGTTATTACCTTTTTTTTTATTTGTACTGTGGTGGCAAGAAGTTATTGAATTTTGAAGAACAAATTGAATTTAAATGGATAATAATGATCTGTATTGGATTGAATCTCTTATCCTAGGGAATGATATTGATAAAATTTCATGTAAATACAAACGTAAAAACTTCATATATTGAATTGAAAGCCATAATGATCCAAATTGATCAAGATTCAAGAGCATTATTGGGCATCAATTATTATAGGGAAAAAAAGAAAGTGAACGTTTTTTATATTTTGACATAAACGACGTCGTTTGGAGAAAACTTAAATATATAAAATATTAAAATTGTGTCAAATATATACAATAATTTTTTTTAATCATTTTTAAATAGTAAAATATTAAAATTATGTCAAATATTACGAAATTAGACTCTATTTATAGAGAAAAGAAATTATAAACATTTTTAATATTCTTATTTAAATAATATAATTTTAAAAATAATAAAATTACAAAATACACATATATATATAGCTCAAACCAATATTCGTTCACCACTAACTAATTGCCATGAACCAAAATTGATTCACAAAATTGCTCTTCACCACTAATCATAGTCTAAGGGAGAGAATGAAGTGATCTAGACCTTTCTCTTGAGGACAGAATACAATTAATTCATTTATAGAAAGAAAAAAAATGCGCAGAAGCTCTGTAATAATATCTAAGCAGCAGTCGACAAAATTATAAAACTTGAAAATGTCAGCATTTTAAATAAGCAGCTACAGCTGACTTTTCGCGACCCACTAGCCCAAACAATTATAAATGAAATTAGAAAATTCAACCTGCCCATGAGAAATTCACATGAGCCATACCATTTAACTTGGCCTTCACATTTCACAAATACTAATTATTTGGGACCATAATCTACAGAATGGACCGCAACAGGACCACCTTCATTTCATCAATTCAAACAAGGACGATCTAGCCCTAATTGACGTGGGCTCCAGCCCACCTCAGAATTTTGGATTTTTTTTTTTTACCTAAATCACCGACTATATGTAACTTTTTTTTTTATATATGAAGTTATTTTTCACTGTTATTATTGTTTACAATATTTTTTAAATATCAAGCCCACACGGTTCCCAAATCCTGAATCCGCCCCTGAATTCAAATACAACTAACAATTGTAACTTCCCTTCATCTTATCTGATCTGTCCCTAGGGTTCACACACCAAAACAGCGTTGACATAAAATACCCTAGTGGATAAATTGGTCAAAAATGAGGGTTAGTTCAACACACAGAAATTTCCTTAATCGCGTACAAAACAAGGATGAGTTTGTCGGCCTGCGTCTAGCTCAAAACAGCCTGTTTTTTTTGGTCCATGGACTAGAGCCTAAAGGTCCCCTCTCTCTATGGCATCAAGTTTTATACAACTTCCTTCTTACAATGTCAAAATATTAAGCATGTCAGCAGTATGGGCAAGGTACATCTGGGAATGTTGTGCCCACTTTTTGAGAATGACTATATGGAGTATTATTAGTCTAAAATGACTAAGAAGCTATAATCAGTTAAATCTTTGACTTAGGACTAGGAAACCCCAACCATGAAACATTTACAATATTCCAGCCCAAATACTCCCTCCGCCCCATAAAAATAGTCCTTTTGATTATTCAAAGTTTTTATCAATATATTCATTACCATAATTACCATCCATTACCTTAATGAATGCATGGAAGTTGCCATAACATCTGGACTTTGCACTATCCATTACCTTAAAGAATTATGTTATAATAAGGGTAGGTTTGGATGTTCATACACTCAAAAATCCTAGAAATGAGATTAATTTTTCGGGACAAACAAAAACGGAAATAGGAACATCATTCTGGGATGGAGGGAGTAATAGAGTAAAATAGGCTGCCGACACAGTTGCTCTCTGCTGAAACGTTGTCAAGGTTATTTCTTCATAAATAAAAAAACATTACTGTAACAACTATGAATTTCTCTCACTGTGAGGCCGAAGCTGATGGGGACCCAATAAGAAAAATTCAACTTAGTCGCACTCATCCTAGTTGGCCCTGGACAGGTGTGCGATCACAAATATGATTAACAGACACTTCACTGAATTCAAATTTGCTAGCACGTCCTAATGTGAAGTTTCTGGTCATGAAAATGATTCAAAGTCTAATTGTACGTAAAATCCTACGGACTATAATATCCATCACCTAATCCTGACCAGATTAATGAAGAGAATAGACAAGGTATAACGTAGTTACATATAAGTACCGCAAGTTAGTTTTACAAGGAGAGACAGACTATCCCTATTATCTAGAATCTACCATGTCATAATTTTGCATCATGAAAAGGAAATCCAATGAATGATGTCATTTTTTTTTAAAGATCTTGAGTTAGACTTTAAACCTAATTCATACTTGCTCTAGCTAATTCTAACACATTCTGTGCCCTGATGCGATTGTGGAAAATAGGTTTGGGCCCAGTTAGTGAAGTTAGGCCCAATAGGAAGGGATGGGCCAAATATGCTAAGTCCAAGTTTCTTACGACTAAATCTCTATCAAGATTCACATCAATTGGACACATTTCCTCTGATCATGCCGTTTGGAGAAATGATAATCTCATGAGTATTTTTTTTATACCAGAAATTTGATCCGTAGAAAAAAAACTCTCTTCTTTTACCGGTTTATCAGGAAAACTCCAGAACTCAATACAAAAATACAGAGGATTTTTTTTTTGCCAAACGTTAACTGCCCATTCGAAGATAGTGATGCTAGTTGTAGGGTAGGGCTCAATTTAAATGCCAAATTTCAAAAAGATTTTTCATTAATGAAGTTGATTGAACTTGCATGTAAGTTGGTGAGTATACTTTAGTACTTGACCAACCACATGATTGTTCAATTCAATTTGAGCAATTTAAAGAGAAATTTCTAACAATAATAAATTTCTTAATTCTCTCATAAATGAGATGGCAAGAGGAACGAAGTGTTTCAAAATGCAAATTTAAAAGATGATTACAAAAACAGTATACAAGTAATAAATACATATATGGCGATTTCTTGATTGATTTTTGGAGTTTATCATTGTTAGAGACTGGTTTATGATTTTGATGCTCTAAAATCAGTAAAAATACCACGATTCAAAATAAAAAAAAAGCTACATATATCAAAAATAAAAATAAAAATGTACAAGTATAGTATAGTGATTTTTAAAGAGCTGAAATGAGCTAGCTACTAGTATATAATTAGTGTTCATGTCATGTGTAGAAATGCATTGAATCTAGCTAATTGTTTAATCTCCAATCATTTGGACCAATTAGACTTATTTTTGGACTTTAATGACCAAGTAGGTTTTCAAAACTTTAAATTAAGAAATAATTAACAAACAATGAGTTGGTGCAATTATCCAAATTGAAACTTTTGGCCAGAAATCTGGTGGTATTAGGAAGAGAACAAAACAAAACTAGCAAGAGAAAATGACACTAATATTCTTTAACGAGTAGGTTAGTAGGTCAAACTGAGATAGATATATGATCTGGTGCACATATTAGGTTGGTGAATTCTATTTTTTCCTAATTTAAGCATTAATACTCTCATTTGACCACTTTAATTATTTCTCTCTCTTAACGGCCTATATTAAGGTTTTTATTTCTTTTAGCTTTAATCCAAACGGCCTCCTAAGCGGCTGTTTCATGTGGTCTCATGTGTTTCCTGTCTTTGGTCAAACCATTTCCATGACATAACTGAGAGAATCTAAACCTAGTCACGTTCTTAGCATATTGAATTAGTTTAAGGAATAGTAATACAGTTATTATAGTTAAGGAGTTCGTTAGAGCATTCTATTGTTTAAGATAAAAAGAGGATTATGGAACAATTGGCACATAGCTTTTTAGTGTTGGGGTATTTTTAGTAAGTGCATATTGTTCCAAAGAGTTGACTAAATTAATTTTTCGAATTTGACTGAATAAAAAATAATCCCAGCATTCAGTTTTTTCCTAAAAACTTTCTTTCTCTTTTGCTAAGATCTTATAAAACTATATGCTAATAAATTTGTTGAAGTTATTAGGAACCGATTATGCAATATGGTCAAACCAAAACATAATCAGGAATTAAATGATAACTGATAGTTTCATGTGGTTCGATACTCTTGGCATGGATTTCTTTGACTGAAGTTATTGCCATACACCTAAAACATTTTATTTTAACTTTGTGAAGTTCCAAGTAATTATTTAATTTTTTACCATGATTAAACAAAACCGTGTTTCAACACAAAAGAACCCAACGAGATCAAAAAGTCAACAGGGATCTTACCTTAAATCTACCTCATTGACACTCTTTTGGGGATTTTATATGGAGCTCAAGGGTAGGGTATGCAAATAGTTGGCTTTTTATTTTTTTTACTCATCTCAGTGACTTAACTAACTTGCTACAAGTGGAATTGGATTGATAACTTAAATAACCAACTAGTAAGGGCTGACTTTCTACATTTGGAAACTGATCGGATTATGACAAGCATATGGCGAGTCACTCTGGTACATGGCAGGTAGGGATTACTTCAAGTCGACTGAGCCTAGTAAATGGGAAGCGACTGGACGGTTCCACATCATGTTTTAAGCAAGGAATATGTAGTGAATATTTTGACCCGCACCTTTACCCATTTTTTGTTACACGACACTGCGTGCCATGTGCACGGTGGGGCTAAGCGCTTCCATTAATGTGCTAATTCACTCTAGACTCCAAGGATAATTTATTCTAGTTTTATTATTCAAATGTTAATCTTATATGAACTAATTTTGAAATTAGTTCTTCAAGGAAAGCAAACAGACTTAATAGGTTAAATAAAAAATTAGGATTGGAAGTGTTACCATCTTGGAGGGATAAAACCGCAGGAATGGAGGTCTTTGATTTACCCAGCATTCATGCATCCTTTCCAACTTTACTGAAATCAATAACGTAATTTTTTTTAAGGCAGCCTGCTAATGTTATTGTCAAGCAAATATGACTACAACAACAAAGCCTTAGTCCCAAAATGATTTGGGGTCTGTTAACATGAATCCTCAATGGAAATAGGTGAGGGAAAAAATAAATTTAATAATGACTTTTCTATTGTGTGCCCATGGGCACATGATAAGAATTAAATATTCTCTTGTAATGTGTATCAAATTAATAGAAGTATTAATTTGACACACATTACAAGAGAATTTTTTAATAAATTTTTTAATGATTCTCTTGTAATGTGTGTCAAATTAATACTTCTATTAATTTGACACGTATTACAAGAGAATCTTTAAAAGATTTATTAAAATATTCTCTTGTAATGTGTGTCAAGTATTAATTTGACACACGTTACAAGAGAATCTTTAATCCTTATCATGTGCCCATGGGCACACAATAGAAAAGTCCATTTAATAAAGCAAATATGACTAAACAAAATAAAATTGTAAGCATAATTTGAGAACTTAATGCTAGCACAATCAGTAACTATAAAGGATGCATCTAATGCGGGAAATACACAAACTCATACATGGTTTTGCATTAACAAAAGCCATGCTTGTCTAGAAAATAGAACTAGCCATTTTAAAATTTCAACTATTTCACTTTCTATGTTCCCGTTTTCTCTGGCCAAAACTTATCTGAGGGAGAAACCAAATTATTCTTCAATGTATGTTCATTTCGAGACTAGTGCTGAACCCTGATTCCCAAACAATCTTTAGAGTATTTAACCAAAGAGAGTGTAAAAAGGTGGGGAAGCTTACCTAAATAGTAGGTTAGGAGAGAAACATTGAATACAAGAATCGCTCGAGCTTAATTCACTACTTATAATGTCATTAATAAGCTTAACATAAATTTCCTTCTCTAATATATAACAAATTGCCATGAAAATAAATGTTAAGATTAATAAGAGTAATTTTCTGTAGATGAGAATTGAGCTGAATAAAGGTCATCAAGAATAAATTTTGTTATCTATATTCCTATTAAGTGTGTACAAGTGTATGATGCTCAACAAGACCGATATACATGCAATAAATGTGATGCTCAACAAGAGAAAAGAGACCCATAAATCCCTGAATTACGAAAATGAGAAGTAAACCTCAACAATACTTGATTTGTGTTTCTATGAATGGTCCCGTTTTGATGTGCCACAGAAGTAGTAATCTTGAAATAGTGACCCAAATAAGTCTGATTAGGAAATTGAAGTAATCTTTAAATAATAATAATCTATAAAAAGATATTTCCTATAGAAGAGGTGGGGGATGCCTAGTGAGCTAGAGCTCATTGGCAGAGTCATCTATCACACTTAGTTGTGATTATAGTCTTACTTTTATTTCAACATCTTTCGGTGGTATTATTTGGGACTAGTTCAATCCAGAGTCAAACCTAGTAAATACAAATCCCTTCATGCCAAAAAAAAAAAAAACTATTTAATAAGTTAATTTTCTTATTTGCGGATTCTTGAAATTTTTGAAGAGGAAATAACACAGCTATATACAATAGATATTGTATAGTATATTGATTGATATCAACAAACCCTTAGTAGTTAGTATACTTCAGTTACTTAAGCAAAGTAAGAAATGACAATAAAGCTCAAATGTAATCATTTTTATGATATTCCTCATAATGCAAAGGCTTAATTTACTTCAACTATTATTGATACCATAAACAATATCAATGATTTCTTAATGTAAGTGTATTATCTATTATAGTTGTTGTTGCTGATAACAAAGCCATTATTTCTTTAATAGACTTCAGTTATTTACAGAAGAAGTGAATGTCTAGGGGACTGGGAAATTCCCTTTTTATTACCACATCTCACAAAGCAGAACCACATGTACATAATTTACAAATCTTCATTCTCAGTCACTTACCAATAAATATTGAGACACATGCATGTAATACTTAGGGAGACTGAAATTGATATTTTTTTTTGCGGTCTAAGACCATGAGAAGAGGAAGGGGGCGGCACCTAGGTTCAAGAGAATTAAGAGTCACTTAAATTAAATAAAGAGAACATTATTGCCACATGCAAGCCACGGTTACTCCAAGTGCAATGCTTCTAAGATGCCTGCGTGGATGACTTCACACTTCATCCCTCAAACTAATTTACCGACCTCACCAACTGACTAGTATTGTCTTGGGAACTGTGTTTTCAAGGTTATTTTAATCAATAATAATAATGCTAACGACTGTTTTTAGGATATTTATGAAAATATTAATCCCCCCCCCCCCGCAAAAATATCTTGACTCTTCCCTACAGCTATAATTCTTTCAATGATACTCTAACAAGTTTAAAAAATATTCTCCCTCCATCCCGCTAGAAGCTTCACCATTTTGGGATTGGCACAAGAATTAAGAAAAGTAATGAGTGGGAAATGGGTTGTGAGAGGGAAGAAGTGAGTGGGTATGACAAGTGGGACCCACAATTTAAATATGTGAGGGGGAAAAGTTAGTGAATATGACAAGTGAGGCCCACAATTTAAGTATGTGAGAGGAAAGAGTGAGTGAGGTTGACAAATGGGACCCACATTTATTACCATTTTAGGAAAGGCGAAGTTTCTAATGGGACACCCATTTAGGTAAAAGGTGAAGCTTCGAGCGGGACGGAGGGAGTATATTATATATAATCTTGAATTATTACAATATATCCTTATACCACTGAAAGCAATCAGGCTCTTTCAAAATAAAGGTAAGAGATAGTAATGGTTGTAGTACTAGTATTAAATTTCAAGGGAATAAAGTCAGCTTCAAATAACACCCTCATTAATGGGTTTTAGTATTTAAGTATATAGTTATAAAACTAGCTAGTCAAGTTCTCTATCATGTGAAAATAGCATATATAATGGGGTCACTAATGCATATACCACCACCATCTCCAATGTAATCCCCTTTTCAAGTAAACTCAATGTTAATACTTAAAGGATAAAAACAATTGCTTTCAAATTCCTATTCAACGGTATTTGCAATAAGAAAATCAAATAGGGTACTGATTTCTTAAATTTAGGCTAACGCGATGTTTGATTAACCTAACCTTTCTCTTTTCTCTTTGTTTCTGTTGAAACTAAATGCTTCTCAAATATTCAATCTAGATTATACTAGAGGCAGTTGGATGATGACATTTTTATGAAAATAATATAGCGATATATATTTATCTAGCTAGTGGGATGCATCTCTCATATACATGGAATAGTGCTATCTACCAAAGAAAACATGGAATGATGCTAAATTGGCCAACTAAATATGAGTAGAAAACAAACAAAGAAAGGAGCTAATGATGGAAAGTGCACTTAATCATATGGGGAAATACTTAAGAATAGCATTATGACTACTAAAAGAGTCTTTAATAATATGACAAAAGACCCTAAATAGATAATCTCAATTCCAATAGAAATAGAAATTATTCTTGATGTGGTCCTAATCATAATTGTTGAGATCTTTTTTGTTTTCTTATAAGAAACAAATCAAACTATTGCAAGCAAATATTCCAACTCCACAAGTCCACATATACATACATACATACATACATACATACATACATACATACATGATACATGCATACATACATACTTGAAATCAATACGGCTACTAATAAGCAAATACATGCACATTTAATTTTTTTGCTCATAAATCATACCTTGTGCCTCAATTTAGCGTTGTCTTTTTATTTTGTCCAAAGCTCATTCCTCCAGAAGTAAAAAGTAAGAGGGATGATACATTGCATTCCTGAAATACAAGGATCTATATGGATATGGTATTCAAAAAAAAAAAAAAAAACATATGTATGAACCAGTGTTTCAAGTTTTTAACCTTAGATCATAGCAAGTTCTACAAGTGATGTATGTGTAAATGTACTTTAGGGAAATGCACAGTGAACCATTGTTCTACATGGGAGAATATATTAGGCATACATTCTAAGAGTATTAAATAAAAATAGAAAGAGTACTAAATAAAAATTAAAGAAAGAACAAATGACTCAAACTAGATTACGCAGTAGATGACGATTTTGAATATAAGGATCTCTGAAATCTTTCAAAGGTTCGAATGTGCCATATAGTTTTGTTCAGATATTTTCCACTACAATTATGCATTTTCATTTTGTTCTACCATAAATTCTTCAAGGGATCTGATGAGGTCATGTGATACATCCTTGGCCTCAAAAGAAAGTATGGGATATAGCCTTGGTTTAACCCGTCTCAACTTAACAGTCTATAATGATCAAAGTGGTTTATAAAACAGGAAAACGCTTTTAAATAACAGGGGGAATCTATGATGGTTTTATAGTAGGTTTTATAAAACAGGATATACATGATGCTTTTGACCTCATGCCTATGGAGCCATTAGTTCAAGTTGAGTTTCAAAATAATCACTTACTACTATATATCTAAATAAGTGCCACTTTTGCTAAAAGAACATTTACTAAAAAAATTAGCCTTGTAAAGAGTTTATAAGATTTCTACAAGTGATACTCCCTCCGTCCCAAATTGAATGACCTTTTTTGTCCCAAAATGAATGACCTTTTGAAACTTTCCTTTAAAAACTGTCCCTAAATAATTTTTTTTTTCAATTATTTTTTCATAGTTCATTATATTTTTGAAGTTTGAAAGTGAACAGCAAAAATATTTATTTATTTTTTCTAAAAATCAACCTTTTCAAAATGGCCCTTAAATTCCAAATGATCATTCATTTTGGGACGGAGTAGTACTTTTAATTGGGTTCAATGTATCTTAAGGAAAATGCTACGTACACACCATTTTCACTCAAGTCACCCTATATGATGTTTAACTTGTAACCTATTCATGTACAGCACAGTGAAGTGTTTTAGTTAAAAAGTTAAATGCTGCCAATTGCTCCCATAGTATAGAGGCTTCAAAATTGTACATATATGATAATGTGAACAGAGGAGTAGAATTCCACTCTCCATAGATTAATAGCCTTAATGATTGAATGAATTCCAAATGAGTGTATATAGATAAAGTTGCTTAACTAATGAAAATAATTTTATGAAAAAGGAGGGCTAAAAGGTTTAAAGAATAAATAAAGTTTGATATCTCAATAGGGCCCAAATTGGAATAAGAAGAACAACAAAGTTTAATGATAATGATAATAATAATAATAATAATAGAAAAAAGCTAAGACAGAGTTAAGATCTTATCAACTAATTTCGCATCATAAGAAAACTACTAGCGAACAGTATATCTTACCCTTTCTTGCAATGGTAGAAAAACATTCCGCTTACTGAACCCTTATCCACTTTAACGAGACTCAAACCACAGAGGCATCTGAAATTGAGGCAATATCTTATTATTAATGCAATCCTTAATCAAATCGATGTCACATGTAATCTGCTAACAATTATTGCTATCATAGCCTAAACATAACAGTGTGAATGATGTAGGTTAGCCCTCACATTATTTCCAAACAATATATTTTCCAATTTTTAGAAAAATATAAAATAAAAAAGGCAACATGGTGTTACAAGAGTTCCCACCATGCTTGGGGTCCAGGGACGGTCTGGGCCCAAATGTACCGATAAATACCCTCAAAGTAAACTAGTCATTAGCAGATTAGCTTCTAAAGTGACTAAAGTAAGATGGAAATATTATGTTACTATAAACATTTTCTGAAAGTATTTACATCAAGAAACAAGAAAACAGAGGAAAAAAAAGAAAAAGAAGAAAAAGAAAATTAAAAGGAGCTTAAGCACAAGCCAAGCTAGCCTTCGAAAAGAGTGAATGAGTGTGTGAGTATGCGTGCGTGTGTTTCTGACTGGCTCTTGTTAAGGAATGTTGGCAGCACCTTATGCTATTGCTTCGAAACTTCTAACCAACATGGTGTCTCTTATCCGGTCAGGGAGGAATGTATGTTGTACTAGCCTCCAAATGTTACTACTATTGACTACCTAATAATCATTATTATTACTAGTGATACTACTATTGACTACCTAATAATCATTTTTTAATAAATCTTAGTTCACTTTCTGTTTCGAGTAAAGTTGACAACTGAGCTTCCGCGAAGTGATACTCATAAGAAGCTTAAACAGTGATATCCTAAATGATTTTTCCATCTCATTCCAACTTTTTGAATAAGCGTGACCAGACTCATCATGAATTTCATTCAGCTTTTGCATAATTTAATATCGAGTTTGCTTGGTTTATAGCAAGTAGCGCCGACCACAGAAAGTGTACGTTCTCGCTAGTATAAAACAATGGAGAAGACAAAAAAAAGAGGAGAGAAAAACAGATTGAGTTGATAAAAATAGTCTGAAAAGCTTGATTCCATTAGAGCTACCAAGCTGGATGTGGAGCATAGCAAGGCTGGTAGAAACTAGGATAACAAATAACCCATATCCCTAGCTAGATATCTGATTGTGCATGGGATATACTAACTTTATGTCTTTCTCTCTCTTCCCTCTTGCATTTGGACGCTCGCTTGCCTTAAAAAATGAATTTGATATACTAAAACTAAGGTTGGTAGGATGAATAGCCACTCTTTTTTTGAATAATGCATAGCACATTCACCTCTAGAAAAGCCAAACTCTATAACCCTAAAATCTTTACATGAAAAGAAGAGATTATGTGGAAACCCCAAGTCTCATCCACATGCTTCCCATTTACCATGAAGATTGGAGTACTCCCCAAGTGGGTGGGTGGGGGCAGCTATCATTCTCCCAACCCAAAGCTATTCATAGAGTACTTTAAAACAAATAAAACCTGATTATATAGCTATCTAGCCTATTGCATACAAGTAAGGGCCCTCTAAGCCTATCTGTGCAGGGGAGTTTCATTAGTTCTAGTCATCATCATAACCAACTTAGGAAAAGCTTAAACCCCATTTTACTTTCTAATGATGAGGACGCGTGTCAAATTACAGACCATCATACCGCGAGAAGATCAATTAAACTTACACAAGTGTACTCTATGCTACTCTTTCCTTTCCCTCCAAGAGTTACAAAATGTTAATGAATCGAGATTTCTTAAAGTACACATAGATTCTTGTGGTTCACAAGTACTTAATTTATACTTAATTAATCATACATGATCCGGTGTTTGCAAATAGTTAATGTTTATGAAAATTGAAGGATTTTTTTTCCCTATTAATCCTCTTAATCACGTAAAAAATGATTTCAAAACTTCAAATGATAAACCCTAGTCCTGCTGGTAACTATTAAAAAAAGGATAAAGAAAAAATACCTCACATACATGATCCGGTGGGTCTTAGAATCCTAGATATACCCTGTGTCTCTTTCTCATGATCGAGAGTTTAGAAATCCCCACCCCACCCTAGTAGATAAAAGCTAGTTTGTTTCACTGAAGCTGCAGAGTGGAATTATGGATTATTGATGTGGAAACTAAGAGAAATATGGAGTAGATTTTTTGTGCTGGCCTGGAAGGAGAAAAAATATTGTGGAATTAGTGTACAAATGTTAGTAGGGTCAACATTTGGCACCAATGTGGTGTTACTTGGGTTGGCAGGGATGGGCTTTGTGGGATCAAACAGCCTTACAAGTCGCAATCCCAATGCTTGGAGGCTTGTAGGGGTCCAGCTTGAGAAGTAACTTGGATCATCCACTCCACGTGGGCGTATGGCGCCTATCCTAGTCAGCAATTTCACTGCTGCCTAGTAATATTCACCGTTTACAAAATTGTGCCAATGTGCAATGGGTTCTCAAAGTCATTGAGCGGGTCCATAAGAATCAGAAGAGGATGATGCATCACTTTCCCTCGTTCTCTGCTCCCTAATTCTCCGTCTAATTCTAGCCTTGAACATGTTTAATAAGTTTCAACCAAAACAAGACAGGTACACTTCTTGTGCATGAACTTGCTCTGTATCATTCTTAATTCAACCCAGAACTAAATTCATCCTAATTACCAAATTTGAGTGCGGGGGAATGCATACCTGTGAAGAACGAATGTCCATCTTTTACCGAGTCCAATTCAAGCGAGGAGGGGTTGTTCAGTAACTGACAGATCATAGAGTAAAACTGTGTTTAATTGATATAAAAGAATTATTTTAATTTCTATGGTGAAAAAAGATTCATGTAATAATTCCCTCCTCAATTTCTCGAGCTGATCTCATATCTTACTTGTACAAGACAGTAAATTCACTCATTCACTAGGAAAAGGATCAGATTATGGGTCTGCAGTAAATTCACAAAATCTGCATAATCAGAATAAAAGGGATGGGAGACTCTAAAAAGTGCAACGCTAAAATAATTGCTTGAGAATATTATACTACGTTACTTATTTTATGGATTACTAAAAATTCAAACTATATTAACAAGAAGAATATAAAAAGAAAAGCAAAATAAAAAATTGAACAAAGCCTTATTTCATAATTTTAAGTTAGTAGTAGTATATATTAATAAATAATTGTAGATGATTAAACAATGACAGAAAATAATAGAAGGTGGCCTTTGGCTCATGATTTGAGAATGACCCCTCTTATTGCATTAACTCCTTACCCTTATCACATGCGACTCTCATGGCCAACACGCCTATTTAAGCACCCCCATATCCTCCTATTTCTCCAAACAAACTTCAGAGTCTTATCTGACAAACAACTTCAGTTCAAAACTTAACAAAGCAATCTCTCTTCCCTTCAAGGAAAAAAATTGTTATACTACCAACCCTCTTGCAAATCACAAATACCTTCAGATATTCTCTTAAGCCTGATATATTCTTCAATTCTAGTAAACTGGAAAAATGTTTAACATTTTGGATCAAAGCGACATATTTGCCCGTCGGTGCGTCTGGGTTAATGGTCCAGTCATAGTTGGGGCTGGTCCATCAGGGCTAGCAGTGGGAGCTTGCCTCAAGGAACAAGGGGTTCCCTTTGTAGTCCTTGAGAAAGCAGATTGCATTGCATCCCTATGGCAAAAGCGCACCTATGATCGCCTAAAGCTTCATCTCCCAAAGCAATTTTGTCAACTCCCCAAACTTGCCTTCCCAGAACACTTCCCTGAGTATCCAACAAAGAAACAGTTCATTGATTATCTGGAAACATATGCAAAAACCTTTGACATCAACCCACAATTCAATGAATGTGTACAGTCAGCCAAGTATGATGAAGCTTGTCGCCTATGGCGAGTAAAGACTGTGGCAACTAGTGGATCAATCCGCTCTGAGGTTGAGTATATCTGCCAATGGCTTGTGGTGGCAACTGGCGAGAATGCACAGAGTGTGATGCCAGAAATTGATGGACTAAGCGAATTCGGAGGAGAAGTTATTCATGCTTGTGACTACAGGTCCGGTGAGAAATACCAAGAAAAGAAAGTTCTAGTTGTGGGATGCGGTAATTCGGGCATGGAAGTTTCACTTGACCTTTGCAACCACAATGCTAAACCATCAATGGTCGTTCGAAGTGCGGTAAGTTTTCAATATAGAGAACTTTTATCTAATTTTCCTTAATCAGCAACCAATTTCATATTCTAATTAGGACTCTTTTGTTTTCTATCTTCAGGTTCATGTACTACCTAGGGAAATTTTCGGAAAATCAACATATGAAGTTGCCACAAAATTGATGAAGTGGTTACCCCTTTGGCTTGTAGATAAACTAATACTGCTTCTAACATGGTTCATCCTTGGAAACACGGATAGCTATGGGATAAAAAGGCCAGCAACAGGTCCATTGAAGCTAAAAAACACAGAAGGAAAGACCCCTGTACTTGATATTGGTGCCCTCGAAAAGATTAGGTCAGGCGATATTAAGGTGGTTCCTGGAATAAAGAAATTTTCACACGGTATGGTTGAGCTGGTTAATGGTGAGCACCTGGAAATTGATTCAGTCATTTTGGCTACTGGATATTGCAGCAACGTCCCCTACTGGCTCAAGGTGAGAAAATGTTCCATTCTTATTTCTTCTGTTCTTTCTATTAACCTTTTCTGAAGTTATTTTTCTGTATATCGAATGTCTACACATATAAATACATGGGCTAATGTTCTTTTATTATCTTATCTCCAGGAATCAGAATTCTTCTCCAAAACTGGATTTCCAAAGGCCCCATTCCCAAATGCATGGAAAGGAAATGCTGGGCTCTATGCTGTTGGGTTCACAAGGAGAGGGCTATCTGGTGCATCCTCTGATGCCATGAGAATAGCACAAGATATTGGCAAGGTCTGGAAAGAGGATTTAAATAAGAAGAAGCAAAAAGTTCCTACCCACAGACGATGCATTTCAACATTCTAATGTTTCGACCGTATTCCATTGTATTCTTTAGTCATAACATGGTAGAAAGAGTTTATACGTTAGATGTAAAAAGATTAACTATGTAAAAATACAAAGAAGAAAGAACAGATAGCACAGAGACCTGCCCGCTCCAGAAATCCCAAGTTTTGAAGAATGTTTAGGTATTTTGTATACTGAAGATGATGAGGCTTTTTCTTGTTTATTTTTATATCTTTCATATACTTTTGTACAATGACTCAGTGATTCAATTATAATGAGAATGACCTTCCTCCTTGTTTTATTCAGTTCTATCAATTTCTCCCCCCAGAAACCTAAGAAAATAATATAGCAACAAAAGATTTCATAGCATTAGTTTCTTCTTCTTCTTCTTTTTTTTTTCCCTTTTTTGGGAAGGAGGAGAAGTCAATAGGTTACCCCTTAATTGGAAGTAATGGATCCTTTCAATTGATAACAGTAAAAGTTCGGTTAAGTTCAAATATAAATCTGGAGATTCAAAATCCAGGACTTTGTCATTTCTCTTAAGTTCTTATTTTTGGGTGATGGTGATTGATTAGTGGTAGCTAAATCTTTATGATTATATCCAAGTCTTTTATGTACCGTACAAAATATAGGTAGCAACAGTTTTAGTTACAAGGTGAACAAATTAGACTAAGGGTATGTCGTTTCTGTAAGATCGTTTTCAAGTTCTACATCACTACAGTTTGCAAGTCCTGATAGCAACCAGTTATCAAACTAAACTAGCTCTTCTTTCTCTCTGATAGAGTCACATTAAAGCCAATGAGTTGAGGTTCATCATCCCCAGTTGAAACTAGCATATGGATGGAATGGAATCACACCCTACATTATTTTCTTCACATGCCTTTCATAATTTTTCTAATCAATGGTCCACTACTTAAATATTTCCGATAAGCAACTTGTGGATCAACATCTATCTTAAGATGGGTAGGGCCCTTTTAGGCAATGGGCCAGAAGTCTATCATTTTTTTACAATCTCTCTCTCTCTTCCCAAATTACCTGAATTCGAAACGGCTGCACATTACTACTTTTATCTCTGTGTCTTACCAGCTTAAACTGTGTTGCCTATCACATGCATAGAGCAACAACCCCAGGGAGATTTGCAGGTTAATCTTCTCCCTAAGGCATAAGTGAAACTGAAAAACACACATATAACAAGTAGAAGTCGCAGCTATACTCACGCCTATAGCACGCGAATACACACCATATTTTAGTAATTTAGAAATAAAATAATTAGATTTAGTGGTAATTACAGTTTATATAAGAGAGATTGCAATATATAACAGCTAATCCGATGTCGTCCAGCGGTTAGGATATCTGGCTTTCACCCAGGGGACCCGGGTTCGATTCCCGGCATCGGAACTTTTTTTCAATTTAATTTAAACTCATTTTAACCCAAATTACAATTATTATCACTATTTTTTTCTTCTCTTCTTTTCCTTTTCTAAATTTTATTCCTATTTCTTCTTTTAATTTGACTTTTTTTCACAATGACACATACGAGGATTCATGTTAGCTTCCCCCCAAATTATTTTGGGGCTAAGGCTTTGTTGTTGTTGTTGTATCGTAAGATTTTGTCTATATTATTCTTCTCTTTCTTCCTTCGGGTTGTTCTCTTATGTTTATTAAAACCGTCGGTTTTATATTATAATACTAAGACACTTTAAAGAGGCAAACTGAGACTTACATCTTTGCATTGATAATCTTTGAATTAGGTGCGAGTGATTTAACATCTTGGTAGTGTATTGTAGCACACTGGAAATGAAGAGATACCCCCTCCCCCTTCCACCTTCAAATTTCACGCAAACATGGACTTCAGAGGGGAAAGGGAGAATTTACATTATTTTGGGCATATATGAAGAGAAATACGAACAAAACTGTGCCCAACATGGCTAACATAAATTCCAATGTAACCAGGAGCCACTAGATTTCTTCTTCATTTCCTTACAAAGCTGAAAGAACAAGTCACATGTTCCCCCATACTGTTGACTATAAGACTAAGGGAAGTCATTTCAATATAACGGCCCATCTATATTCTTCACCACACCCTTAGATCTGCAGCTCAAATTTGACTGCAATGACAGCTGCATATTATGTTGTTTCCTTTTTGAGCTCATTTGCATGATACTATGTTATCCCTGCAAGATTATAGCCTCTTTTTCTTTGGATGTTATCACAACAATCTACAGAAAACCATATGGTTTGCAATCGACTCCACTAGCAATCCCAATATATCCTACTCCACAAAAGTCCAATTCCTTTTGGCAGTATACCCACAATCTCTTGAGCAGGATTCACTTCAAAATATAAATTTTCTAGCTCACGGCGATAAAACATATATTCTTTATCCTTATACGTAAACTCACTGATCTTATTATTTATCTTAAACTGAACATTTATCATTTTCTTTAAAGAAGTCAGTCCATAACTTACAAGTTGTGATCAGGTCCAAGCTAGCATCTGTAAGAGACTCATGCTCAGCAAGAGCTTGAACTATGATATGCAGGACAGCCTCTAGATGCAAAACCAACCCTCTAAAAGATTAGGAAGATGATGTTGTACAATGACCAAACATGCACCTTAACCATAGCATAATTATCGGAAAATAAATCTAGAAAAAATAATTTGGCTCAAAAATGGTTTAGTTTATCACATTTCTTTAACACTTCTGGCGAGTAACTTTTACTTTTCCTTTTTTTTAACTAGCTTTTAATAGCCCATAGATAGATTCAGGTAACTATAAAACTAAGAAAATGATGACTCGGCTGAAAGCCACTATCTAACTCATGCTAATATATCTCATCACAAAAAAAAAAAACAGCAAAAAGCTACAGGTAGCATAAGGACATGATGAAACAGATGTAAAGGAAATCATTAAGTAAGCAAAGAGTTATACTGCTAGTATTACCATGACCAATGGTGCAACCCGAACATTGAAGGGGTCTTGACTTTCTTCTGTCCAAGTTCCCTTTATCTATCCTCTCAATATGAAGCTTTGGCATCAGTGTAAGAATTTCTCCAATGCTAAGAATAGTTTCTTCTACTGGAACTATCTACAATATCGCTTTTTAGCTCATTATAAGTTGTGGAAAACAGTTGAAAATAATAAACTTTCTTATTATACTCTTCAAACTCGTGATTTCAGGGTCAGTTTTCTCTGTTTAAACTACACATGCTTCTTGGTTGATGTGAAAAGAAAAAAAGTTCTCTACATGTTTAATCATCTGTACTGCCTAGCAATATTTGCTGCTCATTAGCACACAGTGGATATGATTGGACTTTCAGAGGCAAACATAATGAAACTTTCACTTACGTTTCAGGTCACAGAAAGGATAGCAATACTAAGAACTAAGACAGCAAACGGAGATGAATGCTAGTGAGAGCGCGTGGAAGGTAGAGCGTGAATGCAGCAAAAATTACCAGTTAAAAACAAGGTTTAACAGTGGGTAAGAACAAACCAACAAATATATCCCATTAGAGATCAATTTATATACTAAAAATATGCATCAAGTTTAACATTAGGTAAAAATAATTATATACCATAGGAGACATAATATGAAAATATGCATCAACATGACAAGCATGTAACTAATGAGTTACAGTCAAATGAAATTAAACATGAATGGTCCGTTTGGAAGAAGGAGGGAGTGAAAATGTGAGGGATTCATTTTCTATCACCAGGGGATGGAAGTACATTTTCTCAAGTGGGGTAAATAACTTTTTTTACTATTATACGCTTTGAAGTTAAATTGAGCTCCGTGAAGATAGGATGGGGGAAGAAATAGCAACCCTAATGCATATCGAAATAATGTTCACTCCATCTTATCCGAAGTGTCCTTTTCCGAATAACGAATATTTTGATTGCCCTTAAAATTAAAAATTAAAAAAACATGTGGTAAAATGTGAGAAAACCTAGAAAGCCATGTGTTTATCTTAATGAATTATTTACAGGAAACATCCAAAATTGTGAAATGCACCTTCCAAATGCATGACCACATTTTCTCGAACTATAAAAAACCAAGTATACAATTCTACATCTCCTCTTTCCAACTCCGCCTCAGTACCAAAAAACAGTCGATTGAGAGATAGCCTGTGAGCTTTCCGGATATTTTGTCCACACACACTCACATTCTGTAATTTGTAACGAATAGTACCAAAACTGAAGATTATTTGACCAACACGATACCCTTTTTTTTTATCGATCAATCCTTATAAAATAAATTGAAATTTCTTAATCGCAAACATAAATCGATTGAATCAGTTGATGAGATTATAAAGCTGAATCGATTCAAATATGCGCCAGAATAAGATTCAAACTATGGTGTAATGAAATTAATATTCGGTAATATGCAGGTATTAGACGAGTAACAAATGAATCGTATAAGATTGCGCAAATTTGAATAGAAATCGACCGGAATGGAGAGGAAATGGTTTACCTGCCGGCCGGAGATGCTGTGGAGCGAGAATACGGAGAGAAGCAACGACGGAGCTTGTTCGTTCGCCAGTTTGAAGCCGGGATCGGGTAATGGCGGGACTGTAATCCGCTATAAACGTACGACGTCGTGCTGCATTTGGCTCTTCCCCACTGTTCCCGTCGTGTTTGTTATTTTTTTTTAAACCGAAAGAACAAATATACACTATTAATAATAACAAATGTTTAGAAACCGACTATCCACAAACGTTGAAAGTTCGATCCAAACAGTGGGGTTCGCGATTACAAACGCTGCCCTAAAAATTACATTCGCCAACATACTGACAATTTGACTTGTTAACTGCAAAGAAAAATGATTGATCCAAATAAGCACATTCTTACAACACATACCAACACATACCGTCGTGTTTGTTAAACTTGCTATTTTAACATTTTAAATTTGTTTAAAAAATTTACTCCCTCCTAATTGTTGCATTTTTTATTTTATTTGAAGGAGGGTTTTAGAGATTGCTAACAACCTAAAAATGAAACACTTGGTTCTTTTGTTTGGAAATAAATGTTTTTTAGAAAAAATATACTCTCTACGTCCCATCACAAGCGACGCAGTTATTTGTTCCGCACGAAAATTAAGGAAGAAGTGAAAAGGTTGATGTATTGTGAGTGTAGATAGTTGAGTAGGAGAGAGAATGAGTGGAGAAAATAGTAAATTATAATGGTGTTGTGAGTATTATAATAATGTAGGAGAGAGAATGAGTGGAGTAAATAGTAAAGATTCTTTTCCATTTTAGAAAGTGGGACTTATCAGTGGGACGCCCAAAATGACAAAGTGTGTCGCTTGTTATGGGACGGAGGGAATATTTTTTTAAATGTTTTCACCATTTTTGGCGTTTGCTAATCATCACAACAGAAAAGATTTTTCAACCAATAGAAAATAGGCTTTAGTCTAAACAAAAATGACTTTCGAATTTCTGCTCCTTAAAACATTTTTCGAAAAATGTTTTTAACGCCATCATCCCCCAAACCCCGCCAACACTCACCCACACCTATAGCTGTCAATACGGGCTGTCGGGGCGGGGTGGGTCCAACCCGTCAAAGCCCGCTAATAAACGTGGCGGGGCAGGCTGATCCAAATTTCTGGCGGGCCAGAAATATGTCATCCCAACCCACCTTGGGTTGATGGGCCATGCGGGTCAATCAAATAAATGAAATTTGAGCTTGAAATTGTGCATAACTGATACCAAAAAATAAAAAATCATAATAGTCAAACAAACACAAACTGTCAAACACAATAATATTTCAAAAGATAACAAAAATCATAACAGTCAAACAAACACAAACAAATATTCATATCAATATAAACTAATTCTCAAGCAGGCAACACGGATAAACTTTACACAAATTGCTACAAATAAAGGCATGTAAATCATTATCCTATAAATAAAGATTTATATCAATAAAAATGAAGATATATAGAGATAGAGATACATGTGTGTAGATCGTAGAAAGTAACGACAACGAATTAGTGATCGTGATAGAATTTATCGACGACGATGGAAACGGCGACGATGGCAGCGGCGTCTCATTAGGGTTTCTCTGTTTCTGTTCTCTACTACTTTGAGTCTCTCCCACTTAACGATTCACATATTAAATCCACAAAGTCGATGTAGCCCCAAAAATTTCACTTAAAAATGACGTTATTTTGTGGCAAAAAAAATATAAAAAATATAGTGGTCTGGCCCACCCCGACCCGCCTCGAACCCGTTTTGGCCTGCACCCATATATGGCAACCCAAATTGGCCCCCTTTTATTTGGGTTAGTAGTTTTAAAACCCAACCCACCCTTATTGTATAGCGGGGCGGGCTGGCCCGACGAGCCCAACCCAAATTGACGATTATACACCTCCTAACCCCTACCCTCACCACCACCACCACCATCCCCACCGTCAATATTTTTTTTTATATACTAAAATTATTTTTTAACAACTTTCATGTCGCCCATCCACTAGCCCCCCCCCCCTCCCCGTCAACTTTTTTTTTTCTTATATTCATTTTTTATCAACTCTCATGCTGCCCCTCCACCCCCTACCCACCCACCCACCCACCACCCCCTTCAATTTTTTTACTCATATATTTTTTTATCAACTCTCTTGAAGCCCCTCAAACCCCTCCCCCCCCCATCAAAAATAATAATTTTACTCATGTTAAGATTATTTTTTGACAACTCTGCTGCTGTATCTTCACCCCAAGCCACCCACCCACCACCCTAACCTCCCCCACCCCACCTACTCCCTCCACCCATCAATATTTTTTTTAACTCGTATTAAAATTATTTTTTAACAACTCCCTGAACGACAATGCTACGTCCCTCACCATCCCGTCAATTTTTTTACTAATATTAAAATTATTTTTTAAGAACTACCCTAAACGTCCCCACCCCACATCACACCCTATCCTACCCACCCCTCAATCACTCACCACCCCACCCCAACCCCTACTTTCACCCTACCTACCGACCCCATTTTCACTACTCTTAACCTATCATAATCCCAACCCATACTTCACCGTCTCCCCACCACCTACACTACCCCTATCCCCCCATTCACCTACCTTACCTATTTCATTTTGTGTTTTCATATATAAATGTTATATTTAGATCTATCAAACACATAAAAATATTTTCTGAAAAACATTTTCGTTAGATTTATCAAAAAATCGAATGTCATTTTTCAAAAAATATTTTCATTTTCTAGAAAATATTTTACATAAACCATTTTTCGTAAAATATTTTCCCGCAAACAAACGCAGCCTAGCTTTAAACTCACTGTTGTTGTTAGTTGTTAGTGAGTAGCGAGTGACTTGAATTTTCTATTTTGGTTACTTGGGTGAGTTTAGGTAAAATCAATATCAAAAAATTAAATATGATTTATAGTTTTTCGATTAAATAATTTGATGTAACTGCAAGATGAAGGAGAATAGCGAAACCTGTGTTAAGGCTTAACTCAAAAATCGATTTGCGAAAAATGAAAATGAGGAGAGAAATGTGATGATGATGGAAACTGATTTGAGAATTACTTTTGTAAGCCGCATATTGATATTCGAGATTTCAATTACTCAATTCAAAATTTCAGTACTCAGCGATTTTCTGGAATTTGTATATCCTCGTCACTCAACATTGGATATCCAACGGGTCGGCCCATCTCGACATGAGGCGTGCTTGACCTGGCACGGTGCGGCAGGCTTTGGGATTTGACACTTGTACTTGAGGTGAACTTGAGGTGAGGTTGGCCCGGCACGGTGCGACGGTCTTCATATTTGACCGGCATGTCGATGAAGCCCATTTTTTTCAATTTTAAGTTTATGAAAAGAAAAAAAATATCTCCGTCCCGATTTAAGATTTTTATTTTCCTTTTTATAGTATGTCCCAGGTTAAGATTTTAAATTATTTTATTACTTAAAATATACAATGTAACCCATTTATCATTAGAGCTGTCAAAATTGAGCCCGGTCCAGCCCACCCGATTTTTTAAGGGCATGGGCCTCAAATTAGAAGGGCCGAAAAAAATCGGGCCTCTTTGGCCCGGCCCATGAACTCATGCGGCCCGAACATGAAAATTCCGAAAAAGCAGACTAAACAGTTGATAAAGTCAACACACTCAAACTTAATAAAAAAATTAAAAATTAAAAATAAAAAACTAAAAAAAACCTATCAATCTATCGCAGACACAGACTATCAGCATTAGGCGCTGACTCAGTCTCTCTATTAGTCTCTCTATTCTTCGATCTCTCCTTCTCGTCGATCTCTCTCTTCTCACCACCGTCGGCCTCTATCGGACTGCCGCCGCCTCCACAGCCATGGCATTGCAACCCACAGCCACAACCCACACCACATGTACCCTTACGACCTTACTCTCTCTCTCTCTCTCTCTCTCTCTCTCTCTCTCTCTCTCTCTCTCTCTCTCTCTCTCTCTCTCTCTCTATCTATCTAGTATTTATCGCTCACTCTCTCAGTCTCTCAAATCAATATCTCTCTCGGTCTCTCTCTCAAATCAACTCACCTAGAAAATTCTAGGGTTCATAATTATACATCTCAAGCAGCTGCCTTGATTTATAAGGAAATTTTGATGCTATTGCTTCTGATTTTACTTCATAGTTTGTTGTTTGCCTACTGATTTTGCTGTCTTGATTGCTCGTTTTACCTCAATTTATGAATTTTGAATTTTTGATGCTAATTTGTTTTGGTTAAGATTTAAGAACTATTTAGTAGAATTGTCATTTGTGGTTAAGAACATACTCCCTCCGTCCCGAAACAATCTTCACAAACACTGTTTGCACTGGTTTTAAGGAGGGAGTATTATATTGAAAGTGTTGTGAGTGTGAAAATAAAATAGGAGAGAGAATGAGTGGAGAAAATAGTAAATTATAATGGTGTTGTGAGTATTAAAATAATGTAGGAGAGAGAATGGGTGGAGGGAATAGTAAAGATTCCTTTCCATTTTAGGTAAGTTTTAAATGTGTGAAGTAAGTTTTGGGACGCCCAAAAGGGAAAGTGTGAAGATTGTTTTGGGACGGAGGGAGTATATGTTTTTGAATTCTTGATGTGTTTTTTGCACTTTTGCTTTATAATTGTGTAAGTTAGACTAGTAAGTAAGTGTGTTTTGAACTTTGGATGTGCCATATAATTTTTATTAGTTAAATTTTGAGTTTTTTGAATAAAAAATAGTTACTTTTTTGGTCCATAGGTCCGAAGGCCCAGAGGCCCGATGTTTATATGAGTTGGACTTGACTTTTACAAGGCCCACCAATCTTTAGGTCCGACCCGACCTATCATTATTTGGTGCGGCCCGGCCCAGCTCGGCCCGTTTGACAACACTACTTATCATGTTCGAAACAAAAACTTCTTACCCACTTTCTCTTTTATTTAACTTTTAATAATCACAACATTTATTTTCTTAGTACTTGTGTCAATTCAAACTAAAACTAAAAAACATTAAATCGAGAATGAGGGAGTATAAAATAATGAATTAACAGTAATGAAAATATCCAGGGATATTTCATCATTTCCATTAAAAATTTCAAAAGAATAAATAATAAAAAGTTGGGCTTGTGGGTTATGGGCCGGTTTGGAGCCTTATGAACAAAATGCATATCCGTCGAGTGCGGGCTGGGCTAGCATGTTACGATTAACGGACCGGGCTTTAACGGCCCGAGTATGGCAGGCTAGCAGGCTCGGACTAAATGTCCGAAATAACTCGAAGTCCGTACTAACTATAGGGGTGTTTACAATTCAGATTGTTCCGTTTTTTTAGAAATTTTAGAAAATCAGGAACGGATCAAATATTTCGGTTATGTAAAAATTTATAATCAGGATCAGACAATTACATTATAGGATCGGTTCCATCAGTCCGAATCTAATGGTCTGGTTCCGGTCTGATTCTGGTCCGGTTTCACCGGTTCTATAAATTACAATATAATATAATTTTTTACAATAATAAAATCTACAAGCAAGCATATTTAAGAACCAAATTGCTGAACAATATTTCGGAATGGAAGGAGTATATGGCTGTCTACAGGCAAATATATTTAAGAACCAAATTACAATAACAAAATCAACTGTTAGGAATAAAGAGTTCCATGTTCAACCACTTTAGACTAACTAAAAAACTTAACTAGCTAAAAGAAATATAAGAGCTATTGTTTCCGAACACAAGCAACAAACCTATAAATCACTTCCTGGATTGATCCCTAGTAGAGATTTGAGATAGGGTTAAGGTTTTGCTTTTGCCGGAAACGGGAGTGAGAGACGGATGGGTAATTGAGTATTGTCATATTGGTAAATGGTAAGAAAATTAATATATATATATATATATATATATATATATATATATATATATATATTCGGTCTGATTTGATTTCGATTCAGGACTGCGTATATTTTTTTCATAATCAGGATCAAATCAAATAATCGATTCTATAAAAATTTAAAATCAGGACCAGATCAATACTATTTTTTAGATTCGATTTTTACTGATCGAATCCGGTACTACTGGTTCATCGAATCCGGTACTACTGATTCAGTCAGAATTCACAAATTTTTTGTACAGCCAGCCCTAGTACTAACCCGATCCAATTTGAAAGCCCAGGCCCAACACTAAGCCAATCAAGTGATCAACCAAAAAAAGTATATTTCTGTCCACATTACTTACATTTTCCATTCCCTTGCTTTTCCCGGAAACCCAAAGAAAAGGAAGGAAACTAGTACGACGAAAACACAAGAACAAGAAAAAGGCAAGATCAATTCGAAGGAAGCCAAGGAAAGGACTCGAATCCACGTACAGGAGAGCATCAACAATGGCAGTATCTTCTCAATTGACAAAAGGTTTCATTCCAGTTTCTCTCTCTACTTTCAGTCACCCTCGTTTTCCCGCTCACTCTCATCTCCCCAGCAGTTCAGTTCTCTCGATGAACAGTACCCGGAGACCAGATTCGAGAATCGCCATTAATGGTCGGAGAAAATTGGGTCCTTTCAAGATTCAATCCATGGCTTCTTCGTCTGCCTCTTTTGGGTCTCGATTGGAGGATACCGTGAAGAAGACAATTACGGATAACCCTGTTGTAGTGTATTCCAAGTCGTGGTGTTCGTGAGTATGCTAATTTGTTAGTTCCTCATTTGCATATTTTTATTCGGTTCATCATTAATTGACTGCCAATTATTGTTTATTTGTTTACATTGTTGTTGATTTTGCAAGCAATTGTTGATTTGGGGTTGTGGAATTTTGTGTGTAGGTACTCTTCTGAGGTGAAATCATTGTTCAATCGGCTTGGTGTGCAGCCACTCGTAATTGAATTGGACGAATTGGGTTAGTAATTAATCTTAAGGATTTATGCTTAATTGAGTTGGATGTTGAGGTTCATATTTACTGGGACCTAATTTATAAACTTTATTTGTATGAATGTGAATTGAATGTTGTATAATTGTTTGATTAATGTCATCTGACGATGTTTCAGATAAAGGGTGTTGTGCAAAAAGTGATTTTAGTAATAGAATAATAGATTGAACTTGTGAAAAATGTAGCTTGTTCTTAGTGAGCGATATGTTTGCCTGCCCTTAAAGGGGTGTTAGACATTTAGATCAGCCTAGTGAAGATTGAACGTTGATCAACTGATGCTTGTGCATTTTCAGCCCGTCTTTCAATCAACTGATGCTTGTGCATTTTCAGCTCGTCTTTCAATCAGGTTACAATATTATCTATACTGATGGCCAAACTGCTGGGTTAACTGCGAGAATGGAAAGACAAATTCCCTTCGTCCCATAAAGATGTTCCCGTTTGCCATTCTTATTTGTCCCAAAAAGATAGTCCCATTTCTAAAATGGTTAGGTTAAAATCATTGAATTTTCAAAGTTGCCAACCAAGGAAGAAGATGAAGAGAGGAGGGGATGAGAGCCAACCAAGGAAAAAGAGGGAGTAATGGAGTAATAAGTAAACCTCATTAAGGTTAGCTATGGAAATGAAAATAGATTGTTAAAATGTTTTAGTCAAATGGGACTATCATTATGGGATAGATGGAGTATATCTTGGAGCTTGATTGACCTCTTGAATATTAGAACCTTTGTTTGGAAAAGATGAGGAGATATACGCAGTCATGGTTAAGTAGCCTATCTCTTTATGCAAAGATACAAACTGAGCCCTAAATGTTCCAATCTAGGTGCCCCCATTTGTTTGTGGCTTAGGAAGATCAAAACCCTCTTTTTGAACTCCACATTTCGTGAATGAGGAAGGATAGCATTCAACGTGGTGAATACACTTTTCTGAGATTTCTCATTTCAATTTATTTGTTTGTTGTTTCCTTCTTGCATGGTAAGTGGTTTGCATGTGTCCTGGCACTTGTAAGAGTGGCAGTAACTTTCGTTTCATGATAGTTAGCCCTCTTGAGTTGTTCAACCAACTATATGATATTTTCTTTCAAGTAAAAAATACCCGTTGTATCCACGTGAAAGCTTGAAATTGCACATTAGATTATGATACTCCCTCCGTCCCAAAATGATCTTCCCACTTTTTTATCATTACTACGAATGAAATTTGAGCAATTATTTTAGGTTGATTTAATTATCGTAATAAAGTGTAGTAATAGTATTGTAGATGGTGTATCAATTACAAGTTTTAGATTTACATTAGTATAAGAAAATCAACCTATAATTATTGCTCAAAGTTTATTCGTAGTAACGACAAAAAAAGTAGGAAGATCATTTTGGGACGGAGGGAGTAGTTGGCAAAGGCGAAGTTGGTAACTTCATTTGAGAAAACACACACTCATCACAAATTAAAGAAGGCCAGTGCTCAACATAGGCAACTGTCAAATAAATGTTTCTTTGGCGTACGTTTGATTTTGTTTTCTGTCACAAACATTATATTAGTACTGGTGAACTGTATACTTTTTCCAATTTGATGAAGATTAAACCAAGAATAAGCTAACGGGGTCTTGGTGCAAGTCTATTTATGTGATGAACAGTATTGCAAATATTCAAGTGTTTCTTATTCCTGTCAGGACCCCAAGGACCGCAGCTGCAGAAGGTGCTGGAAAGGCTTACTGGACAACATACTGTCCCAAATGTTTTTATTGGTAAGAGATGCATTAGGACTGTTTTATGATGATTTGTAAACCAGAAGATATGCTTTTGGTCAAAAGAGTAATGCCTAGGTTTGGAAATATAGAAATTAAACTTTACATTTTGAAATCTGTCACGATTTGATGAATAGTTCCAATTTGGTTTTCTTAGACGGGCATTTTGGGGTAAAGGTTTCTTATGGGTCCATTATGTGTTGCGTGCATGACTATGTTGGAAAATATACTTGACATTTTCCTGAATGAGATCACCGCAGATCGAGCCCAAGCTGATTAGACATTAGCTTATTCAGATGCTGAAAGATACTTAACATTTTCTTGAATTTAGAAGCAGCACTATCTCACGTTTCACTAACAGTTAGGGGCGGATCCACCCTACTCCTATTAGGTGCATGCATGCACACCCAATCCTTTCCCATATCTAATAGAAAAATATTTATTAAATATGCTTGCACATTTTTAAATATATATGCACAGAGTGCACCCATTTATCAAGTAACTTGCATAAATTAATGGGTAAAATGTAAGGTTTTTAACCTTGTGGCCTTGGGTTCGAGTCCTGTGGTTGACATTATTCTTTTGTAGTGTAATTTATGCACCCATTTTGAATAACTCCTGTATCCGCCACTGCAGTTACAGATAAAGTAATACTTAGGTTTGTTTAGTAGTAAAACGATAAGCTAAATATCCCTTCTCCATGACCAGGTGGAAAGCACATTGGTGGTTGTTCAGGTACCTTCTTTAACAGCCTTTCCCTTATTATACATGACTCCTCAACAGTTTTGATTTTTATTTTTTTCCGTATGTATTTTTTTAATGTAAGCCGAAATTATTGCTGCTAATGACATTATTAAGACCGAAGATTCTGATTCATGGTGTTTATTGTGCTGCAGATACTGTTAAGCTACACAGGAAAGGAGAACTGGAACCTTTGCTGTCTGAATCTGGTGCGAGAAAGGCAGAGTAATCTTCAAGGCTTTGTTTCCTCGCTATTGTTTGGGTATCATCACAAGATTTGCCATATTTATGTCCCTTACAAAAAAATACTCCATATAATTTTTTTTATTTTTTTAATCAATTTATACGGTTTGGTCTTAAAATAACTGACTGACATGCATCGGATTTGCTTTTCCTATTTAGAAATACAGAATGCAACAATGTGAGACTATTTGGTAGACCTTATGTAGTAAGAATACTTTATGCTTGCTATCTAACCATTGATCTACCAACCACAAGTCCACAATATTACCTCAATGCAAGCAGTTAATTCGTACAATTTTTAACGCAATTTTCATCGTGTGTTATCCATAAACAACCTTTATGTGCTTTAATAGTTATCCATAAACAACCTTTATGTGCTTTAATAGTTATCCATAAACAACCTTTATGTGCTTTAATACAGTGCTTAGGTCACGTACATCTGACCTCTCCTTACTCCACCGTAGGTGCGAGCTTTGCGGCACTGGGGTAATGTTGTTACGAGCCTTTGCGGCACTGGAGTAATGTTGTTGTTTATTGATCTACCAATTGAGGGGGTGCGGTCAAATCTAAGCCTTTGCGGCATTGGAGTAATGTTGTTGTTTATTGATGGTAGGAGGGTTGCATCAAATCCCTTGCATGATTTGTTCCAAGCCCCCTCCCTGCCCCCTGATTATTGAGATGGCACATGCTTTTGATGATGATTATAGCCGTTGGTGATTATGACCCATAAATTGCTGAGACAGAGAAATGGCTCAAAGATGACAAAGTGCCAAAAGATTCATACACATTCAAGAACAAATAGCTTAACTGCCCCAGAGTTTCACCAGAACAATGTTAAGTCTCAATTCAGTCACTATGTTATCAGTTTGTGGTAAAATGAGGCATTTTTGGAAGCCTTTAAATAATATGGATGGAAGTTTACGAAATGATGAAAAACTATTGTACAATGGCGCATATGAAATCTTGAATTTCGATGGTAAAAGCGATTATACTCAAAATTGTACTATTATCAAAATAATTATAAATATTACAATCTCCTTGATTCACCCCTCTGTCAGCTTTCCTCTTGGTTTTTCATTGAACGTTAATCCACAACATCACAACAACTGTCACATATTTTCTTTTGGTTAATTTAAAATAAGTGGTCACTTTAAAAAAAAAAAATCCTAGACACTCAGGGCCGGCTTTGCTATAAGGCAAGTGGGACGGCCGTCTAGGGCCTCCAAAATTTTACTCAATTTTAGGGCTCCAAATTTTTTTGTTTTTGTATATATTTATAAATGTTGATTACAAATAATAACTATGATAGTGTCCAAGTGGTTAATGGGAATTGCACAAAGTGCATTGCGTCTGTGCCAACCAGTCAATCCAGGTTCCATCCACGGAGAGGCTTCTTTTTATTTGCTTCTTCTTGATCATTTTTTCTCAATTTCCTTCTCTCTCACACACACTTCTCTCCTCCTGTCCATTTTTTTTTCTCTCTCTTAGGCTTCGTTTGTTTCGCGTAAAACATTTTCCGGAAAATGTTTTCATGTAAAATGATTTCATGTAAAAAGGTTTTCTTGGAAAATGTTTTCATGTAAAAAGATTTCCATATAAAATGTTTTCTTGTAAAATATTATGGTCTTGTTTTCAGTTGTTTGGCAAATTTGACGAAAATGTTTTCCTGAAATGTCACTTTTTTTTATTAATTTAAATCAACTTTGAAACACGCCCCACTCCACCCCTGCCTACCCCCCCCCCTACCCCCCCCCCCCCCAATTTTTTTTTTTAATTTTTTAATAAAAAAAAAAAAAAAATTTATTTTTTTTTTTGGGGGGGGGGGGGGGGGGTAGGGGGTGTAAAATAAAAAAAAAATTGGGGGGGGTGGATAGGGGGTGGGTGGGCTTTCCAAAAAAAAAAATTTTTTTTTGGGGGGGGTGGGTGGGGGTGGGGTAGGCAGGGGTGGGTGGTGGCGATTTCCAAAAAAATTTTTTTTTTTGGGGGGTGGGGGGTGGGTAGGGGTGGGTGGGCGGTTTCCAAAAATTTTTTTTTTTTGGGGTGGGGGGTGGGGGTGGGGTAGGCGGGGGGCGGGCGGATGCTTCCAAAAAATAATTTTTTTTTGGGGGGGGTAGGGGGTTGGGGTAGGCAGGGTGGGTGGGGCGGTTTCGAAAAAAAATTAAAAATTTTTTTTTTTTTTTGGGGGATGGGGAGGGTGGGGGTGGGGTGGGGTAGGCGGGGGTGGGTGGGGGCTTCCAAAAAAAAAATTTTTTTTTTTTGGGGCAGTGGGGGTGGGTAGGGGTGGGATAGGCAGGGGGTGGGTGGGGCGGTTTCCAAAAATAAAAAAATAAAAAAAAATTTTTTTGGGGGGGAGGGTGGGGGTGGGGTAGGCGGGGTGGGTGGGCGGTTTCCAAAAAAAAATAATTTTTTTTTTTTGGGGTGGGGGCGGTGCGGGTGGGTAGGGTAGGCGGGGCGGGTGGGGCGATTTCCAAAAAAAAAAAAAAATTTGGGGGAGGGTGGGGGTGGGGTAGGCGGGGTGGGTGGGGAGTGTTTCCAAAAAAAAATAATTTTTTTTTTTGGGGGAAGGTGGTGGGGTAGGCGGGGGTGGGTGGGGCGGTTTCCAAAAATAAAATAAAAAAAAAATTTGGGGGAGGGGGTGGGGTGGGTGGGGGCAGTTAAATTTTTTTTTTAATTATTATTATTATTATGTTGTACCGAGCGTAATATGAGTTGTACATTAAGGCCAAGAACAAGAGTTGTAAAATGATTTACGAATTTGAAATTGGTAAATCATTTTACAAAGAAAACCTCCTTTTTTTACATCCTTGTAAAATGTTTTACAATTGACTTTCTTTTACAAGTGGTTACAAAACACTCGAAAGTAGGTAAAACATTTTTCGAAAAACATTTTACTTGAAACAAACACCCGAAAACAAGGAAAACATTTTCCAAAAAATGTTTTACATGAAACAAACGGAGCCTTAGTTTTATTTCCTTCTCTCTTTTCTCTTTCCAAGTTTAATTTGAGCTTCCCGTTCTTTTACATTTTATTTTCTTTTTGCAAAATAATTTTAATGTTCTAGGCTCCGTTTGTTTGGGGGAAAATATATTTCCGAAAAATGATTTCCTGCAAAATATTTTCCGAAAAATGAAAATGTTTTCCGAAAAATGTCATGAACTTGTTTTCTGTTGTTTGGTAAATATTTGGAAAATGTTTTCCGAAAAACATTTTTTTGGTGTTTGGTAATTGTAATTCATCACACATAAGTTATCAACCAAAATGAAATAAATAGACACAAAATTTTAAAAAATAATACTAATTAATATTAATGAACAAGAAAAATTATAAACCAAAATGAAATAAATAGACACAAAAGTAGTTTGAATCATCCAATTTCACCCAAGTCAATTGTTTTTTTTAGACATAACTGAAGCAGTTGCACCCAAGTCAATTATTTTTTTAGACAAAAGTAGTCTGAATCATCAAAAAACACATGCCTAGAATCAAACCCAGAATAGAAAAATTAGTATCCTTGCAGCAAAACTGAAAAAATACAGAAAATAACAATAATCACTACAGAAAAAACACAGAAAAAACATAGAAAAACAATAATCACTGCCTTCAATTCATCACCCATAAGTTATCAATATATTAATTGCAGCAAAACTGAAAAAATAGATCTACAAAACCCCATAAAATCGCAATATGAGGAGAGATCAGATTGAACATGAAACAAGTAGCAGCAAAACTGAAAAAATAGTAAAGTCGAAAATAGGTTGTTACCTTTCTAGTTCCTGCTCTTAGCGAATTGATTGCTCATAATATAGATCTACAAAACCCCATAAAATTGCAATACGAGGAGAGATCAAAACCCCATAAAATTGCAAGATGAGAGAGATCAAAACCCTTAAATTCGGGTCGATTATACTCTCAAACCCTAATAATAGATTTGAACAAAAATCAAAGAAGAGAAGAAGAGAAGAAAAGGCGTTACCTGAATCAATAAATGAGACCAGAGAGAATCAGATCTTGTCGATTATACTCTCAAGCCCTAAGAGAGAGATCGCAAGCCCTAAGAAGGAGAAGAGAAGAAGAGAACGAGAGAGATCGCAAGCCCTAAGAAGGAGAAGAGAAGAAGAGAACGAGAGAGAACGCCATATTTTCGATCTGGCGGAGAGGTTGATTTTCGGGAAAATGATTTATCGAGGTCTCACTCGATAAATCAAAATACGGAGGAAAATGCCTTATTTTCAGTTGACCGTAAAATATTTTACTTTGACTTCTTTTACTTGTCGTTACCAAACACAGGAAAGTCCGTAAAATGTTTTTCGAAAATCATTTTACGGCAAACAAACGGAGCCCTATTTGCAATCATTATTTCATTTCAATTTGCGTTTATCACTAAAATTTTGATGAAAAATATTTTAAAAATTCTTTGCAATTATTTCAAAAATTTTTTGACTTATTTCCGATTTCTTATTTATTTTTTAGCAATTATCTCATTCTAAATACTAAATTTCAATTAAAACTCTATATTTTATTAAAAAAAAAATCAAGTCTTGTTTTTTATCTACGGTTCAAGACAAAAATCGGCACATGCAATAAATAACGACGAGAAATGGAAAGACAAAGAGAGTAATAGAGATTCGAGAATGTCACTTCACTATTACTCGTGGGATTTTAAGGATCCCACTCAAATCGTTTGCCTAGGGCCCCAAAATTTACAGGACCGGCCCTGCCTAGACTCACTTGTGTAGGAGTAGAATATATCTGGGCCTTGGGGCAAGAATATAAGGGGTGCTACAACCTTGACTATCTCGGACATATTTCGCAATTTATCTTCGCCAGTCTCTAAGGGGCGGTGGTCCAAGAGTCGAAGAAACTGGGAATCTGGTATCAAAAAAAAATAAAAAGAAAGAAAGAATATATCTGGGCCGAGCCTTCGAGCCTTCTTGGTTCGTTACTGGCCCAAATATAGTGGAAACCCCTTCTCTCTGTTTCGCAGGTGTCAAATGCTACACCGTGTTTCTGTAACGATCAATCAAACTAACCCCAACTGACAGAACCACCCGTTACCGTACGCGCCGGGCTCATGCTAGCAACCCTCTAACCGACTTCGCCTGATTCTCCCGGAGCAGGACAACCTTTAAAGCCACAATCCATGGCTGCCGCGGTGGCGCAACTTCCCTACGTCACTGTCAGCTGCCCTAATTCAGTTACGAAATCGAAATGCTTCCGATTTCCCCGCCAATTTAACACCTCGGTAGAGTTCACCTCTGCTGCTGCTCTCAGTTCACCGTCTAAATTACGTCCGCGGAGAAGGGAATCGCCTTTCGTAATCACTTGTTTCGCCGCCAATAAGCCCTCTCCCTCCTCCGAAATTAGGTCCTCTCTCTCACCCACACTCTATATTGGTATTTTAATTCTGAAGTAATTTTAGTATTCATCTTCATAAATGTATTTAATGGCGCATTTTATCATATCAAGTGCAGAATAGGGCTTGATTGTTTATTAATCACTAGAAAACGGACGGACACAATTTTTTCTGAAATGGATACTCTATGATGGAGAGGATAAATATGTACTATTCAAGTATCTAGTAATCATTTTGTGGCGTTGAAAGTTAAAACTGGTTAATGTGTTGATGTTTCTATGTCTGCTACTTCAGGATGTGCACACAATTTCGACCAACTAGAATATGAGAATATGATTATGCCTACGTCAGTTACTATGTTTATTCCAAGACAAGTATCCATTGTCTCATTTGGAGATGAATCTTACTTCCAACACGATCATCCTCTTAAGTGACTAGTAAAAAAAGAATACATCGTGCAGATAACAGATCCTGCATATTCTAAGACCTTGCAAGGGTGTTAAAATTGTAGCCAAAAAGAAAAAAGAAAAGAAGAGATCTTGATTCTAAGTATATATACGTCATTTGTCCCAAAAAATATATTTTTGCTTTCCTTTTTTTGGTTTCGTCGCTAAAAGTAGTTCCATTTCTGTTTTCTACCGTTTAGACTAAGGGGGTTCCACATCCTTCCCCTGTCTTTACCCTTTTCCGAGATTTAAAACTTGCTTTATGTTTTTTCAAGTTCTCCTTAGTTATTGATTTGCTTGTTCGTCAGTTCTACAGCAAGGATAAGAAGTGAAGTTCTTACACCTTACCGGTCTGTTCGGATGTTCTTTTATCTTGCTTTCATTGCAAGTGCTTCTATTGGCGGACTTATAGCCACTTCACAATTGATTGGTGCACTGGCCAATCCATCAAAAGCAACTGCGGTCCCTGAAATTGCCAAGGGACTTGGCATAGACATAGCAGCAGTCGCTATTTTTGCATTCTTTTACTCCAAGGACAATGCTGCTAAAAATGCTCAGCTGGCCAGACTCTCAAGGGAAGAGAACCTCTCAAAACTTAAGCTACGCTTGGACGAAAAGAGGATTATTCCTGTTTCTGATTTCAGGGGAATTGCTCGTTTAGTAATACTATCTGGACCTGCATCCTTCATTCTAGAGGCTTTTAGGCTTAGTGAACCTTTTACTGAACAACTCATCGAAAGAGCGGTGCTTGTAGTGCCTTTTGCTACTGATGGGGAGTCACCTGATTTTCAGTTTGACGAGAATACTACTGACAAAAGGAAAAGGCTCTGGCAGCTTGTTCCTGCTTTTACCAACGATTGGTCGGAGTAAGTAACTACACAATACAGAGCTTTCTCACATCTGGTTTTTGGTATTTTTTGTAGTAGTATTTATTTTGAAACTCTGGCTTGGCATACATGTTTCATGTTTGGTTGTCATTTTTGGGCACCAAGCACACATGAATTCATCAAAATCAAATAAAGAAATCTTATTGCATTTTAAATAGCTGAAGCTGCAAAGCATTGGAGGAAATTTTGCTTAAACCAATTTGTTTCAGAGGCGGCGCTTTCAAGATGTTTTTACAGGGCTGCTCTACAGAAAGAGCTGTTTTTTGTATACAACAATATAAGATTACCATACTCCGTACATTGTTTCATTACCATTCATTGAACAATCCTCTTTGTTTCTTGCTGTTTCCTGCTAACTTCACTTCTTTGCTTGTCATTCGCAACAGGTGGTTAGCAGAACAAAAGAAACTGGCCAACATATCACCTGAATCTCCTGTGTAAATCTCTCTTACATTACTTTTCTTTTGAGAATGTTTTTAGCACCCCAATTTTACAGCCAAAGAAGTCTCTGTAGTGCTCCATTTCATTTGCACATGATGACCCTGAATCCCTGATGTTGTTCAGTGGAATGTCTTGGTTGAGAAATGGAGTGCTAATATGATTTCCTTTTGCTTAAGCTAAAACTACAAATTAGCTTTAATTGCTTTCACACTGGTATATACAAGACGCTGCAGCCCCTTTTCTTCTTGTTGTTCTAGATTGTCATTTTTGTGGTCTTTCGTTCCTTGCTGAGAAACACTCTGTAATTCAGCTACTTCACACTTCAGATCCATGATTCAATCCAAGTACTGTAATGCCTACGAAGTTTGTGTGGTTTTGAGTGAGTTATTGCTTACACATGTGTGTCCATAAACTCTAAGACTCTCTTAAATGTGAAGGTATATATCTCTTCGGTTGGATGGCCGTGTCCGTGGCAGTGGTGTGGGTTTACCCTCTTGGAATGCTTTTGTTGCTCAGCTACCACCAGTGAAAGGGATGTGGTCAGGTCTTCTAGATGGCTTTGATGGAAGAGTTTAAAGATTTATAGTTTACGTAGCTATGAAGGTTTGATTCTCTTTTGAGCATGTGTCAAAGTGTTTTCCCCTTCCTTTTCGTTTCTTCTCCTGCCCTGATCAAATTTGTGTGTTGAAGTTGGAATAATCGTTATAACATTTCTAAAATTTCTCAGGCTAACCACACATGTATTGGTTGACTACCCTTTTTTTCCTAATGGCTTGATTAAGATATCATTTGCCAGCTGCAATGCAGTGTAGTATTTAACTCTCATTTAGGTTTGCTAATGTAATTTTGCAGGCACTAAACTCTCGGAGCCACTGACGATGGCACTAGTTTGAAAAATATATGCAATCATCAGCTACACAATCGTAAGAGATGTGACAACTCTTTGCAGTGAGTCTGCCACCTCCTCCATAATAGAAAACTTCTAGTTTATTATTCAATATTTGTACATTTTTGTGGAGAAAAAAATCTATACAATAATATCAAGCCAAACGCATAATCATGGGATTCATTGCCGACATTTACATTTAACAGTTTCTTGGCTACCAAAAAATGCATTCTATTTCAAGGATGCTTCATTACCATATCCCAAAAGGGGGTAACTACTTGAAGCACGCCTTTCCCAAGTTGTGCCCCTCATAATTGTAGTTTATTTGGAGACCAGGTGTTGATTTCATGGCTAACCATTTATTTGCGATGCACTGTCATAAGGTTGAGTGGGATCGTAAACATGTCCAACTATTGTGAACATAGCTCATCTTGCTCTAGATCATTTACTCAGTAAACAAGTGGAATTCAGCTGATTTTAGGTTTATTAGATGAATAACCCAAGTTTGAGTAAAGGTAGGTTCAGCCCAGTTCAGCTCTGCTTGTTTGCAGCCTAATGGTATATGAACTCAAACACACTAATGGTCAGTTCACCTTGGATCGAGTCGTGCAGCATTATGGTTTGGGTCATTTAGGCCTGCTTCATCTGCAACCAGTTTTGCTGGGTACATGCCTAAAACTGCTTATTAGGTTTTCTATGAATGTGAATCACAACTTCCACATTTCCCTTTCAATACCCACATTTAGTGTCTTATGGTTTTTGATTTATCAAAGTTGCACAAATAGTTCATTTTGGCTGTTTTAAAATTATCAAGGAGTTGGAGCGATATTTTCCCAGAGCGAGGACTGAAGAGCTTCATAGAGTTATGCGGGTAAACTGAATGAGGGAATGGATTGAAGCAAGGCAAGGAAAACATTTTGAACTTGAGGTTAAGAAGAAACCATGATAAGAAATATGGCACACATTCATAAGAAGACTATTTAACAGGATATTCAAATGGAAGTAATACTTCAAGAACAACATAAATGTGTAGAACTCATTAGACTTCTTGGACCTCGTCCAATGCATAGTTGTTTGTAGATACATTGGCATAATTCACTTTGTTGAACCTCACAACAACAGGGTAGCGAGTATTTGGGTCCTGCATAATTCATGAATATTTCATTAAAATCTTCCTCATGCATGGGAAAGAGGGTGAGGGAGAGAGAGGGGGGGGGGGGAGTACCTGGTCAACAGTTACGACCGAGCCAGTGCCCTTGTACCAGTATGACTCCTTCCTAAGAATTTTCACCTGTTCATGGAAACAAGTCAAATCCGACCCCCAAAAAAACTCCTCTACTTCTCTAGATCTCTCTCTCTCTCTCTCTCTCTCTCTCTCTCTGGCTTTCTTAAACCAAAACAACATACAGCAGATAGGTGGAAATGAATTAAAGTAATACGAGTCGTATGAATCGAATGTGATTCCTCTGTTTGTTCTTAACTATATCATGTCAATATACTGTTGTACTTATCATCCAACCCCCCCCCCCCCCATCATATTATTATTTTTACCAATTCTCCTCTAACAGGACATGAAGTCCAATATTTCCTTGTACAATATATTTTTAGTAATTATTAGATTAATTATTAGTCCGTATAACTCTACATGTATCTTTATAGATGAGTCTAGGAGCTATGCCAAGGCTGTTCCATTGGTCACCTATTCTAACTACAGATAGTGTCTCCATGCTTGCAGGTAGGAAGATTTCCCAGAGACCTTCCATTGATGAGACCCCAGTGGTAATATGGTAAAGCGGGTCATCCATGTTTATGTTCATATTTATAGACACACATGCACATCTCTCTCTCTCTCTCTCTCTCTCTCTCTCTCTCTCTGCGTGTGTTTGTGTGTGTGAAGTAACAAAACGTAAGTTATGATCTGCTTGCAAGCATAAACAAAGAAAAAATAATTATCAGCGGCTTACCTTGGCGCCTCTCTTGGGTCCAATCGGAGGCGGCTTGGGCTTGGCAGCAGGTTTCTCCGCAGCAGCGGTGGCTGCCGCCGCTGCCGGTTCCTCAGCAGCCTTTACAACCATCCTTGAGCATCTGTTGGTCTTGGTAGAGAACATCAACATACTGCTCTTAACTGTGGTGATGCTGTTAGGGTTGACATTTGGTGCCATCACAAACCCTGAGGCAGCAGATGCCATACTGCAGCTTGCCATTCTTCTCTCTCGGTCTTTGTCTGAAGCAGAAGAAGCAACTGTGAAGAACTGAAGATCAGGTTTTGAAAATTAGTTACAAAAAAATATAATTGAAAAGTTGGAAATTTTAGAGGCTTTGATTTAATTAGATATCTTTGTATTTTCTTGGACTGATTATGGAGTATATGGTTGGAGTCTGAATAAGCTCCAACCAGTAAGATGCTGCCAACTGTGTATCATATCTTGTAGTCTGGATAATGTTATCCTTGTTCTTGGCTAGGTTTTAGTGTGGACACCACACTCTAGATTCTTTTTTCAACTTAAGCATAGTATCAATTCTATTATGGAGAAAATAATTGCCAAGTCATTGCCAACTAAACATTAATGATAATATAACTATGCCACATCACTGCCAACTCAGCGAGAGGATCATGTCAGCATTGCCACATAGGCTGTGACCAAGTTATGTATTTGACATTTGTATTTCTTATCACAAAGATCAAACTTCATTCCCGATATGAAAAAGGTATCAAAACTAGCTCATTGGTACTCCCTGCATTCGCAAAATGAGCATTTTTTTTTTATTATTATTTAATCAAGAATAATAATATCATTATAAAAAAATTAACTTGGGACGAAGGTGCTAATTATTTATTGGTGGCAACCACCCCTATTCTTAGATTAGGCTCCAATATCACTGTTTAAAAACTTTGGCAGTGTCAAACCTCGTGATATGCTTGAGATAATATGATTGGTGATTTTATTAATAATACTGATTTGATTCATTGAGATTATTAAATTTTGTATATTACTGGTCAAAATTTACTTAAGTTGGCCATCAAAATAAAATGAGAGTCCCGAGAAACGACGTTTCCTTTGTAAAGTAGGCCATAACTAATTAGAGATGACATGAAATGGATCACAGAAGAAGACATATCCGATGAATGAATGATTCAATCCTTTCCCACTCACACGGGTTCTTCTATTGAAGAGGTTCCTTTTTTAGGAAGTAAGAAATTCTCGGGCTTTCTTGTCCAAAGGGGCCGAGTTCCGCAAAATCCGCCTTTTTGTTTTTGAAAATGTATCATGTAATGGCAAAAATGTCCTACGAAAAGCGTTTTCAACACTATTTCAGTGGTATATTTGTCATTTCATACAAAATCGAAAACAAATATTTTTAAAGAAGGGTCTGGTCAGTACTAGTAGGTCCAGCCAGAACCCGAAGCCTCCCGGGTCGGGCTAAGCCCATTAAAACCCGGACCTAGCCCGAAAGCCACTATGTCTTCCCTTTCGGGGCTACTCGTGTGGCCGACTCAAATCTTCACACTTATATTCATTCTTCTGTAGAGACTTCAACAATCTATAGTATAAATGGAACCCCCCTTTGAACAGTTCTATGAACAGTTTCAAGGGGGGAAATTCCCATTTTGCCCTCACTTTTTTGTCCTTTTTTCATTTCGCTCTTAAAAAAAATTAAATTAAAAAAAAAAAAAAACCAAAAAACGTGGCCTTGGACACGGGCTTAGGCTAGTTGTTAATATAGGCTAGACTTATTTGAAGCCCACGATGGTTGGCCCAATTAGTAGGCACGATGGTTGGCCCAATTAGTAGGCCCAGCTCGAGCATTACTGTCAACATAATGTTAATTAAGGAAGGCTAATGATTTTAAATTTTTAACTTAATATTTTTTGTAATGAAACTATTCTTTTTTGGGACAAACGAAAATAATAAATGAAAATATTTTTATGGGATAGTGGGTATATATAATAAATGACAAATTATTTTGTGGGATGTCATTTTACAAGGTTTATTTTTTATCCCACTTTTTCTCTCCTATCTCTCTTTCTTACTCCATCAAACAGTCCTTAATTCTCGTGAAAAGTCAATTTAAAGGTAAGGCGTATATCATACGGTTATTCAAACATTAAAGTGATGCAGGAAATTGTTGAGTATTACAGAATAGGGTTGTTTCTTATGCTTGTGCAATTGTACCTGCATTGGGTTGTTCCTCATGTTTGCACGATTGTACCCACATCGGGCATTCCGATGTGTTGTGCTTGTGTGCTTATGGTAAGGGAGACATGAAAATGGACCATACTTAAAAATTTTAGGTCAAATTAGGCTCGAGGATAGATTCATGATCACTTTACTTTAATCAAAGAAGGCGTACATAGAGTTGGTGTGGCCTTTGTCTTTGTTTGGTCCCTTCCCTAAGAGGCATTGAAAACTACCATTCCTCAGTCTTCAGGTGCCAATGCCATGACTTGTTCATGATTTGCGTGTTCTATTTATAGGTCAAGAGTTCAAATGCTGTTAAAACGTATAATAGCCTATTTATAGGTCAAGTGATTTATGTAGCATTAGTGACGTTTAATTTATCCGGTATTAGTTTTCATAGTGAAGACATCGAGCTCGAATCATATTAAGGACATGTGTTAATCTATTTATAGGCTAATTGATGTAACATAAGTGTATTTTATCTATTATTAATAAAATAAAAACCCATTTTTGTATAAAAAATAGTTTTATTACTTTGTCTGTCTATGTAAACCTAATACAGTGAAGTACTGCCTTACTCTAAACATTACAATGTTCTCTCGGCCCCAAAAGAAAAAGAAAAAGTCTCTCCTTTTGATTATTTTGTCCATTTAAATGGAATTTTGAAAAAAAAAAAAAATATACTCTGTGCTTTCAGATGTTATTGTCACAAACTCAACTAACTCACAGACCATTTTTCTCTTTATAAACCCATCAATCTTAGAAAGCTGAAAACCACCTCTTCTCCATGGCAGCCATGAATCCTTCACTAACCTCTCGAGTCGTTCAAATGATCTGCTTGGTCTTGATTTTCTCTTTGCCTTTGTGTTTTGCGGATCCTGACATGTTGCAGGACTTTTGTGTTGCTGACCTTAAAGCAGCACCCATATCTGTTAATGGCTTCCCCTGCAAAAATGCCTCCCAAGTAACTTCTGACGACTTCTTCTTCGATGGTCTAAGCAAAGAAGGGAACACCAGCAACAATCCTTTTGGAGTGAGTGTGACTACAGGAAATGTTCTTGAATTTCCGGGTTTAAATACCCTCGGGATTTCAATGAACAGAGTTGACTACGCTCCTGGCGGAATCAACCCACCCCACGTGCATCCACGTTCAACTGAGTCTGGGGTGGTGATTAAGGGGACGATCCTCGTAGGATTTGTGACAAGTGGGAATGTGTTTTACTCGAAAGTCTTGACCCCCGGGCAGATGTTTGTGGTTCCACGGGGACTCGTGCATTTCCAACGGAACGTTGGAATAGGTAAGGCACAGACGTTGACCGCTTTTAATAGTCAACTCCCTGGGGCAGTGCTTGTTGCCAATAATCTCTTTGGTTCAAATCCTCCAATACCAAATGAAGTTTTGAGCAAAGCGTTTCTAGTAGGAGATGATGTTATCAGTGGCATCAAATCCAAGTTTGGTAATTAGACTGCTGCCCTAGTTTCTTGTGTGCTACAATTAGAAACCACAAGGAAAATATTCATATGTATTTTTTATTACTCTCTTTTACCCATAATAAATGTCGCACTTTTTCTTTTTTTAAAAAAAAAATTAATTTAAAAAAAAAAATTAATTTTTTTTTTTTTAATTAGAAAAAAAAAAAAACAAAACAAAAAACGTGGCCTTGGACACGGGCTTAGGCTAGTATATAATAAATGACAAATTATTTTGTGGGATGTCATTTTACAAGGTTTATTTTTTACCCCACTTTTTCTCTCCTATCTCTCTTTCTTACTCCATCAAACAGTCCTTAATTCTCGTGAAAAGTCAATTTAAAGGTAAGGAGTATATCATACGGTTATTCAAACATTAAAGTGATGCAGGAAATTGTTGAGTATTCCAGAATAGGATTGTTTCTTATGCTTGTGCAATTGTACCTGCATTGGGTTGTTCCTCATGTTTGCACGATTGTACCCACATCGGGCATTCCGATGTGTTGTGCTTGTGTGCTTATGGTAAGGGAGACATGAAAATGGACCATACTTAAAAAATTTAGGTCAAATTAGGCTCGAGGATAGATTCATGCTCACTTTACTTTAATCAAAGAAGGCGTACATAGAGTTGGTGTGGCCTTTGTGACTTTGTCTTTGTTTGGTCCCTTCCCTAAGAGGCATTGAAAACTACCATTCCTCAATCTTCAGGTGCCAATGCCATGACTTGTTCATGATTTGCGTGTTCTATGCTACCATTCTATTATTAAGTACCACTAGTTTTATTACTTACCAAATAATTTTAATTCTAATAGTATTCGGTATTAGCTTTGATAATAAAGGTCAAGAGTTCAAATGTTGTTAATAACGTGTAATAGCGTCAAGTGATTTATGTAGCCTTAGTGATATTTTATTTATCCGGTATTAGTTTTCACAGTAAAGACAGCGAGTTCGAATTATATTAAGGATATGTGCTAACCTATTTATAGGTTAATTGATGTAGCATTAGTGAAGTACTGCCTTACTCTAAACATCACAATGTTCTCTCGGCCCCAAAAGAAAAAGAAAAAAAGTCTCCTTCTGATTATTTTGCCCATTTAAATGGAATTTTGACAAAAAAAATATACTATGTGCTTTCTTTGTCTCGTACTTTTCCTGTTGGTCCGTCGATTCAAGATAAATATTGCATTTCTAAATAAAAAATAGTTATAGTGCAATTTTATCATTGTAAAAACATCATACAAATAAGTAAAATGTTTTTCTAAAAAACGTTGACAAGTTAAGCGTGGCTCCTACTATTATGAGAAGAATGGCATATAAAAATTAACTCTTTTCGTATAATTTAACAAATTATAAATTAATACACCATTACAAATGAGTAACTCTTGTGAAAAATTAGTTTTTTTTTTCAAAATGTTATAAAAAATCTAGTTTTCAGACCAGTTCATTACTCTTATTAGTTAGACTTAGTGCTTTAAAACTAGTTTTTTTTCTTATATTACGAAAAAACTAGTTTTTTGCAAGATTTTAGCATTACAAATACTAATAATTATTTAAAATTTCATGATAATAATTAAATTTTAATAATTTTCTATGAAAATTGAATTGAAGTAGTTTAAAAAGTTGGAGTGAGACTTTGGGAAGGAGGGAGTAGGTAGTTTTTTTTTTTCCACATCCGTACACATAATTTGGAATCAGAGCATGTATTTGCAAGTAGTAGTTCAGAGAGCGTTATCAAATTCAATTAAAACGAATTGTGGGTTCACCAAACATCACAATTATCGTTTGTCAATCTTCAAAACAAAATGAACAGGATATTTTGTCGTTGGCATTTAAGGGCAAAACTTTACTAAATCTCACAATTTTAGGCGACCTTATATTAGAACATGGATTATATAACATGTATTATAAGTGAAATTACTTAATAAAATAAGTGATCAATATTATAATGTTTTATATAAAGTATAGGATATAATATAATGTGTAGAATTCAATAATATAAGACTACCATTAAATAATGAGCATAATGGTAATATCTTATATATCAATAGGTGTAGTCCCTAAATGAAGTGTCCCTTTGATTCCTATATAAAGGCCTTTTCATCAGCCTTAGAATCTACTAGTTATTACATTCTCATTCAGTCCATAATCTTCCTAAGTACTGACTAAAGAGAATAAGGACATTTATCATTTAGAAGATCTACTCTTCCCTACTTTGAAGACTATCTTCATACTTTCTCCTTCTAAGAACAAGACTAAGAAATCATGGAATCACAAGGTACACGCTTCCGTCTTCTTCTTTTTCTCTTTTTGATTTAGTTGTGAGTCGGTTCATGGTTAATAGATCGTTTATGTTCCAACACCTTACGGTTACTTTCTTGCAATTCTCTTCTACCCTCAAATGTTCAGACTCTTTATTTTATACATCGTAATCGTATTGAACACTCTTATTTTAGTATTGTTGAGAAGGGTACAACAAGATAAATCAAAAAGTTTGAGCATTATAGCTTTTACCCCATTGAACTAGTACACAAACAATGGTCTCAGTTGACAGTTACCCATCTTAAAAAAAAAAGTTTCTGTTAATGACTGAACCAAGTTAATAGCTGTCGTGAATCACGGTTTACAATTTGACGAAATAAAAAGGTGATACTCCCTCCGTCCCGTTCGACTTAGGACATTGACTCACGATACGAAGATTAAGGAATACTATTATAATATTAGGGGAGAGAATGAGTGGAGGATGTGTTGTGAGTGTGAAAAATTAAATAGAAGAAAGAATGAGTGAGATAAATAGTGATGGGATTATTGTTGTGAGTATGACAAATGGGTCTCATTTAATATAAAAGTAATATAAACTTTTCATTTTGAACCGTTCTAAATCGGGTAGAACGCTCAAAATGGCAAAATATCCTAAGTCGGACGGAACGGAGGGAGTACTTCTCTGAATAAACCCGGCCCCTGACGTCAAGTTGCAATTATACGTGATGGAAAACAAAGCGAGAGTCCTTTTCGTTGTTAGACTCTTTCTTTCTGAAATCTGACCCTTTTCTCACATGGCCCATTAAGATCTAGGACAGATTTTTTAGTTGTTATTCCTTCCTTCACTTTCTAGGTCTCCACCAAGCTTCTATACAACCATGAACCATCTTTGGCCCATTGCTTTAATATTGCCAATAACTCATATCAAGTACTCCCTCCGTCCCACGTTAGTTGAGACTTCTTTCCCTTTTGGACCGTCCCACGTTGAGGATCCGTCCAAAATGTAAGAGAATCTTCACTATTTACCCCACTCATTCTCTCTCCTATTTCACTTTTACACTCACAACATTCTCTCTCCTAACTATTCCTCCCACTCATTCTCTCTCCTATTTAATTCTTCATACTCACAACATTTTCTTTCACTTTTTCTCTCACTTACTTTTCCTTAATTGGTGTGCCCAAAAAGTTAGTCTCAACTAACGTGGGACGGAGGGAGTATATAAGAAAAAAATAATATGGATGTAACATTCATATGAAATGCAATAGAAGACAAGAAAAACGAGATTTTTTCACCTAATTCATTTGACGGACTACATCTAGGCGCACTAATATCAATTAATATTACCAATTTGTTGTTTTACAATATTCGCTCATGTTTACAACCATAAACATAGCATCTTAATCTTGAACACACCGTTCAAACAAATAAACTCTAGATATCTCCTATTTAGGTCACCTATGGAATGCCCCTAAGAGCACCCCAAGGCCCACCTATGTCTTGACTTTCTTTGTTGATCTCAAAGATTGTCTCCGACTAATTTTTCATAATATTTTTTGTCATCACTTGTATTTTATATTAACAACAAATCTAAACCCTAAATGTTTCTAATTCCTTCTCTAAAAAGTAAACTACTTCCTGCCAATAAAAGAATTTCGTTACCAAAAGAAGTACATGCCACAAAAAAAAAAGAAACCAAATCGATGGTACAATTTTAGCCTCTTTCACTTGGTTTGTATCCAATCCCAAGAATCTTTCACCTAGAGACAAATCACAAGTAACTTCTACCTTCAAACTCCCACCCGATAATGATTTTCACATATTGTGACCACTACATTTGACTTTCGCTAAAAGTCAAATCATTAGACTCAACAAAACCCACACAAACGAGTTGAAGCGAAGCGTGGGTCTTCAACATATCTGTCGAAAAATTCTCTTGCCCCGAGTCTTCACTTCCAAAGTGACTCCCTGCAAACATCTCCGCTCTTCTGTCTCTTATTTCTATCCACAAATCTCTATGGGAACAACATGCATTCACAGATTTGGTCTTGTCTGTGTCCCAACGTAACCACGACTCAGTTATGGATAACGATCATGTTGAACAAGTTGTTCCCGCTAACACTAGCCTTCACAATCAACTTTCTGCCAACATACCGATCATGAGATTTCTCCCAACACTACAAGAAAAAGGTGTTTTTGTCACATTTTCTTTGTCACGGTCCGTTAATCGTGACAAATAATTTACTATAAACCACGGTCTTCTTAACCGGAGCAAATATTTTTTTTGCACCGGTTTAATAGTTAACCGTGGTTTAAGAGGGATAACTATTCTTTTAATTTTTATTTTTACGTTCAAAATCCAAAACTCCAGCGCCTTCCCCAAATTCCCCTCCCAAAATTCCCCCCAAAAATTTCATGTCGATCCAAATCCAAATCCAATTCCAATTCCAAATCCAAATCCAAATCGTTTCTGATTTCTCCTAGAATTCTTAGCTAATTAGGATTTCGGCCAGTTCTTATTCTTATTGTCGCAGTTCAACGCAAACCTTCAACAGCAAAGCGACGACCCGGGAGCGGATTCCCCACCGGCAGGAGGGCAGGAGACCCAGCTAACCATACTCCGGCGACTCAGAACAGAGTGAAACTGCCCGCTTAGGTCAATTGATAGTGGTGGCTTTCCTGTGAATTGGTTCAAAATTAGGGGAAAGAAAGCTTCAAGAAGCAAGAAGCTTCCTGGCAAAGCTTCGTTCAACGCAAATCGCAAACCTAGAAATCTTCACACGCCGAAATATTCTTGAAGGTAATCGATAGCTTGCAAAATCCTCCCTCCCTCATGTTCAATTATAATGTCCTATTTTTTTCCCGAAATAAGACATGGACAAGAGTTTTTCATCTGGTTCTTTTACAGGTCTGGACAATTCAAATACCGTAAAGAGGAGAGAGGGCCATATGCTGATATGATAGATGTTTTGAAGATATGCTTAGATGATGATAGTTTCAATAATGCTGCTAAAATGCTTGAAAATTTCAGGTACTCCAAGTGGACAACTTCATATTCCTTACTAACACTGTTATATGTATTAAAACCCCTCAGATTTGTTTCTACCTCGAACTTGCTACTGCATACGGGCCGTCCTATTTGTTTTCACTCTTCTTTGTAGGTATAAGGTCTTTGGGGTGTCTTGATTTATTTGTAGATAGGACTAGAAAAAGTGTCACGCTAACTCCAACCTCAACTTCGAACCTCTCGTCATCTTGCCGGCCTCTTGGGGTCTTGTGGCTTTCATTTGAAGAACAAATAGAAGGCCCGCGATTCTGAATTTTCCTTCTTTTATTAGTTGGATTCTCTTTAATCCCTATGTTCTTATTGATTGAAGTTCAAACTTTGCAGATCTCTTATTAAACATCTCGAGAAGGTTGATTCGATGAAGCTGAAGCGTGAAGCGTGAAGAAAAGCTTGCATTTTGGATCAACATTCATACCGCTCGTGATGCATGTATGCCCCCGTAACATTTTTCATCGTATAACCACTAAAGCATGTGCACAAATGTTTGTGGGAAATTAGAGCATTGGAAGTATATATGCATCAGGAGCTCACTTCAATGAACGTACTCTTGCATGATGTTTCTCTGTGATGGAGTCAAACAAGTCTTATCTGTACATTGATTTGAGTTAAAATGCCTTGTTTTCCTTATATTTGTCTGAGGATCCCTTTCACTCAACGTCTATCATTCACCCATTCACCCCTTGCATGAGACAGGCACCGATTGTAGGTCTCTACCAATATTTTTGGGAAAAAGTGAACTAAAAGAATGGAAAAGAGAGCCAGTTTTCTTTGTTTCGTTTTGCTGACATGATTGTGTGATTATTTTTTGACAGGCATATTTAGCATATGGAACTCAAAATTACATCAGAAGTAATTCAATTTTGAAGGTAAAGTGCAAGCGATTTTTCCTTTTCAAGTATCCGTCAAATGATTGATTCAGCAAATGTGGTTTGTGTTAGTTCTGATCAAAATCCTATCTTTCAGGCAGCTTATAATGTGGGTGGACATTGTTTAAATGCTTATGTCATGCAAAGAAACATGACATAAGAGATAAGTCCACGATGATGCAGTTTATGGACACATGATGCTTATAGAGTGAGATAGACAAACGCGAAATTGTTGTACTTCCTCTATCGCAAAATGAGTGTCCATTTTATTAATCAATTTTCTCCTTTGCGAACTATCATGCCTTAATGTGCAGAGAATGATTGTCCATTCATTCTTTAATCCGTCTGTTTCCTTCTATTTTTAGAGGAGTACCTTTGTGCAAAAAAGTATATCTACTTCTTAGCAATTTCTCAGTTCTAGTGTCATTGGAAAACTTAATTAGGATAGAAGAGAAATAAAGAGAATGCCTTTTTACTTATTGGAAGTCTCAAATAGGATAGAAGAGAAATAGAGCAATTGTTCATTTATTTTTATATATTATTTTATTTGGGGTTTGTTTTCAAACCTAAATGCACTTTTAAAAACAATATCGTAACCTTCCAATTAAGAAAAAGATGCAAAAAGTCATGTATGATGTTTTTGCTACCGTGTGGGGCTAATCTAATACATAGGATTAGAATTGTGAGCTCACATATGTAAGAACTATGAATGTATGAACATCAATCTCACTTCATCATAAATAATGATTATAAATTTTGAAATTGTCAATGGCTTCACTGGAAAGAGATGTTACCGTAGATGTTACCCAATACCTTGGTTAACACACTGACGGACAGCACACACACACCAAAATAAATAGTTTATAAAAACTTTGTGCAGCGGAAATAAATAACACAAGATATAATTTTCTCAAGTTATATAAATATATAACTTGAGTGTGCCTAGATGGCGAAGACTTTATAATCAATATAGCAAAATTACAAAGCCGAAAGTTCCCTATTGCTAATACAATGATAATGCTCTATGGAACTAAATGAGACAAAGAACGAATCCTATCCTTAGCCAACACTCTCTTAAACACTCAGTGTTTAAGCTAGAATCACAAGGGAGGAAGGATATGCGAACCAAAGAACTTTGTCTCTCTTGTGCTATGGTGTGTGTGTTTGATATTTGGCCTACTTCAAATGAAACACACCTAGCCTATTTATAGCCTTCCAATGCCTTGGAGGCTACTCCAAAATAACAGCCTTGGACCTTTCGGATCGTGTGTGAGGAGTGGAGAGATTTCTTGGTTTGAATTCCTCATCATTCGCCAACTTCCCTAGAAAGTAGCAACCGAATTCTTGAAGCCCAAGTCCATGCTTTATCACCTTGTACTCTCTTGCTTTCTTTGTATTGTACACTTCAAATAATCAGCAACAACTCCATGACTTGGTCTTCCCACGTTTTTATTCCTTCTTCAATTAAAATGGACCAAGCATTAGTTACACGTAAATCTCCTATTTACGTGTAACTCTTCCAACAACTTCTTCCTTGATTTTAGCATTTAATCCAACCATATATTAACCTGAAATATGGACCAAAAAACACATATATCTTGCAAATAATATTAGAAATTAGGATATAAAATAATATGGAAAGAATTATTAAATTACAAATCATTACAGTCCGGGTAACACCCAATGCCCGTGATAGCACCCTTTGTGGTAACACCCAGTCTGCATTAACAATCTCCCCATAATTTATAATTTCTTTCCAAACTCTAAAGTGCTGATCCCTGCAAGATATTGTTAGCCATCCAGAGCAACTTCATAGTTATCAACTCCCCCATAATCAAGGATTTAACAACTACAATGATTTATCACAAAAAATACTAGTTATCAAAACATATTTTCCAAAATAAGTTTTCCAACTAACTAGTAACCTAAAGTACCAAAGATAAATCAAAGTTACTAAGCTATTCCATGTTCAAAACAACCCTAAAAGTTTAAGCACCATAAGCAAATAAAACAAACCACCAAAGTATTTTAAAAACATGTTCCAAAAACATAAAAGTAAATTGTTTGTTTTTCAACCACCAAAAAATATCATAACCATAAGAGTGGCAACATAAACCTTCAGGCAAATGTTTGCAATCACTCTTCTCGTTCATCATCAGCTTCTTCTTCTTCCTCCTGTTCATCCCCTTCTTCATCTCCAGCATCTAAGTCAGCACCATCGCAATATCTGCAAAGCAAGACCACCGGCATCTCCAACACCACCTCCACTTGGACCGGCTCCATCGGCACTATCAACTCCCCAGTTTGGGAAGAAACCCGCCGGATGAATTCATCGCAATCTCCTTGAGCTTTGTCCAACCTTGCACAATCTCGGAAATGGTAGAAGTTTGTTTGTGGAGAAACGCCAAAAGCGTAGTCTTTGGTATTGTTGGTGAAGCATTCCCCAACAAATTGTAAACATTAGCAAGAACATGTGCCGCATCTGTACTCGAAAAACTTGGAGATTTCTGAGTAACATTTGGGATAACAGATTGAGTAACACCCTTAGCGTAAACCGCATCACTTGACCCAAATTCATTTATCTTTGACCAAGGAAGATCACGGTGTATCTCACACTCTTGGTATTCTTCTTAGTCATTTGGGAATCTATAGCATAGAGATCAAGACGGGAGTGTACTCATCCGACTCTTCAATGGGCAATTTTGAGATTTCAAAATTTGGAAGATTAAAGAAGGGTAAGGAAACCTTGTTATGTCTTTTCTTCTACCCCACGAAGCCAAATGTTTGAAGATCAATCTACCCAAGTTCACTCTTCGATTCTTTCCTAACTTATACAAGATTTCAGCTTGTTGCAATGTGACATATTGCTCATTAGAAGTAGGAACCCAATTAAATATGCAAAGCTTGTGAAGCACGGCAAAGAGTGAAGTGAGACGGGAAGCAAGAAAATGAACTTTGGTTTTGGGATTAGGATTGGAGGGCCATTCATGCACGACATCATGAGAGATAAACCTAGCAATTTCATCCTTATGAACAATAGGACCATCATCATCCAAATTTGGGAGTCCTAAAGTCTTGTTGATCAAAGAAGGAGTAATAGAAAAAATTTTGTTCCTTAAAAACACCTTTCCAAATTGATCGGACTTCTCATTATCTAGGTTGGCATGAAGATTGGCATAGAAATTTTTGACAATAGCTTCAACAAATTTCGAAGGATGCAAGTTAGCTTTCAAAAAATTTCTATCCTCCAAGAACTGAAAAATACCATGCTTTTTGAAATCAACCTCATCAATGTGCTTTTCTTTGAGAATTTTCGTGTCACTATGCCTTAACCAAAACTCCATATTTTCTTTTCGATAAAACTCCAATGAGAAGTAAGGTTTTGGAAAAGCAGTATTCACGTCATCAAACTCTTTCTCAAGGAAATCAGAGGACTCGTAATAAGCAAACTCACTAATTGAAGACTTCTGAAGCTTTAGAAACAGAGGATGTTACCTTGGGTGTTGCGGCTTTCTGGTAACATCTTTGGACGGCTACCCACTTTGCTTTTTGCCTTTAATGTTTCTTTTCTTAACTTCATACAAGGGTTCTTCTTCCTCAATCTCCCAATCTTCAAATGTCTCAACAGAATGGCTCTTTTCAGCATCGGCATGGAAGTCTTCATCCGAAACATGAGCCGAGGAGAGACCAAGTGAAGACTCCTCAGAAACTTCAACAGGATCGGAGGATGTGTTGGATTTAGAGGTCCCTTTGTGCCTCTTTGCAGTGAGCCTACTTGAGCTCCTCTTTTTGACGGGTTGTGCCGAGGATTTGTGAGCAATGGCTTTTCTTTTTGGCTTTTTGGTTGATGGAACGGGTGGAAGAGGTGGTAAGGTCACAATGGGCAAGGGTTGCGCCATTGTTGTCACCAAAGGAGGATCATCAACCGACATTGTCATTGCCGGAGACACATTGAGAGGGGTGGTCGAAGTGTCCATGAGACTAGGACCACTTGAACCAACGCCCGGAGAAACCTCCAAAGGGGCGGATTGCTTTTTGGAAGGGGTTGCCATGGTTAGGGTTTAGGAAGGGTTTGGAATTTAGGAAGGTTTGAGAAGAGAGAGACGGTGACGGAGGGATTGTATATACCGTGTAGAGAGAGAAGGGGTTAGGCGGTTAGAGAGAGAGGAGAGAAATTAGGAATTTAAATTAGGATAAGCAATTAAATTGATATGACATATCCCACTCCCTATTTTCACTCAATTAATAACTATCCTCCCCCTATTTCCTAGCCACACAAAGATAATTAGAATTAAAATTTACTCCCCCTATTTTCTAGGCCACAAGAAAAATCAAATACAAAACTCTTCCCACACAAATTAAACATCCGGCCATTATTTTGAAAAAAAAAAATTTTTTTAATTTTTTTTTTTTTTTAATTTTTAATTTTTAATTTTCAGATTTTTTTTTTTTTTTTTAAATATATATAAAACGAAAATAAAAATAAACATACCAAATATACTAAGTCCATATGGTTTTTGAAAATCAAATCCCTAAATTTTAGGACTTAGTTATTTGAGTAGTTTACTAAGGATAAACTAGGTTTGTTAAAGACTTTTTCAAACTTTTAAAACTCTTAAACAATAAAAAGACTTTCAAAGTTAAAAAAAATTAAATAACAAACCGAAAATAAAGAAATAAAAAACATAATATAGCACATACAAATATGTTAATGGCAATGATGGTAACATCTAGGATAACACATAAGATAAAAATCCCTTGATAAATATATTCAGTTTCAAACACTTGAGGCATAATAAGCTTAGCCATTTTCAAGCATTTCAAGCATAACAAGCTGAGCATTTTTCATGCACTTTAGGCATTATAGGCCTATATATATGTTTTTAAGTACATTGCTTGTTACTCACGTATCAATACACTTCTTTAAACAAGAAAGCATCGAAGTAACGAGCTCCGTGCTTCGAGTTTTATTTCAAGTGTAAAGGCTAAGTGATTTATGCCTTTCAAGTAGGGTACACTGTAGTTGCGAACTCCATGTCCCTAATACTTAGCATAAATCACCTCATACATTCTCATTGGCAAGAGTACATCGTTGCAGCGAACACCGTGCCCCGAGCTCGAGAGAATAGTATGGATAAATGCCTTTGCCTTTTATTTATCAAAAGAGATTAGTGACTTTGTCACTTTAAGCATATGAAGGGAGTTTTATCAAGTGTGTTATTCAGGGTGCTATCCTACCATAACAAAAAGGTCAGCATGTGCAGCTGTGAGAACTCTCATAGCTCAGAGAACTATGGGAACCCTCAGAGAGAATAAAACCAAACAAGCAAAAAATATGCACTAGTATACATGTGTTACCCCAGGTGTTATCAGCACCCATGGTAACACCTTACTACAGAGGACAATTTTTAGAGAATGCAAAGACCAAGAGATCTCTTTAGACTAGAGAATCTATCATGGTCTAAGGGTTTTGTGAAAATATCAGCAAGTTGACACTTTGTATCAATATGCTCTATATTTATTATCTTTTTATCTACCATATCTCTTAAAAAATGATGACGGATGTCAATATGTTTAGTACGGGTGTGTTGTACAGGATTTTTGGAAATATTAATAGCACTCAAATTATCACAGTATCAGGTCAAAATATTGCTATCAAGACCATAATCATCAAGCATGTGTTTTAACCAAATTAGTTGTGAACAACAACTACCACCGCTACATATTCGATTCACCATTTGTGGATAATGAAACACAATTTTGTTTTCTACTATACCATGATACTAAGTTATTTCCCAAGTAAAAACACCCCCCACTTGCACTTTTCCTATCATCCATATCCCCTGCCCAATCTGAGTCACTAAAGCCTACTAAATTAGTATTAGTATCTTTACTATACCAAATCCCTAAATCACTAGTTCCAGATACATATTTAGTGATCTTTTCACAGTAATTTAGGTGAGACACTTTAGGATTGGATTGATATCTAGCACATACACACACACCGTACATCAAATCAGTGGCGACTATAAGTAAGGTAAAGGAGGCTACCAATCATGGAACGATATAGGGTTGGATCAACATCTTCTCCCACTTGATCTTTTCCAATCTTGAGAGAAGTGCCCATAGGAATTTTTGAGCTCTTCGAACCTTCCAACCCAAACTTCATCACCTGGTTCCTTGCATATTTGCTTTGGGAGATGAAAATCCCTTCACTTGATTGCTTAACCTGCATGCCTAGAAAAAAGTTAAGTTCCCCCATCATGCTCATTTCAAATGTTGATGTCATAGCCTCTACAAAATCATTTAAACAAGTTTTTGACGTAGAGCCATATACTATGTCATCAACATAGATTTGAACCACGACAAGTTCTTTTCCATGTTTAAGAATGAATAAAGTCCTATCTGCTTCTCCTCTAGTAAAACCATACTCTAATAATTAAAAAACTAGTTAACCTACTATACCATGCACGTGGATCTTGCTTCAACCCATAAAGAGCTTTATCAATTCTATACACATGGTCTGGTTGAAATGGATCTTCAAAGCCTTTTGGTTGTTCAACAAAATATTCCTCATCTAAGTATCCATTTAAAAAGGCTGCTTTGACGTCCATTTGAAACAATGTGATTTTAAGAAAACAAGCAATGGCTAATAAAAGTCTTATTGACTCAATTCTAGCCACAGGTGCAAAGGTCTCGTCATAGTCAATACCTTCCACTTGTGTATAGCCTTGAGCTACAAGACGAGCCTTGTTCCTAACAATGTTTCCATACTCATCGGTCTTATTTTTGAAAATCCATTTTGTCCCAATAACATTAGTGTTTGAGGGACGGGGTACTAAAGACCAAACATTGTTACGAGCAAATTGATCAAGTTCATCTTGCATTGCTTGAATCCAAAAATTATCTTTTAAAGCTTCAATCACATTTTTAGGTTCTACAGATGAAGTAAAACAAGAGTATGTTACCTTTGAGTATGTGGTGGACATGCACACATACCTTACCATGTCACGGTCACTAATGGAATTCATACGTCTTGTTTGTACACCCTCATTCACCTCCCCAATTACTTGGGTTGTAGGATGATTCCTACCGATTCTAGGTGGAGGATCTCTTCTCACATTCTCGTGAACCTCTGTTTCAACTCCTTCTTGATCTTCATTTCTTTGACTGGAATCGGATGCTATCGAGGTGTTATCTCATCAATGGTAACACCCTTCTCGGTTTACGTGTTACTATCGGTGTTAGCACTCGTGGTAACACTGTGGTAACACCTTACGGGTGACTTCTTCCAACGGCTCAAGGGTGTCTCTTGAACACTTTCTCTGCAATACTTGAGTGATCATCAAAAACAATATTCATGGATTCTTGGATGGTTTTTAGCCTTAGATTAAATACCACTATATGCACGACTATTTGAAGCATAACCAAGAAAAATGGCCTTATCACTCTTAGAGTCCAATTTTGCTAAGTAGTCCCGATCATTGAGAATGTAACACACACAACCAAAGACATGAAAATAATGAACTTTTGGTTTTCTACCATTCAAAATTTCGTATGGAGTCATAGTTGTGCCGGGTCTTAGAAAAACTCTATCGGGCGTGTGACAAGCCGTGTTTAGTGCCTCTGCCCAAAATCTTTTCGAAATTCTTTTTGAAAATAACATCACACGAGTCATTTCAAGTAAAGTCCTATTCTTCCTTTCAGCTATCCCATTTTGTTGAGGTGTTTTGGGGCTGAAAATTCATGGTGAATACCTTTTCTTTCACAAAAATTTGAAAAAGAAACATTCTCAAATTCCCTCCCATGATCGGACCTAATTCGAAAAATTGAAGCACAAAACATGTTTTTGATCTTAGAGTGCAAGATTTTGAACTTTTCAAAAGTCTCATCTTTTTCCCTTAAAAAATAAACCCATGTAAATCGTGACAACTCATCAACAATAACATAAGTATATTTCTTGCCCCCAAAACTTTCTATCTCAAGTGGACCCATTAGATCCATATGCAAGAGTTGAAAACAATGTGTAGTACCAGTGTGTTGCTCATTGTGTTGGGCAGCACCATGGGTAACACGAGTTTGTTTCCCTTTGAGACAATCCTCACAAACAATTTTTTGTTTAAGATCAAGACTAGGAATGCCTTGGACAGCATCTAGATTAACAATCTTTTCTATGTTACGAAAGTGAACATGTCCCAACTTTTGATGCCACAATGTAGTGTTATCAAGTTTTGCCGAATGGCATACTTGCTTGTCTTCAACAAGATAACAATTATCACTAGATCTTGTACCTGTCATCACACAATTGTTAGTCTTGTCACAAACTTCACAAGTATCTTTATTGAATTTCACCTCTAAATTGTCATCACAAAGTTGACTAATACTAATTAAATTAGTTACAAGTCCATCAACATGTAAGACATTCTTTAAGGTTGGAAATCCGGACACATTTAGTGTCCCTCTCCCAATGATATTACTCTTGCTCCCACCACCATATGTTACACTACCCCATGAATTGTTTCATAATCTTTTAAAAACAATTTTGTTCTGTCATATGACGTGAACACCCACTATCAAAGTACCAAGAACCTTCAATATTTGTTTTTAAAGCGTGTACACAACATCACATTTCGGATTAGCTTTTGGTTTCCACACCTTTTAAATTTTTACCATTACATTTGGGTGTGTTATCTGTGTCTTTGAGCAACACCTCGGGTAACACGAGAATTTGGGACGGTTTTCGAAACAATATGGCATTTATTTTTAAAATGTCCGGGTGTGTGTGCAGATTGACACACCTTCCCTTTGTCACATGGTTCTTTTGAAGAAGAATCTTTGTCAAAAAACCGCTCCTTAACAAAACAATTCTTATTATCATTCATAGACAAAGTAGAAAGAATACTATTCAACGATTCTTGAAAACCAATACACCTTTCCGAGAGATGTACTCAAGTTCAAGATCTCATCCAATTTAGTAGATCCAGTGTTGAGCTTCTTCAAGGTGGTTTCGGCTAGAGTCAAATTGCCCTTGACTCTTTCAAGCTCGATTTCTCTCTTTGTTGCTTGAACCTCCATATGAGTTACATAGGCCTGGAGTCCTTCATTCTTCTTGGTTAAGGACTTAACCAAATTGTTCTCTTTCTTCCATTCCACGAGCAATGCCTCGTAAAGGTCTTTTAATCCGGAAATGAGGTCATCTTTGCTCTGCTCATCCTCTTGTGTACTTCTGTATCGGGGTTAGAAGAGCTAACAAAACAAACAAAGCATTATTATCACATAATTCATCATACTGTCGGGTGTGATCACGGATGTTATCTCGAATCGATAACACCTTGGGTAACACTGTCCTTTTCCGTGTTACTTACCGTGACAAACATGGTTGTTTGATCGGATTCTACCTCTGAGATGGTCCTTCATCCTCATCATCACCGAGAGAAACCCATAGGTTCTTTCCTCTCTTCCTTAGAGTATTTGCACACTCATTGGAATAGTGACCCCAACCCGAGCAAGCATGACATTGAATGGATTCAATGTGCTTTGGATCGACCTTAACCGATCGATGATGCTCTTCTTGGGTTCGACTTTGGGTTAGATGGGAAAGTCCTTTTGGCATCGAATCATAGACCTTGGTTTGCTTCTCCTTTGCTTTCACCTGCATTTTTTCATTGTTATACTTTCTAACCATAGAATTGTATTTTCTAGCAAGTAAAGCAACACTAGCATTCTCATCAATTTCTTCAAAAACCTCATCTTCGTTTTCTTCCAAAGAACTCGAGGCTTGAGTTTTCAAAACAACATTTTTCCCTTTAGATGCTTCACTTTGATCTAAGAGATTTAACTCAAAGTTTTTCAAAATACTCATTAAAGAATTGATATCCATAGTTGCAAGATTGTGAGCCTCTTCAATAGATGAAACTTTCATATTAAAACGCTCGGGAAGGGTTCTAATTGCTTTTGAGACAAGTTGTTTGTTGGTAAAAGGTTCACCCAACAATTGACACTCATTAGCAATATCAAATAATTTTTCAAAATAAGAAGGAATAGTTTCATTTTCACCCATCCTTAATCTTTCAAATCGCTAGTAAGACCCCTAAGCTTAGTTTCACGCACACCGCCATCACCTTCACAAAAACGTTGTAAAATATCCCATGCTTCTTTTGCGGTGGGATGTTTTTGAATAAGTTTGAAAATATGCATATCAACCCACTCAAAAATTGCATTAAGTGCCTTTTCATTGAAACTAGCTTGGTTGATCTCTTCCATGTTCCATTCGATTCGGGTTTGACTTGTACGTCACCATCTTCATCGGCGGGTAACATTGGTAAGGAGTAACCATTTGTTATAGATCGCCATGCTCGAAGATCAATTGATTTGATATGCGAGCGTAGACGGATCTTCCAATAACAATAATTCGAGCCATCTAACACAGAAGACGCTTATTATTAGGATTAGCCGGATCATAAGCCATGACACCTAGACCAAGCACTTAGTATCGTCAAGTGACTCTGCTCGATACCAATTGAAATTGTCAATGGCTTCACTGGAAAGAGATGTTACCGTAGATGTTACCCAATACCTTGGTTAACACACCTGACGGACAAAGACACACACACCAAAATAAATAGTTTATAAAAACTTTGTGCGGCGGAAATAAATAACACAAGATATAATTTTCTCAAGTTATATAAATATATAACTTGAGTGTGCCTAGATGGCGAAGACTTTATAATCAATATAGCAAAATTACAAAGCCGAAAGTTCCCTATTGCTAATACAATGATAATGCTCTATGGAACTAAATGAGACAAAGAACGAATCCTATCCTTAGCCAACACTCTCTTAAACACTCAGTGTTTAAGCTAGAATCACAAGTGGAGGAAGGATATGCGAACCAAAGAACTTTGTCTCTCTTGTGCTATGGTGTGTGTGTTTGATATTTGGCCTACTTCAAATGAAACACACCTAGCCTATTTATAGCCTTCCAATGCCTTGGAGGCTACTCCAAAATAACAGCCTTGGACCTTCAGATCGTGTGTGAGGAGTGGAGAGATTTCTTGGTTTGAATTCCTCATCATTCGCCAACTTCCCTAGAAAGTAGCAACCGAATTCTTGAAGCCCAAGTCCATGCTTTATCACCTTGTACTCTCTTGCTTTCTTTGTATTGTACACTTCAAATAATCAGCAACAACTCCATGACTTGGTCTTCCCACGTTTTTATTCCTTCTTCAATTAAAATGGACCAAGCATTAGTTACACGTAAATCTCCTATTTACGTGTAACTCTTCCAACAACTTCTTCCTTGATTTTAGCATTTAATCCAACCATATATTAACCTGAAATATGGACCAAAAAACACATATATCTTGCAAATAATATTAGACATTAGGATATAAAATAATATGGAAAGAATTATTAAATTACAAATCATTACAGTCCGGGTAACACCCAACTGCCAGTGATAGCACCTGTGGTAACACCCACAGTCTGCATTAACAAATTTAAATGTCAAAGTTTATGATGGCCGTATTTACTTGCAATTTTAGTTTCATTGAATCACATTACCATTTTCCTTTGCATACTTGTTTGTTGACAAGTTCTCTATATGGGTGTATGCTTGTATGTTTGGATGGTAATCATGTGATAAGATAGAAGAGTTTTTTCGTCCTCATTCATGGATCTGAGTCTTGTTGTTTGTAGGATCAAATACTTTTTTCTTAAACATATGTACCTTCACAGTGTTTCAATCATCGGTAGGGAACCGATGAAAACTATCTACCGCCGAGATAAAAACCATGTTCTTTTTGGTGGGACAAAGATATTGCAAAGATACCTGCATAAGGTTGTTCACACTAATATATAAATATATTTACATTTCTGTTAGCAATATCCATTCCTATTAATCATTTATGTTGTCCTGATCCCAGACTTTCCACATGAAAATCCCTGATGGTGGCTGCTTGGCCGTTGTTCTACGAACTGGTTTCGAGACGACCCAATGGAAACTGATGCGTACTATATTATTTTCTACTGAGAGGGTAAGGTTTTTCTGCTTGTTGGCATATAATCCAGTTTTCAATATCAGTTTGCCCTTCTGTTTGTATTATTTCGGTGTTGATTATTTTTAATTTTACATGAAGGTTACTGCTAACAGCTGGGAGGGTGGACTCTTTATTTTGTTTTTAGTTATTTTTGCCGTAATAGCTGCCGGTTATGTGCTTAAAAAGGTAAATTGCAGATTCCTCTACCCATGGTTATGACCTGATTCTGATGTCAGCCTTAAAATAATTCTGCTCTTTTTCTTGTAGGGTCATAAGATAAATTCTTCTCCTCCTATGATATTTTGAATTCTTGTAATGCAGGGGCTTGAGGATCCAACAAGAAGTAGATACAAGCTTCTCCTAAGTTGTTCATTGACTATAACTTCCGCGATTCCCCCTGAACTGCCAATGGAGTTGTCAATAGCTGTTAATACATCTTTGATTGCACTGGGACGACGAGGGATATTTTGTACTAAACCTTTCAGAATTCCATTTGCTGGAAAGGTGAGTAGCGCCAGAAGTTATCTTCATTATTGTGTCATCATGTTAGACTCATTTGGTGTAGTTTTTACTATTACCCTTCATAGTGTCACTAGTTATTTTTTATGATCTTGGCCTCTATTTGTGTCCTTTTTCTTTGGCTTGCATGTTAATACATAAACACATAAGATAGTAGAGGCCGGAACATTAGCCTGCCTTTGGACCGAATGAATGGCGTTGTCTAAAATTGGAATTGAGCATGGTTGTCTGCTTCGTTGCATTATATTTGTTACGTCTTAGGAATTTGTATGGGTTGGGTATATTTGCTCATAACTCTGCAATTAGTGGCCTTGATTTTGCGCACAATGTGCGACCATAATGTTCTGCAGCTTCTCTAATAGCTTAAGCTGTTCAAGTGGCTGAGAATGTATATGAATACTTGCCTCCCCCCCCTCCAAATGCTACTCAAAGGGTCAAACCAAACTATCACCGAGTAGATGCACTATGTAATTAAAGTAGTTGCATGTAAGATAACTTCCATGAAATTATGACTAAGTATTTTAAAATTTTAGAGGAATCACTGGCCATGTGTATTAAGCTCTCACTGAATGGGGTCATTATCTACTTTTAGTGAATGTGATTTGAGATTGGTTTTGTTTGATAAATAGTTATATCGTTTTCAGGTTGACATATGCTGTTTTGACAAGATTGGGACGCTGACATCTGATGTCATGGTATACGAAATGCAACTCTAATATTAACTGTAGTTGCTCCAGCAGTCAACTTGGCCTTCCTTTTAGTATGTTCACACTTCCAATCTGCAGGAGTTCTCTGGAGTAGTTGGGTTGACTGACATTGCAGATCTAGAAACAGACACAAGTAAAGTGCCATCTCATACACAAGAGATACTTGCTACCTGCCATGCGCTGGTTTTTGTGGACAACAAGCTGGTAAGATTGCTGGTCATAAAGGAAAGAATGTTATCTTGACCCCCCCCCTTTTCGGCTAAGAATTGTGTTCACCAATAGATGTAGGTTGTAAGGTCTTTCTGATCTGGAGTGTACTCTGCACTTGGGTGATGATTGACGAACCTTGCATTTATCGATTTCTCTCGGTTTCATACATATGTCATGTCATCGATTAGTAATTACTTGATTTTGTTTATGTTTTCAATTGTCAACGATATTCATTCACTTATGAAGATTTGCTTTTCTGTATACGCATGACAGGATTGGAGCCTTGATGATGTCTCTTTGATCTTCAACATCAACTTCAACTTCAACTTCAAAACTTTGATGTTTTAGACTAGATTATGGCCATGATTACACTTTTGTACATGTTTAACTTAAGACAAATGATTAATAGTAGCAAATGCTTTATAAATAGTTGTTAGATTTGACTTACTAGAATGAATTATTTAGGATTTTTGTTTAAGCACTTATATCACCGTTTTTGGATTTTTATGAAAATTTATGCATTACTGTTAAAATGATCATTTAACTCTTTTATTGCTACTAAATGTAGTACAATGAATATATAGCACACTAGGTTTTATAATTAAAAAATACTATATATCACAGTTTTGAATTGTGTTACAAATAGGAAAAACACACGTTATGGTATCATTTGTCACATTAATTACCAATACAAATAATGATTTATATGTCGCACATAACTTTTGTGACGGTTTCAAATTGTCACAAGTATTACAAATTGCACCGTTTTTAAAATGTCACAACAACCGTGGCGAATAAAAAAAATACTATTTGTCACGGTTTAGAAAATGTCACAACAACCGTAACAAATAAAAAATAACATATATCACACTTATTGTGCTACGGTTTTTAACCGTGACCATAACCGTAGCAAATACTATTTGTCATGGTTTAGAAAACGTAGAACAGTATAAGCGACGCTCACAAAAGCCTCGGACGTAAAAACGTGACAAAATCGTGGTAAATACTATTAGCCACAGTTTTAACTCTATTTACCACGGTCCGACGACCGTGGCTAAAAACCCTGATTCTTGTAGTGCAACCATGGCGATCTCGGTCCCCTACCATTCGTCTTCGGGATATACCCCTTTTTTTTCAATGAAGCATTGTATGTGGTGTACAATCACATTGCATTCAAGCTATCAAGTTAGCTCATTGCAATCCTTCATGACCACAGTCGAAGGTGAACACTAACCTTCCTTTACATGACTGCTCACATAATCCAAGTTTTCAATTCTTTCTCCCCGCAAATCACTCAACTGCAACAGAATCTCATCTGCAATCTTGACTCGCCAAAAGTAAAGTTTTATACCCTCGCACTGCTGCCCTTTAATGAAATGATGCTTCTGAATCAAAAAATTAACAAACCCACTTGACTTCTTTTCTTCAAGATTAATGCACTCTAACCGTGATTTACACATGATCTGCAAACCTATGAAATCCACAGTCATCAAGGTCTAAAAACTTAAATCTTCCGTCTCTTTCTGTTCGTGAATTTCATATCTTCGGATCTGTTGTTCAAATTTAATCCCATCACATTTTCATGTCGATCCATCTCAACTCATCATCGTTGCTCTCACCAAAACCTCAATAACACAGATTCGCTTAGATCCCTGCAAACTCTATAAACAACTAGATTATGCAACTCTTGATCTCGAATTCAATGTCCTTTATTGATTATGTAACTGCAACCCTGATCTGAATAACTGCAGTCTTAAATCCATTCGATTTATGAAACATTGATTCTATTTGGTATAAGTAACATAAACAAAACAAAAAAATTGCAGCCCTGATTCATGTTCCTGCAACATACATTCAATCAATTCGGATAATCCTGATTTTCAAATCGGAGCTCTGCAACGAATTCTGCACCATATCGCACCATACCGGATCGCACCGTACCATATTGAAATCTACACCGTAAAGTACCGCACCGCAGCAAAATATGCATCGTACCATATCGTACCGCATCCAATTCGAAAAGCCATGGATTTCTAACCGGAGCTCTAATACCAGAGATTTGTTCACCCAGTTCATCCGACGTACTACGTTTGTGGACACTATCAAGTCAGGATATTAACTAATATCACCAAGTCTGTTTTGTTACAATATTCGTTCATGTTTACAATAATAAAACATAGCCTCCGAATTATGAACACACCCTCACACAAATAAAACTTAGACATATCCTAGTTAAGTCACCTATGAAATGCCCCTTATGACACCACAAGATCCACCAATGTCTTGGCTCTCTATGTTGATCTTACGGATTTTCTTTGACTAATTTTACAAGAACCACAATATTATTGATCATCGCTTATATTTATAGAAACAACAAACTTAAATCATAAATGATTCTAATTCCTTATGCAATAAGTAAATTGCTTCATGCCAAGAAAATAATTCAATTTCCAAAAGGAGTACACGCAGAAAAGAAAACCAAATTGCTGCTTACAATTTTGGCTTTTTCCTTTTTTAGTTAGGTTTGTATCTAATCTCAATATAAATTTGAATATTTTGTTTCTTGCTTTTCCATCGCTCTCGCAAATTATTATGCAGTTGGGCAGAAGAAAACCTCAATCCCTAAATCATTTGTTTACAAAAAATATTGATAATATAAATATTTAAGGATATTGAAATTTTCTCTTTTAACTATTTTTTTTATTCAATTTGTATTAAAATTATAATTAAATAGTTCTAGTTCAAAAACTTACTACATTAAATGATACTTTCTCCGTCCCAAAATGTTTGTCCCATTTGACTTTTTTGTTGAACTTTGATCACAAATTTATGAGAGATTAATCATGTTCATGAAATTCTAAAAGTTGTTGTTGATAATATTATTAATGGTGAATCAATAGAAATTTTTAGAATTTCATGAACATAATTAAATTGTCATATATTTGTGGTCAAAATTCAACAAAATAGTCAAATGGGACAAACATTTTGAAACGAAGGGAGTACATAATTTACACATAATCATTTAACATTTATTTTTTTCTTAACACAAAACAGGTAAAAAAATCCTAACATGCAAATAGAAATAGAATAGAAAGACAATTTTAGGGCTTAAATTATAAATAGTGTTATAATAGAGCATAACTTAAGTGCGTCCCCTAAAATTTGGAGTATAAACATCATTGTCAAGGAATTTAAGCCATAATTATAAACAAAAAATACAAAACATAAAAAGAAAAAAAATGGGGGAAACAAAACAAGTGGATTTGATAATCAAATCCACGATTACCTGTTGATGTGGAATACTCCCTCCGTCCCACAACAAGTGACACACTTTGCTATTTTGGACGTCTCACTAATAAGTCACACTTCCTAAAATGGCAAAGAATCTTTACTATTCTCTCCACTCATTCTCTCTCCTACATTATTTTAATACTCACAATACCATTATAATTTACTATTCTCTCCACTCATTCTCTCTCCTACTCAACTATCTACACTCACAACACATCAACCTTTTCAATTTTTCCTTAATTTCCGTGCGGAACAGTAACTGTGTCAATTATTGTGGGACGGAGGAAGTATTTATTATTAATAGGAGAGAAAAACAACAAAAAGATTGTCAAAAATAGCCATGGTGGTTAGTGGTGGGTCCCTTGTTCCCCAAATTGCCCAAAAAATCATCTAATTAGGTACCATGGTCAATGTCACTGTTTCAACGGTGCTATTGAAAAAAAAAAAAAAAACCACATTTAACGGTATACTACAGTAGTAGTTTTCTTGATTACTTATTTCTTGATATATCGTATTTATAAAATATTTGTATTTTTCAGAAAATATAAAATATTTGTATCATGAGTAGTGAGTACTACCATGTTTTGGATATATATTTATTCTGGAAAAGAAAAAAATTAATAATAGGTATAAATAAATATCAAGAGACATGTTAGTGGTAATTACATCATATTCAAACTCATCTACAAGAGCTTTATATTTTCCATTGACAAAATGGCATGATTACTACTTTTTGGAAAATAATTGGTTAGAAAATATAGGTCTAAAAGTTTAAAGTAAAAAATAAGATATCCCTTTCGTCCGTCCGGCAATAAATACTTCTTCCTCCATCCCAATTTAATATTCTTACTTTTCTTTTTTGATCTGTTTCATTTTAAAGTTGTTAGATGCTTTATTATCTAAATGAACAATGAAATTCACTTGTTATTCTCAAAATAAAAACTCTCTACCCATTTTTTTTGTCTTAATTTACTTTTCATACTTATAACATTTACTTTTTCTTAATATTCGTGTCCAGTCAAAACTAATAACCTTAAACGGGACGAAGTGAGTAATAAAGTTTCTACTTTTTCTTTTAAAATTGATATAGTAATATTTTTAAATAAAAAACAGTACAATTTTATTATTGTATTAATCTATAGTATAAATCATAGTTGTTCACCTCACCATTGTAAACATTTCTATGAATAGTTTCAATGATTGGTTTTTTTGTAAATATGTTAACTTTATAAGGATATAATGAATAGTTTTTTTGTAAATATATGGAAATAAAAAGGGTATAAATATATGAAAAACTTTCCATTTAAGGAAATAAACTCTTGGTCTGACCAAAAAAAAAGATGAACACGGACTTATTCTAGTAATATATAAATAAATTAAGCAAAATTTTTAAACATCAAATGTGATATCTATAGTATAAATCATAGTTGTTCACCTCACCATTGTAAACATTTCTATGAATAGTTTCAATGGCGAAATTTTTCATTTTGCCCTCACTATTTTGCCCCTTTCCCATTTTGCCCTTAAAAAAAATTAAATTACAAAACAATGTGTCCTTGGACACGGGATTTAAAAAAGTGTTTTTACTAAAAAAATAAATAAATTAAGCAAAATATTTAAACATCAAATGTGATATTTAGAATAAAAGAGATTTGTCAAGAAATAATATACTGAAAAGTTAGCTGGTTTTTTCGTAAATTGACAGATTTCTTTCAACACCGCGTTGTCGAGTTTCAAGACGAAAGTTCCTGAAAACTGGAAATTTGAAAGGAAAAAAAAAAAAAAGAAAATACAAAAAGAAAGAAAAAGAAAAAATAGAGACCCTCATTTATTAGTATAATAATTATCGTATTAAAAAGAAGGCTAATTCATTGTCTAATCATTGTTATGTACTTGTAGGGTATTACACATTATATTTGCATTCAAACCCTTTATCTAATTGTTAATCCTCTGCCCATCCTTCAACTTATCCTCCCCACCCTTTCAATAAAGTTCAAATTCACAATTTTTTTTTTTTACATCTTTAGTCACTATATTTTCTTAATTTCTTCAATGCATGTATCCACTGGCAAAGTTGAATTTTTTAGGAATGAGATTTGAGATTGCTTTTTAGAGATAAATATTATAGTTAGGATATCGAGATTTTGAATACAAGGGATCAAAATAATTATTTAGCATAAACTTTATCTAAAATTAAAGGGATTGAAACGTATAATTTCATACTCCCTCCGTCCCAGACCAAGGGTCCTCGGGAGGGATTTCACGTTTCTTAAGAATTTTTTTTAAGGTGGGTAGAAAATTTTAGGAGAGAGAATGTAAAAGTTAAATATGTGGTAGGGAATAGGAGAGAGAATGTAAAAGTTAAATGTGTGATAGGAAATAGGAGAGAGAATGTAAAAGTTAAAAATATTTAATAGGAGAGATAATGAGTGGGAGGAATAGTAATGGTTTTTTTGTAAATATATGGAGATGATAAGGGTATAAATATATGGAAAACTTTCCATTTAAGGAAAGGGACTCTTGGTCTGGGACGGACCAAAAGGGAAAGTAGGACTCTTGGTCTGGGACGGAGGGAGTATTTTAGTACTAAGACGTAATTTTCTAAAAACATAAAAGCGATAAATTAGCCATTACTCAAAATTAAAAAGGGTCAAGTGACCTCCATATTTTAGTACAAAATGTAAAATATTTGCAGTAATTATAATATAAAACATTATCATATATTTTTTATTTACGATATTGTCATCCACACATTATAAATATTTACGTCGTAACTACTATAAATGTTTACATTTTATATTGGAATTTTTAAAAAGTGACATCAAATTTTGGTTACATCAATTCCAAGTCATGTGATTTATTGACCTAATGGCAAGATGAATTCAAGCTTTCTACTTTGGGAATAATATAATCACAATGTTGCTCTCCATATTAAAAGGTAAGCAAAAAGAAGCAAAACCTATCCACTTCCAAACTCTTTAAGAAATATAAATATATCTCTTTTAAATTTTTTAAAAAATAAAAGATATTTATCCCCTTCTCTCATCTATTACTTTGCATATAAATAATGTTCGTGTGAACCACTTGCGGGTATATATAGGTGCAAGCAGGCCCGACTATACCTGTTTGAATTTTTTTTAAACACTAAACGACTTTGTGTATCGTACATAGTATAAATAAAATCTTCAGCCAATAAAATTAAAATAGTAAAAAGAGAAAATTAAAAGATTGTATCTGCGACTCAAGACGGAACACGAACGACGGACGGACGGAGGGGCTCTACACCAAAGCTATCGACCGAAGCGATTTACTAATTCGCACTCTTTGATTCTTCCCTATTCAAATATTTAGGTAATAACTTCATCTTTGTCGATTTTTTCATTCTGTTATGTTGATTTCTCAATTAGGGTTAGAATTTTATTTTGATTTTGATTTGAAATTTCGGATTTTCAACCCAATTGGTTCTTTAATCAGAGTTAAATTGTTGAAGTCAGTGTTATGTTTGTTTTGTTTGATCCCATGTGAAAAAAATAGCCAAAAAAAAAAAAAATCAGGAGCACTGCCTTCGAAACCCCATCTTTAATCATTTGCTCCAAACAGTGTGAAAATATAATTCTTTAATTAATTTAAAAAAAAAGTAAATAAAATGACATATATGGGGAACTAAACATTTAAAACTCATAAATTCCAAGTCTATACATCACATAAATAATTTTAAAAAAAAAGTAAATAAAATGACATATATGGGGAACTAAACATTTAAAACTCATAAGTTCCAACTCTATACATCACATAAATAATTGAAAAAAAGGTAAATAAAATGACATATATGGGGAACTAAACATTTAAAACTCATAAATTCCAACTCTATACATCACATAAATAATTAAAAAAAAAAGTAAATAAAATGACATATATGGGGAACTAAACATTTAAAACTCATAAATTCCAACTCTATACATCACATAAATAATTAAAAAAAAAAGTAAATAAAATGAAATATTTGGGGAACTAAACATTTAAAACTCATAAATTCCAAGTCTATACATCACACAAATAATTAAAAAAAAAGGTAAATAAAATGACATATTTGGGGAACTAAACATTTAAAACTCATAAATTCCAACTCTATACATCACATAAATAATTAAAAAAAAAAGTAAATAAAATGACATATATGGGGAACTAAACATTTAAAACTCATAAATTCCAACTCTATACATCACATGCTACTCTTTGGAAAAAATATATTCATTTGTATGCTACTAACTCTAATATTTCTTACATGAAATGTTTTCTATTAATATCTTTGTATTTTTCAATTGAATGAAAACTGTGGGAGAGAGTTAATATTGCTTTGAATATATATCTACTTATCAGTCTTACTTTTATGAAACTACTATAATTGTGGGTATAAATAGATGAATGGATAGGTGTCCCATTATCTCAATTAGCATATTTATTATGCCACTTTGCAAATTTTATGTTTTTATTTAATTTATTACTATTAATAAATGTGGTGTTGGGATTTGATGCTGCCATGGAAAATGGTGTTGATCAGGAGTTGAATCTTCAACTGCTCCACAGGATACTCCGACTAATCTCCTCGGGATGGCTCGCTATGGGACCTACACACATAAGCAACAATGAGCTAAACCGGGGGTGACTCCGGTGAAACCCCTCCGGCGTGAGAATCAGTTTTCAGTTCAGATTTAAGAAGAGTTCTATATTGTAATGGAGAAGAGACAGATTTTAGAGAGAGAGAGAGTGGACTTACTTAATAATGGAGAATTTCACATATTTATACCACCTTGTAATCATAGGCCATACCTGCAAGGACACGTGTCAATCATCCCTGCTAAGTCAGTCAACTACCCTCAGAGTTAGTAAAAAAGTACTGACATTCCCATCATGCTACACTGTTATACATTATGGGGGGTGGGTACCACGTGTCAGTACACCCAAAGGTTGTACCATCAGTCACGTTTGTCGCTAGGCGACAAACCCTTTATTGCGACAAAGCATACCCGGTTACTCGTCATAAGTTATCCCCTTTGGTACCTAAAAATATGGGGACGAATTAATATTCTCGCCAGTTACTCTTCTCGCCTTCATTTGACTTCCTCTATACGCCGCACGTTTGTCCCATGTTGCGCTATCTCAATCTTCTGGGCCAACGTATCGATTATCGCTTAATTGTCACTTAATTTCCAGTTTATTACCCATCTTACTTGACCTATCGGTTTTATCGAACCTTCCTAACTGTTCAGGCCCAACCCATTTATGATAACCATTTCAGTAGCCCCCAATTTCAAGACCTGGATCATTTATGTTCCAGGCGAGAAATTTACATTGCCTATTACTTCCCGCCCGCGGGTAACCACCTCGCACGGCGCTATTCAATGACGTCATCCAAGGGACACGTGGCACACTCCTAGGTCCTTCCACTGACTGACGGTTGGTGTGATGTGACATATGAAAAGACTTTTTAAATTTTGAAATCATTTAATGGGGGGAATTTCAAAATTTTGGGGGCCAATTAATTGTACTGTCCCCTACGAACCTGTTCACATTCCCTTGATATAAATAACCTCCCCACCCCCATTTTGGCCTTTTTCCTTCTCCTCGTCTGAAAAACTTCCTAGGCGATTTCCGGCGAAAGCAGTACGTTTTCCGGCGAACTCACTACCTTCCTTCCTTGACCTTTCCTTCTTTTTACTGACTAAATCCTTGTTCCCCTTTGAAATTCCGCCATAAACGTTCATTCCTTGCCTCGATTCATCCACTAAATCATCCTGGAAAATCACTTCTTTGGCCGGACTTTGAGCATTCCGGCGAACTTACAATCCGTCTTTGATTTCATCAACGATCCTTCCTATTTTCCAGGTAATTTCTTTGCTTTTTGGTTTCCTTTGTTTCTCTCAAATTTTACTTGTTATCATGGCTAGGTTAAAGAACTGTCTTAGAAAAATTAGGTATGGTCAATGTCAGAAAACTGGGGGTATTTATTATTTGACTAGGGGCATCTGGGCGAGAATCCCACGAGACGATTTAGTGAACTGTCTAAGAGTCAATAGAGTAGATCCCGCCATAATTGACGCTATAGAAATTAGGGGTAAATGTTTCCTTCACTTTTCAGCCCCCATGTCAAAAACGTTTTTCTCTCCCCGCGAACTTTGCGAGCACCTTTGTCGCTTCTATGGCCCTCCTACCTATTCTGATAGCTCAGACACTGATTTTCTCGCTGCGAGATCTTTAGCTAATAGATCCCTGTATAAACAAATTGTCTCTTCTTCTGATTCAGGCGAGATGTCTAACTTTGGAGCACCTGGCGCCTCAACCTCTGCTGGCGGACAATCCAATTTACCCACTAATCCTTCTACTTCTAATGTGGCGGGAAGAGACCCTCCAACAAATTCCCTCATCACCCCCTTTCATACCCAATACCACATAGATCACTTAAACTACCATATTGCTAACTATGATGGTGACATGTCGCTACTCTCCATCCGTCAGCGACAAGACGGAATAGTGGTCTTCCCGTCACAGTTAGAAGCGGGTCTTAGGATCCCTGTTGACCCTTTCATCTCTTTGGTCCTTTTCAAAGCTCATGCGGCTATAGCTGAGCTCCACCCCAATGCCATAAGGGTTTTAACTTGCTTTATAGTCGTTTGTCGCGCACTTAGGCGGGAACCCACAACTCATCTTCTCATGGACATGTTTACGGGTTACGCACAAAAAGACAAACAAACAAATGAGCTCCGTATGTCTCTGAAATTCAAAAAACCCAAAATCCTAACCCCTCTTCCCTCCAAAGTCCATAATTGGCAGAACAACCCGCTATTCATCATTTCTCGCGTAGGCTGGACACTCCCCACTGATCTTGAGGGGATTCATCCTAAAGTTGACAAGAAGTGGTCCTTGGATGAGGATGAAAAAAGGTTACAAAGATTGATGGTCAAGCTTCTTACTGACAACAATCCCGCCGATCCTTCGATTCCTCGCTTCTCGTGGCAGCAGATTTTAGCTGACGATGCCCTGCTGAGCCAAGTAGGACTTTCTTACAACTTCCCGCCCTTGCCTCCTAGGGTGGCCATTGAGCATACAGTTTCCTGGTCGGGATGGGAGCTTCATTCGGGCGCGAAATTTGCTTCTGAGTGCACAACATGCGGGAACGGCCACAATGTTTGTCGCTCAATGCGAGAAGTCCTACGTATGATCTTTACTAATTTCTGCATTCCCTCATTTACTAATTTAATCTTATAATGTCAATAATGACTTTTTGCTTTTTGTCGCAGTTCATCGTTCAATGAATATGAATCAAAAGAGGCTAGCACACGGGCAGTCTGAGCAACAGGCCAGACGTTTGGCCGCGGCTAGGAATGCCAGCCTCAAGGCCCTGCCAGCTGACTTAACCATTCCCATTGCCACTACTCTGAGCTGATGACAAGATTGTTCCCGAAAATTCCCGCAGGCGGGCCCCTTCTACCAACCCTCGTCAAAACAAAAGACAACGTACTTCCGCTCCCGCTCCCGCACAAACTCAGGAGAACCTTCCTGAAACTTTAATCTTGGAAGATGAGGAAGAGGAAGAAGATAATGATGAAAATGATGAACCCCAAGACGAGGATGAGATTGTCGCTCCCATGGGGATCCCGGCCGAAGTTGGGGGTTCAAAATGAAGATCCTATAGACACCAACACCCCGCTTTCCCCCCTTGCACACGAGACTGACCCTCCTTCCAATCCCACAGCCTCACCGTCACGCCCTTCGTCTTCCCGCCCACATACCCGTCGCCAGCCCAGCTGGTTAAAAGAAGGGTTCCAGATTCCGGCAGATGAGGAGGGTATGGTGGCTCTTTGTCGGGAAGCCAACGATATCCCCAAACTCAAGGGATTGATAACTGAGCGGCTAGACACAGTTTCTTGCTTGCTAGGCTCCACCGCTCTTAAGCGGTCAAGCGACGCCGAACAAGTCGCTTATGTTGAAGGAGAGAATCCTGCCCACTCCGCCTATCATGCCGGGATCCAACTCTCTTTAGTAAGATATCTTTACTCGCTTTCCTTTTCATTTTAAATTTTTATAACTAACCTTAAACCATAACATTTACTTGCCTTTCTACTTCTCGCAGGCCAGCAGCACTCTTCTGGGCTTAAGCAACAAATGCCTTAAGTTAGAGGGAGAGCTCACTGAAGCTGATCGTGAGCGGAATCTTTACAAACGCAGGGTTGCCAGGCGGGATACCACTATCCAAGAACTCCAGAACTTGCGAACCAAAGCTGATACTGATCTGGCGGAGGGTAAGGCGAAGTTAGAAGAACTTGAAAAGAAAAACAAGGATTCAGAGGAGAAGCTTGCTCGCCTTATTGCTGAGAGCGAGAAGAATAAAGAACTTGTTGCTAAGTTTCCCGAGCTTGAGGCCGAGAATAAACGGCTTAGAGATACAGACTTCGTGCGAGCTAACCAAGTGACCAAACTTCGTGAAGATCTTGAAGCCGCTAAAACCAAAGCAGAGACTGATGAAATGGATGCGTTTGATAACGCTATCCTTCATACTCTCCGAACAATTGCCGCCGAAGGAAATCCCGCCATTACCCCCGCTATGCTGGCCAGATGGGGCTCTGAAACAATTTTCAGCGACAAAAGTCGCAAGGGACATCCCCTTGTTCCTTACAGCGAAGAAGAGTTGGCGCAGCTAGCATCGGAGGATGCCGTCCTTGGCAAAGCCGCATGGCCAGTTCCCGAAATTCGTCCTGACAACATTGTTCCCGCTTGGTCAGACCTGTCTCAAGCAAAGAAGGACGCCCTTAATGCCGCCTACAACGCCCAATGAACTGGCGCTTTCGTTTTGTAACTGCTATCAACTTTTATTTTTGGGCCTGTAACAAACAATTTTTGTTTCCTTCTTTTAAATTTCGCCACCTGTTTTGTTGCAAACAATTAATTTCATTTCTGTTCCCGGCCTTCGCGCCAAAGACAATTTGTAGCTATTTTCTTGTCGCTCTGTTGCGACCTTTTATCTACTGCTTTACTTCTTATGACCTGCTTCTGAAACTATCTCTGTTTATCATAACTTCTTCATGTCGCTTGTTTTTCTTTTGGTAATTCTGATTTTGCTTTGATAGTTCATCAAAGATTGTACCTCTTACTGTATCTCTCCATCTTATCTCTATACACATACTACTCCCTTCAAAAAAGTGAGGCTTGTCTTTAGGCAGCCTCACTCCCAAGTGTAGATTCTCGCCAACTATTTGATGCGACAATTTTCTGCGTAGCCATTCGGCGTATCCATTTGGTGTCTTGGTCTCTAACCAAGATACCTCAATTTAGGCGGCTTGGTCTCTAACCAAGATACCTCAATTTAAGCGGCTTGGTCTCTAACCAAGATGCCGCATCCATTTAGGTGCCTTGGTCTCTAACCAAGACACCACAATTTAGGCGGCTTGGTATCTAACCAAGATGCCGCATCCATTTAGGTGCCTTGGTCTCTAACCAAGACACCACATCCCTTTTGGGCGACTTGGTCTCTAATCAAGCCGCCACATCCATTAGGTGCCTTGGTCTCTAACCAAGACACCACATCCCTTTTGGGCGACTTGGTCTCTAACCAAGCCGCCACATCCATTAGGTGCCTTGGTCTCTAACCAAGACACCACATCCCTTTTGGGCGACTTGGTCTCTAACCAAGTCGCCACATCCATTAGGTGCCTTGGTCTCTAACCAAGACACCACATCCCTTTTGGGCGACTTGGTCTCTAACCAAGCCGCCACATCATTAGTGTGCCTTGGTCTCTAACCAAGACACCACATCCCTTTTGGGCGACTTGGTCTCTAACCAAGCCGCCACATCCATTAGGTGCCTTGGTCTCTAACCAAGACACCACATCCCTTTTGGGCGACTTGGTCTCTAACCAAGCCGCCACATCCCTTTTTGGGTGACTTGGTCTCTAACCAAGCCACCACATCCCTTTTGGGCGACTTGGTCTCTAACCAAGCCGCCACATCCCTTTTTGGGTGACTTGGTCTCTAACCAAGCCACCACATCCCTTTTGGGCGACTTGGTCTCTAACCAAGCCGCCACATCCTTTTGGTTTGATGACGATTGCTTTTCACATTTCTTAACGCACTTCTACTGCTGTCTCCTTTATCCAAACTCTTTATCTTTTGTTAAAACGGCTTCCTTGACAACCTTCGTTCTTCTAACCTCGCCGTTCCAATGACTGTTCCACAAGACAAAACACTTGTCAAATTTTAATGAAAATGGTGATCACAAACAGTATGTCGTTGAATAATTCCTTCCTTCTTCCATCACGTTAACACGTTACATCATGCTAGATTGGCAAATTCTACACAACTTTCCCGTCAATGTGATGTACACAAAAACGCATGACCCCAGAAAAAAGTTACGTAGCTTTTGTTATCTAGAACAAAAATCAAAAGATGCAACTACAAAAGGTTACTACAACTTCATTGATAAAAACGCTTCAAGTGATCAACACTCCAAGCATTCTTTAACTCTTCCCCATCTTGCTTTCTTAGCCGATAGGTTCCTTCTCGAATAACTTGAGACACCTGAAACGGCCCTTCCCACTTTTCATTCAACTTGGTGAAGCCTGGTTTGGGTCCTGTGGCCTCTGCACTCCTTAGCACCCAATCGCCTACATTGAAAGATCTCTTGTTAAGCCGCCTATCATGCTGAGCCTTCATCTTCTGCTTATAATTCACCATCCTCATTCTCGCTTGCAGCCTCCTTTCATCAACCAAATCCAGGTCGTTACATCGCCTCTGACCATTTCTTGCCTCATCATAATAAGTCACTCGATATGTCGGCAAGGCCATCTCGGCCGGTGCCATGGCTTCAGATCCATAAGTCAAAGCGAACGCTGTTTCACCAGTTGAGCCCTTTATTGTGGTCCTTACATACCATAATGCAGTAGACAATTCTTCTAACCATGCTCCGCCCCTTCCTTCCAAATTTTTGCGTAATGCGGCAATGATTTGCTTATTTGCCGCCTCCGCCTGACCATTGCACTGCGGCCTGTATACCGCCGACATCCAATGCTTCACATTCATCCTTTGACATTCCGCGGCAAATTTCTTACCAAACTGTGTTCCATGATCAGAGATAATGGCCCTGGGTAACCCATATCTGCACCAAATGTTTTCTTGAACGAACTTAATCACATTATCCTCGCTTATCGTTGCCAAGGCTTTCGCTTCAGTCCACTTCGTAAAATAATCTACTGCAACGACTACATGCTGGCATCCTCCCTTGGCTTTTGGAAATGGCCCAATCAAATCTATGCCCCACATATCAAAAGCGACAATAGGCGTCTGCTCAGTGGCGGGTTGGCGCGGAATATTCCCAAACCTTTGACACTTCTCGCATTTCCGCACATACTCTTCTGCATCCTTCTTCAAGCTTGGCCAATAATAACCATGGAACAACACCTTCTCCGCAAGAGATCTTGCCCCCGGATGACCTCCGCAGACGCCTTCATGGATTTCAAACAAAACCTTAGCCACCGTCCCCGGCTCTATACACCTCATCAATGGCTTTGAAAAAGATCTTCTATATAAGATTCCATCTTGCACCGTAAATCGCGGGGAAGTCACCTTTACTAGTTTAGCCCTTTCTTCCTCAAGCGGCAATTCACCCTTCTCTAAAAAATCTTTCATGTCAGTAACCCAATTTGCTTCCGTCTCTCCAATCTCCATTACCCTGGATCTATCAATTGCCGGCGTGTCCACATACTCCACCAAGGGATCCACAGCTGCTTCATTTTCTCCACTTCCCGCCGACCTACTCAGTGCATCCGCCTTTGAATTCTCTTCTCGCCCAATTTGTACCAACTCCCAAAACTCAAAATGACTCAAGATGTTTCTCACCAAATCACAATATCTTATTAAAAATGAATTCACCGTGCCATATTCGCCTTTCACTTGCTTAACAATCAACTGAGAGTCAGAATGGACCACAATCCTCTTTACTCCAACATCCCGCGCAAATTCAATTCCCGACACCAATGCTTCGTACTCCGCCTGATTATTAGACACTGGGAACTTGAACCTGAATGCTTTCCTATACTCACATTCCGCATCTGGGGACATCAAAACCATTCCCGCTCCTCCTCTGTTTTTTGCTGACGAACCATCTACATGCAGGATCCAACAATCCTCCGGCCTCTTCTTTTCTTCAATCACACTTGGCTCAGCCCGCTTTGCCATCTTCCTTGTCTCGCGTTCTCAACTACATCGGCCCGAGACTTGGTAAATGAGGTTTCAACTATAAAGTCTGCCAACGCTTGCGCCTTAATAGCTCGACGAGATTCATATCTGATGTCGAATTCCGTCAACTCAATTGACCACTTCAAAAGCCTTCCCGCAGAATCTGGTGTTGCAGAATCTTTCTTAAGGGCGCGTCTGTCAACACCACAATGGTATGAGCGACAAAATAGGCCCTCAACTTCCTTGCCGCCACCACCAACGCATAAGCCAACTTCTCGGCATTAAAATACCTCGACTCAACCTCACTTAATGCTTTGGAAACATAGTATACAGGCCTTTGAATTCCTCCGTCTTCCCTCACTAACACTGCCGCAATCGCATAGTCAGAAGCCGCCAAATAAACAAACAATTCCTCCCCCTCCACAGGGCTACTCAACAATGGTGGCTTCCCCAAGTAAACTTTCATTTCTTCAAAAGCTGCTCCGCACTCCTCACTCCATTCAAATTTCTTTCCGCCCTTCAAAACTTTGAAGAACGGCAAACATCTCTCCGCCGACTTCGAAATAAATCTTCCCAGGACAATGATCCTCCCATTTAGTCGCTGAATCTCGCGAATAGACTTAGGTGGCGACATGTCTAATAACGCCTGAATTTTTTCTGGGTTGGCCTCAATCCCGCGCCTGTTGACCAAGAATCCCAGAAATTTTCCCGCCGTAACACCAAACGTGCACTTACTAGGGTTCAACTTCATTGAATTCCTTCTTAAGTTCTCAAAAGTCTCAGCAAGATCCAACAAGTGGTTTTACTCTCTGGTCTTGATCACCATGTCGTCAATGTACGCTTCTATATTCCGCCCAATCTGCGACTTGAACACCTCGTTCACCATCCTTTGATATGTTGCCCCCGCATTCTTCAAGCCGAACGGCATCATCTTGTAACAAAAATTTCCCTTTGGAGTCCTAAACGCTGTTTTTCGCCTTGTCTTCCTCCGCCATCTTAATCTGGTGGTATCCTGAATAAGCATCAATAAAACCGAACACTCGTGACTGAAATGGAATCCACCAACTTATCAATCTTGGGTAAAGGATAGCAATCCTTGGGGCTGGCATCTTTTGTATTCCGAATCGGTAAAATCAATGCACATTCTCCACTTCTTGTTTGACTTCAAAACCATTACGGGACAAGCCAACCACTCCGGATATTGAATTTTCTCGATTATTCCCGCCTTCAACAACTTTTCCACTTCTTCCAATACTGCCATCTCTTTCTCCGGCGACAAATGCCTTACCCTTTGCTTAAATGGCTCCACCTTAGGATCGCATTCAAACAATGCAGAGCAACACTCTCATCAATACCCTTCATGTCCTCCGGTCTCCAAGCGAATACATCCATATTTTCCTTCAAAATCAACCAAAGCTTCTCGCTCATCCCGCGACAGCTTGCTTGCCAATCTTCACCTTCGCTCGGGAAAATAACAATTGATTTCCACCTCCTCCAACTCTTCTCCCGCCTTGATATCCGGCTCATCCCGCACTGCAGCGCTTTCCACCTCTATTCTTTTCCTCTTCCTCATACCAACAGGAACGGGCTTTTTAAGATCGGCAAAGACATTACAGCAGGCCGCCCCGAGCGTCCTCCACCTCAATGGCTTCATAATCGTCATCGATTCGCTCATAAGTACTTTAACATTTCCTCAACCACTTCTTCTATCCTTGGCTCCTTCATACTAACTAGCCTTACAACCCTGGCATAACTTATATGGGGCGTGGCACTCACTATTTCCATCGCCCAACAATTTTCTTCATCATCATCACTCGGTCCCCCTATGCCGGAATCTACATCCCACCAATCTGATTCCCGCTCTTCCAACATATATATTTCTCGCCCTCCTCTTAACCCCCTTATCACTCGCCCTGAAACTCGCCCTGACACTTGGTTTGTCGCTTCGGCTACCATAGCAGTTCCATTTCTCATACTCTCCGTTATGATCTAATCTGGTTCACCATTCTCCACCTCTACAATCTTAACCATATTTATCTTTAGTGGACTAGATTCTACTTTGGAAGTCAACGAAATTGTACTCTCTGCCTTAGCTTTCAACATCTCCTTTTGTTTTCTTATCACAGTGACCGCCTCACTCTTCAAGCAACCTATCCCATTAGCTGTGGGATACTTCACCCTCTGATGGGGAATTGACAGAACCATTTCAAAACTCAACATGAATGGGATTCCCACTATAGCATTATAAGGAGACACAAGATCAATCACCATGAATTCGACATTCTCGCATCTCGCCAGCTTTCCTTCACCAATTTCAACATCCAACATAATCGTCCCTTTAACTTTAACATAGTGATTAGTGAATCCCTGAAGATATCCCTTATGAGGCACCAAATTTGCCTCTGTATAATTCATCCTTTTAAAAGCATCATAATAAAGCACATTCCTACTTGCCCCAGAGTCCACCATGACTCGCTGCACGATATTATTGCCTGGATACATTGTGAGGACCCCGACCCGGAACCTTCATGTGTCCCGAGTTGGAGCGTCCTCAAACTATCCCAAAAACACTAAACTTTTAAAACTTTGCTTTGACTTTCAAATATAAACATTAATAACATAACCATTTCAAAAGAACTCTACTCCACTCCACATTGGAGGAGGAGTTGACTAACTTTGAAAACGTTCACCTGCTTAGTTACAAAAGACATTGGTTTTAACGTAGAAATGTAAAGTTTATAATTACAAACTCCCAAAAGGAATTATAACAAAATATTTTCTACGCCAACCTAACATACCCAGACAATACCCAAAAGCTCACAAATTAAACTCCTTTCCGTCCTTACTTCGCCCGGTTCTCCCCGTTCCTCGGGATCTAAAACATTAAAGGGAGAGGGGTGAGAATAAATCTCAGCTATTATGAATGCAGAATATGCCAAATAAATGCAACATATAAACAAGTCGCACATAACACCTTGGAAAAGCTATAAACACATTCCATTACCTTGGTTTACCTTTTCCCGTCTCGAACGCAGTCGTACAACATTGGGTATAATAATACTCCAATTATACAGTGAGCTGCTTAAGCAATACTCACGTCTTATAAGACCCGTTTTTCAGGGAACCAAATAAGACAGTAGCAACTCTGTAAGGCTTTTGGCTAACTACAGATGCTATACCCCATCCTGTGGCCACAGGAGGGGACGGCCACAGATATAACATAATCCGATCATATTAGGTCACACTTCCATAATTGATCGTATTATGTTATACCCCCAAATGTCAGCTGACTCACACATTATCAAGCACATAATAGATACTTGAATAAAATCCACAAAAAGGGATAACAATATATCAACATGGTAAAATATACTCATGTCCAACCAATATCATAGTGCAACATTTGCTCAACACACTATGCATAATATAAACAATGTATATGAACTCCATGTAAGGCAAGGAAGTAGCATCAATCCATCCTACAAGGTCATTATACCATAATACATAGCCTCTTGAAAGGTCTAAGTTGAATCTACCAAGTTGGGATCACGATTGTCTAGTTACCAAACTAGGTTATCTAACGTTTTCCAAGCCACATTTAAAGTACTTCCACTATTCCATTTTGATCACTTAAAATGTCATTGTGAAGCCAAAGTATTCTACTTTAATCTAGGTAAAAGATATTTCATTTTGGTTCGAGTTTGATTAGGTTTGAATAGCCCTAAAGTTGAGGTGAACAAATCTGACCAGGGCACGACTCGTGCCCCAGGGCACGACTCGTGCCCAAATTACCCCCTCAGAACCTGGCGTCCCCTTACTGGTCACGACTTCCCTTTATCCAAGGGACGACTCGTGACCTTTACATGGCACGACTCGTGCCGGAGGTCACGACTCGTGCCCTCGACCCAGAAAGGTAAAAACAGCAGCAACAACAACAACAACCTCCCAAAATACCAAAATTCCAACCAAGTGTATTCTAAGTTATGAACCTAAGGGGCATTTCCAACTTTGGTAACTTCAATCTACTCAATTTAATCCATGAAACCATGCCTTAAACCTAGATCAATTCAACTTCCAAAACTCATAATATTTCTATAAACCCAACAAAGTTCTCAATCAACACATTCAAGAAAACAAACACAATAACATTTATCTTCATGATCATTCAAAGAAAGAAAGGTCATAACAACTCACCTTTGGCAAAACAAGATGAAATGGAGCTTTTCTTGGCTTGATCAACTCCTTGAGGTGTTCTACTCACAAAAGGACACTTGGATTTGAATTTGAGCAAGAAATGATCTTGGTAAGAGTTTGTGAAGTGGAAGCTTCCTCAAGCCTTTCCCATGGAGAATGAAGAGAAAAGGAAGAGGAAGAAGAATGAGGGAGGGGATATGGAGGGAGTATGGGGAAAAGGTGTGGGAGTATGGATGTTGTTGACAATGAGGGGAATGGGAGTGATTTAGGGAGGTGTCCCCCCCACTCTAACTATCATCCTAGGCTTTCACTCCAAATTATCATTTTCCTTTAATATTTTCAAAGCATTTAATTTAAAATCCTCCTACTCAATATTTATTCTACATATTAGGATCCTCCTTCCACATTTTACTCATGTTTCTATTATTACTTTTCTTTTTGAACATTAATTTATTTTCCTATCATTCATCCTAACATATGAAATTAATTATATAAAAATAGACACATAATAATAACAATAATAATAAAACACACAATGTGATATTAAAATTAGTGCCTAGGTTTAGGGTCGTTACACTCACTCCCCCTTAAAGAAAATTCGTCCCGAATTTTAAAAAGAAAACTTACTTGGATTTTCAAACAACCACGGGTATTTCGCTCTCATCTCCGACTCTAGCTCCCACGTCGCTTCCTCAACTAAGTGGGTTCTTCCAAAGGACCTTCACTATAGGAATACTCTTAGACCTCAACTCCTTAACCTGGAACTCTAGGATTCTTAAGGGTTCCTCAACATAAGACATGTCCGCTTGGACATCATTGGGGGGAGAACTCAAGATGTGGGAAGGATCATGACAATACTTCCTCAACATCGAGACATGGAAAACATCATGAAGTAAAGAAAGAGACGGAGGCAATGCCAACCGGTAAGCCAAATCCCCAACCTTCTCTAAGATCTCAAACGGACCAACGAACCTCGGAGCCAATTTACCCTTATTACCAAACCTTTTGATTCCCGTCCTCGGAGAGACCTTCAAGAACACAAAGTCACCAACTTGAAAAGATAAATCCCGTCTTCTACTGTCGGCGTAGCTTTTCTGTCTACTCTGAGCCGTCTTCAATCTATCCCGAATCACCTTGATCTTTTCCGTAGAATCTCGAACCAAATCCGGGCCCCAAAGTCTCGCTTCACCAACCTCGTCCCAACACATCGGAGATCGACACTTCCTACAATATAACGCTTCGTGCGAGCCATCTCAATACTAGACTGATAACTATTGTTGTAGGCAAACTCCACTAAAGGTAGATGATCCTCCCACGACAATTGGAAATCCATCACACAAGCCCGTAACATATCCTCAAGTATCTCGAATAGTTCTCTGATCGACCATCGGTTTGAGGATGAAACGCCCGTATCTTGAAACACAATTTAGAACCCAAGGCTTCATGCAATGCTCTCCAAAATCTAGATGTAAACCTCGGATCTCTGTCGGACACAATACTAACCGGAACCCCATGAAGTCTCACAATCTCCTTCATATACAACTGAGCTAACTTCTCTAACGAAAACTTGGTTGATACCGAAGAAAATGAGCCGAGCTTCGTCAACCTATCCACAATAACCCATATAGCATCCATCTTCTTCGCGGTAAGAGGTAAACCTGAAAAAAAATCCATCGAGATCCCTTCCCATTTCCATTCCGGAATATCCAATGGTTGAAGTAGTCCCGCCGGTCTCTGATGTTCTGCCTTAATCTGTTGACAAGTCAAACACTTAGAAACATAATCCGCTATTTCCTCTTCATACCATTCCACCAATACCCACGCTTCAAGTCTTGATACATTTTGGTACTCCCTGATGAACCGCAAACTTGGACTTATGGCCATCCTCTAAAACACGCTTCTTGATTTCCGGCGATGAAGGAACGCAAATTCTCCCTTGGAAAGTTAAAATCCCATCTCTATTCAAAGCAAATTCCCCGGCTTTCCCATCTTGCACTTGATCTAAAATTTTCTTCAATTCCGGATCTCCTTGTTGAGCTTCTTTCAAATCTCCATACAATGTCGGAACGGCTCGAACATTCGCAATGATTACTTCACTCTTCAATTCCCGAGAACTCAAAGCTGTCAAATACGCCTTTCGGCTAATCGCATCCGCCACCACATTGGCCTTCCCAGGATGATAAGAAATTACACAATCAAAATCCTTCAAGAACTCAAGCCATCTCCTTTGTCGGTTGTTCAACTCCTTTTGAGTAAATAGGTACTTCAAACTCTTATGATCGGTGAATATCTCAAATTTCGCTCCGTAAAGATAATGCTTCCACTTATGCAACGCAAATACAATCGCCGCCAACTCCATATCATGAGTAGGGTAATTCTGTTCCGCCGGTGATAACTTCCTAGAGGCATACGCAATCACTTTCCCATTTTGCATCAACACACATCCCAAACCCGCCTTCGAGGCATCACTATAAATAACAAAATTCTCGCAACCATCCGGAAGGGTAAGAACGGGAGCCGTCGTCAACCTCTTCTTTAATTCATTAAAACTTTCCTCACACTTGGAATCCCATACAAACGAAACATCTTTCCGAGTCAACCTAGTCAACGGAGTAGCAATCCGAGAAAACCCCTCAATGAACCTCCGATAATAACCCGCCAAACCAAGGAAACTACGAACCTCAAGCATACGCCGAAGGTTGCTTCCAATTAACCACGGCTTCAATCTTTGAAGGATCCACGGAAATCCCCGAACTCGACACAACATGCCCCAAGAAAGAAATCTGCTCAAGCCAAAACTCGCACTTACTGAACTTGGCGTACAATTGCTTCTCCCGAAGAACGGACAAAACAATCCTCAAATGATTCTCATGCTCTTCCCGAGACTTAGAGTAAACAATGATATCATCTATGAACACTACCACAAAGCTATCAAGGTAAGGCTTGAAGACACGGTTCATCATATCCATAAACACGGCTGGAGCATTAGTCAACCCGAAAGGCATCACAACAAACTCATAATGACCATATCTAGTCCGGAAAGCCGTCTTAGCAATATCATCCGGCTTAATCTTCAATCGATGGTATCCGCTTCTCAAATCAAGCTTTGAGTAGATAACGGAACCTTGGAGTTGGTCAAACAAATCATCTATATGCGGAAGGGGATATTTATTCTTAATGGTGGCTTGGTTCAACAAACGATAGTCAATACACAATCGTAAGGTACCATCCTTCTTCCTAACAAACAAGACCGTTGCTCCCACTGAGACACACACTAAAGCCGAATAAAACCTCGGTCTAACAATTCTTGCAATTGGACCTTCAACTCTTTTAACTCTACTGAGCCATTCTATAGGTGCTTTAGAGATAGGAGCGGTAGGGCACTAAGTCAATACAAAACTCTACCTCACGATCCGAGGCATAGAGTACTCACTAGAAAACACATCACTAAACTCATTCACAACCTAACATGAGCTAACTCGGGAGACTTCTTATTGGAATCTACCACATAAGCTAAGTAACCCGCACACCCTTAGATAGCATCTTTCTAGCTTTTAAGGCGTAAATAACATGTAAATCGAACATAGATTTATCGGCATCAAATATAAAAGTAGGCACATCAGCATAGCAAATGAGACTCGCTTCCTACGACAGCCTACCAAAGCATGGCACCGACTCAACCAATCCATTCCAAGTGATCACATCAAAATCACGGATTGGTAACTCGACCAAATCCACCGGCAATACATGCCCACATATAGTCACATCACAACCACGATATATTAAAGAAGATGCAAGGCACTCTCCCATAGGAGTAGAGACCTCCAACACATAAGGCATAGATTCAGGCAAAATGTGCAATGAGAATGCAAAATGAGATGCCACAAATGAATGGGAAGACCGGGATCTATAAGAATGCGGGCCTTAACTCCCGAGACAGAACTATACCTCTAATGACGGCATTAGGATCGACCTCTCCTCGACCCAAAGCAAACACACGACCTTGGACTCTATCCTTAGGTTTCCCATCCACATCTCTCTTCACACCACTACCTTGCCCCTCAAATCCGGTACCCGAAGCTTGCTTATTCTGTAACTTGGGGCAATTCCTCCTAAAATGGCTCGCCGACCCACACTCCAAACACTTTCCTTGTTTGCTCCAACACTTGTCCTCCGAATGCCCTAGCCTCTTGCAAACCCACATGTTGCCCCAAACCGACCGGAGTCGTACGATTTGCCTGAGTCGCCACATTTCTCCTCGATTCGCTCCCGGTGAATGTCCTCGGCCGAACTCTATTCTCGTCCCGAACCTTGACCTTGGAATCTATTTCTCGTTTCCGCCTTCATTCTTACCACGATGCTCCTCTATGTCATTCTCAATCCGATACGCCATATTCACTGCTGCTTGGAAGTTGGCGAAGTTATGCGTCGATAATCGCTTTGAACTCAACCCTTAAACCCTTCACAAACCGTAGACTCGCCTCTCCTCATCCCGGCACCAAATGAGGACAATATCGGGCCAATTCTGTGAACTTTGCCGAATACCGCGCTATCGTCATGGTCCCTTGCTCCAGTTTCAGAAACTCGCCTTCCTTCTTGTCTCTAGTAACCATCGGTACAAAGTGATCCCGGAACTTGCGTGTGAAGTTCTCCCAAGTCTGCGGTGTCAAATCCCGGTCCCAACCATCCTTCACTACCTGCCACCAGTGCTCAGCGGGTCCTTCCAACTTGAAAATGGCACATCTCACCTTCTCCGCATCCGAACTCTCCATAGCTGCGAAAATCTTATTCATAGCCTCAAGCCACCTCTCAGCCTTCACCGGATCCGGATCTCCGTTGAAGCTAGGAGGAGACATCTTCACGAACTTCTCCAAACCATGTTGCCCTTGCCTGCCTTGATTCTGATTCAGGTTCTGATTCTGAGTTGCCATATGCTGAAGAAACCCTCGGAACATATCCATCATCTCGGCATTCGGATTACCAACACCACCCAAACCCAAATTCTGATCACCATCATTTCCCGCCATAACAACAAACTCCTGCATTAAACACTCGACGTCAGTTATCACACACTCTCACTCAGCTAGACTCTACCCGAGAATTCTAACCGAGCTCTGATACCAACTGTGAGGACCCCGACCCGGAACCTTCACGTGTCCCGAGTTGGAGCGTCCTCAAACTATCCCAAAAACACTAAACTTTTAAAACTTTGCTTTGACTTTCAAATATAAACATTAATAACATAACCATTTCAAAAGAACTCTACTCCACTCCACATTGGAGGAGGAGTTGACTAACTTTGAAAACGTTCACCTGCTTAGTTACAAAAGACATTGGTTTTAACGTAGAAATGTAAAGTTTATAATTACAAACTCCCAAAAGGAATTATAACAAAATATTTTCTACGCCAACCTAACATACCCAGACAATACCCAAAAGCTCACAGCCAAACTCCTTTCCGTCCTTACTTGGCCGGTCCTCCTGTCTCGGGATCTAAAAACATTAAAGGGAGAGGGGTGAGAATAAATCTCAGCAAGCTATTATGAATGCAGCAATATGCCAAATAAATGCAACATATAACAAGTCGCACATAACACCTTGGAAAAGCTATAAACACATTCCATTACCTTGGTTTACCTTTTCCCGTCTGAACAGTAGTCGTACAACATTGGGTATAATAATACTCCAATTATACAGTGAGCTGCTTAAGCAATACTCACGTCTTATAAGACCCGTTTTTCAGGGAACCAAATAAGACAGTAGCAACTCTGTAAGGCTTTTGGCTCACTACAGATGCTATACCCCATCCTGTGGCCACAGGAGGGGACGGCCACAGATATAACATAATCCGATCATATTAGGTCACACTTCCATAATTGATCGTATTATGTTATACCCCCAAATGTCAGCTGACTCACACATTATCAAGCACATAATAGATACTTGAATAAAATCCACAAAAGGGATAACAATATATCAACATGGTAAAATATACTCATGTCCAACCAATATCATAGTGCAACATTTGCTCAACACACTATGCATAATATAAACAATGTATATGAACTCCATGTAAGGCAAGGAAGTAGCATCAATCCATCCTACAAGGTCATTATACCATAATACATAGCCTCTTGAAAGGTCTAAGTTGAATCTACCAAGTTGGGATCACGATTGTCTAGTTACCAAACTAGGTTATCTAACGTTTTCCAAGCCACATTTAAAGTACTTCCACTATTCCATTTTGATCACTTAAAATGTCATTGTGAAGCCAAAGTATTCTACTTTAATCTAGGTAAAAGATATTTCATTTTGGTTCGAGTTTGATTAGGTTTGAATAGCCCTAAAGTTGAGGTGAACAAATCTGACCAGGGCACGACTCGTGCCCCAGGGCACGAGTCGTGCCCACGACTCGTGCCCAAATTACCCCCTCAGAACCTGGCGTCCCCTTACTGGTCACGACTTCCCTTTATCCAAGGGACGACTCGTGACCTTTACATGGCACGACTCGTGCCGGAGGTCACGACTCGTGCCCTCGACCCGTAAAGGTAAAAACAAAGCGGCAACACAACAACAACAACCTCCCAAAATACCAAAATTCCAACCAAGTGTATTCTAAGTTATGAACCTAAGGGGCATTTCCAACTTTGGTAACTTCAATCTACTCAATTTAATCCATGAAACCATGCCTTAAACCTAGATCAATTCAACTTCCAAAACTCATAATATTTCTATAAACCCAACAAAGTTCTCAATCAACACATTCAAGAAAACAAACACAATAACATTTATTTTCATGAGCATTCAAAGAAAGAAAGGTCATAATAACTCACCTTTGGCAAAACAAGATGAAATGGAGCTTTTCTCGGCTTGATCAACTCCTTGAGGCGTTCTACTCACAAAAGGACACTTAGATTTGAATTTGAGCAAGAAATGATCTTGGTAAGAGTTTGTGAAGTGGAAGCTTCCTCAAGCCTTTCCCATGGAGAATGAAGAGAAAAGGAAGAGGAAGAAGAATGAGGGAGGGGATATGGAGGGAGTATGGGGAAAAGGTGTGGGAGTATGGGTGTTGTTGACAATGAGGGGAATGGGAGTGATTTAGGGAGGTGTCCCCCCCACTCTAACTATCATCCTAGGCTTTCACTCCAAATTATCATTTTCCTTTAATATTTCCAAAGCATTTAATTTAAAATCCTCCTACTCAATATTTATTCTACATATTAGGATCCTCCTTCCACATTTTACTCATGTTTCTATTATTACTTTTCTTTTTGAACATTAATTTATTTTCCTATCATTCATCCTAACATATGAAATTAATTATATAAAAATAGACACATAATAATAACAATAATAATAAAACACACAATGTGATATTAAAATTAGTGCCTAGGTTTAGGGTCGTTACATACATAGTGATGATAATTGGCTGACTCCCATGGCTTTTGGTAACAGCCAATTCTCGCCTGGAAAAACTGATCACCCTGTCTTGACTGGCGGGGAACTGAGGAACATCAAACGTATGCGTCAAAGTCATGATTTGGGTATTCAACTGAGACACTTATTTGGGTAAAGGGTCGTGAATGACATCTACCAAATTTCTCTCCGGCCTACGTTGATCATCCCGCCCAACATTCTCCTCCAAATACTCCTGCAGAAAACCCCTGTCAATCTTCCCCTGAATCAATCTCCTCAAATTATAACAATCATCAGTCTTGTGCCCCTTATCTTTGTGAAATTCACAGTAACTATTCTGATCTCTAGACGGACCAGTTCCTGGTGTAATAGGAAAAGGTTCGGGCAGATTTATTTTCTTCATGATCTCGCTAATAGGAGTGTTCAACCGGCTATACTTGATGTCTGTCTTTGGCTTAAACTCTCTCTGACCCCCCGTGCGCCCTTCTCCACGGCCTCCGTTTCCTCCCGTTTGACTTGCCCCTCTATTGCCGCCAAACCCTCTTCTATCATCTCGCACTATCTCCACCCTTTCGCTCGCCACTTTCTTGACGGCCTGACTCGCAATTGTACCCCCCTTTGTCTTAACTCTAGCTCCACTACAAAATCCTCGCACTCTTTCATACAACTCCCCCGTAGTCTTTGGCAATCTCATCCCTAACTCCCGCTTGAAGTGACCCGGCCAAACGGTGTTATACGGCATGATTATCTCGCCTTGAGCGATGTCGGGAACTTGATTGGCCACTCCTACGAACCTCGTCTGTGAAAGTCGCAATCCCTTCCCCATCCTTTTGCTTAAGACTGCACAACTCCGTCTTTGAATCTGGTTGTGATCCCGACGCACTAAATCTCGCCAAGAATTTCTCCACTGAAATCTTGATACCCCGTTATAGAATCTTCAGCCGTACTAAGAACCAATCCAATGCATGATGCGAGTGCTCACCAATGCTCGACATAAAATTGCTTCATTCTCGCCAATAGCGACATGGTTGCTTCAAATCCTCCCACATGAGAGTTCTTGCTCTAGATTTTCCTGAATAACTTGATAAAGTTGGCATTCGGAAACTTGGGTCTGGGGCAACACCTTTGATATTTTGGGTGAAAGGAGCCAAAAAAGGCTTTTTCCCTTCCACTTTCTTTATTCCCGCCTCTAAATCCTTAATTTTCTTCGCCATCTCAGCCATCTCATTTCTTAACCTTTGTTCCTCTTCCTTCTTAGCCTTCTCTGCCTCACTAGCCTTGGCCAACTCTGCGGCTTTCATGGCTTCTACGAGCTTCTCGCTTCGCCGCCTCACCGCCTCTGCAGCTCTCTGCTCCCTTTCCTTATCATAATCTTTATCTTTCCTATCTTGTCGCCGTCGCTCCCTATCCCTCGGTGACCTCTCACGATGTCGCCTAGCATCATGACGTCGCGATATCTGGGTCCTTTCCTTACCGCGTCCCTCGTCGTGCGTGGAGCCGCTAGATTCATTGCTGTCATATTCAAAGTAATACGATTCTTCTTTGGAGTTGCCTGGCTTATGGTATATTTTCTTTCTCCTCTTCTTTCTTGCTTCCAAGTCATCATCTCGCCTTCGATTTTCTGCTAATCTCCTGGGCAGCGGCGTATCTACATTCGGTCTTGGTCTATTAGCCACGCTAGCGCTAACCTCTCGATTTTGCCCGCCGACATGGGACCTTCCCGCTCGCCCATTTAGTAAATCCTCAGGAATGTGGGAGGGCTCCACATGTAACTCCTTCAATTGTTGATTATTGGCGAGGACATGCATCCACGCCTCATTATCCGCCCTTAACTTTTCAATCCTTTCTCTTACTTCTGCATTCTTTGACTTCGCGGGAACTTGGCCTTCATCTACTGCCTTGGCTCTTTCCACTCTCACCCTTTCCTCCTCCACCCTAGCCCGCCTAACACTGGTGTTAGTCTCAGACGTATGGACCTCCACCTCTCTTTCAGATCCTGCTTCAGCTCCCGCACGAGCATCCTTTGCATTTGGGGTTGCCAATGTTAGGTTCTGGGCCACCCTAGAGGGGGTAGCTTTTTCTTGTCCAACCACCATAACTTGCTTCCTGAAATAAATACCACAAGTCACTTTCTGAAAACAAAATGCCTTTAATGCATGCACTAATGAACTTACAACCTTTATAGCCAAAGACAACTTTATGACTTCCTGAAATAAATACCACAATCCAAAAAACACCTTTAACAAGTACTATCTGAGAATCCTCCTTGGTTTTCTAATCAACTAGCCTTTACTCCTTTGACCAAACTGACAATTAGAATCTTCTGGGCTCCACCAACAAAACAACAACAGTGCTCCATCTTCTCTCTCACCTCCGGCAGCCACCAACAACCTCCCAAACTTCACCTAGCCACCCAAAGAAGAAACGCTCAAGTCCCGGCAACGGAACCAACTGATGCTGCCATGGAAAATGGTGTTGATCAGGAGTTGAATCTTCAACTGCTCCACAGGATACTCCGGCTAATCTCCTCGGGATGGCTCGCTATGGGACCTACACACACAAGCAACAATGAGCTAAACCGGGGGTGACTCCGGTGAAACCCCTCCGGCGTGAGAATCAGTTTTCAGTTCAGATTTAAGAAGAGTTCTATATTGTAATGGAGAAGAGACAGATTTTAGAGAGAGAGAGAGTGGACTTACTTAATAATGGAGAATTTCACATATTTATACCACCTTGTAATCATAGGCCATACCTGCAAGGACACGTGTCAATCATCCCTGCTAAGTCAGTCAACTACCCTCAGAGTTAGTAAAAAAGTACTGACATTCCCATCATGCTACACTGTTATACATTATGGGGGGTGGGTACCACGTGTCAGTACACCCAAAGGTTGTACCATCAGTCACGTTTGTCGCTAGGCGACAAACCCTTTATTGCGACAAAGCATACCCGGTTACTCGTCATAAGTTATCCCCTTTGGTACCTAAAAATATGGGGACGAATTAATATTCTCGCCAGTTACTCTTCTCGCCTTCATTTGACTTCCTCTATACGCCGCACGTTTGTCGCATGTTGCGCTATCTCGATCTTCTGGGCCAACGTATCGATTATCGCTTAATTGTCACTTAATTTCCAGTTTATTACCCATCTTACTTGACCTATCGGTTTTATCGAACCTTCCTAACTGTTCAGACCCAACCCATTTATGATAACCATTTCAGGATTCTAAAAGATGTGTACAATTGAATACCACAAAGGCAAAAAATAAAATAAAATGAATTAGAATGTTATTCATTGTCATTACTATTGTTTTTCTTCATAATCATTTGAATGCGGAATAAGTCATTTTTAATTCTTACAAAAAGAATATAATGTATTAACACCCTTCTTTCAAATTAAATATCGTATTTGACTTGTCAACATTTAAAAAAAAATAAAAAAATTATACATTCGTATAGTGAAAAGGTTACATTAGGTCTCTCTTTTTTTTTTTTTTTTTTTTTGTTTAGAGACATACTCCCCCCGTCTCGCCCGAAAGGGTACTTTTGGTCAACAACAGTTAATTTTGATCCAAACATTAATACAAATTTAATTATTATATTGAAATTCTAAAAATTGTTATTGATAAATCATTAAATGGTTTATGAATAACAATTTTTAGAATTTCAATATAATGATTAGATTTGTTTGGGTTAAAGTTAACTGCTGTTGATCAAAAGTGTCATTTTGAGCGGGATGGAGGGAGTAATATTTATTTTTAAATCAATTAAAAAAATATGATATATATTATGGTTAAGTTCATGGTTTGATGTGATTTGGTGTTAAAGCATGATGTAGATCGTTTATGGTTGAGGTAGCACTATTAATAAGAAAAATTATGAGCTTTAATTGCAAAAGACAAAAGTATAAGGACCACATAACAAATACTTACATTTAGTAGTTGCTAAATTAATTATTAGTACTACGGTACTACCCCTCTTTTAATAATTGAAATTCCCATTTTCTTATTTTTCCTCTCTCTGTCCATTATCTGTTTATTCACTTCACTTTCTCTACTACTCTCTCTCTCTCTCTCTCATAAAATGCTTCAGAATAAACAAAGCCGATCGGAGTCCGACGACCTCCGTCTACCCAACCTCATCTCCGTTCTCTGATTCCCGGCAAATATCCGGTCACATTTCTCACCGGAATGTTAGATTCCGGCCACAGCACTCACAAGGTCTTGATCGCTTCTCTGACTCTCTCTCTCTCTCTCACTCTCCACCCACTCTCTCTCTCGCTCGCAGTTCTAAGCTGGCTTTTAGGTCGCAGCCTTTTTGCACTCTCTTTCGATCTCGCTTTTTGAAGGTTAAACGAATCTGATTCTCTCTCTGTCTGTCTACCGTAAATTGCAGCCTTTTTTCGTGTTTTTGAATCTCTAAAATTCCTTTTGTAATTGCAATGCCTAGCTTGTTAGTTTTATCTGTTGTGATTTATTTGTAGCTTTTTAAACTTTATTTTATGCTGTTTAAAAATTTGTTTTTTTCAGGATTTTTAAATTATACTCCATTTGTTGTCTCTTGCTTTGAAAGTACATTTAAGCTTACATAAATTAGGGCTATTCGTTTTATTTGAATAATTTATTGATTAATTGTCGGTGTGAGTTTGAGTGAATAGTTGGTTTGTTTGTCTTTTAGATTAGTGTGTTCTTTAATTAATTTTGATTTTGGAGTTTATCGAAGCATTTTTTGACCGCTGATGTGATGTTTCATTCAAAAAATGCTTCCTTTACCTCCTCTACTTCTCTCTGTTGAAGTGTGCTTTTATCGATCTTAGTAAGAATCATCGGGTTTATTTGGTGCATATGGGGTGGATTTGAATTTGAAGTTTGAAGCTCTTTCACTGTTGAGGAGCATCATTTGTCCATATTGTTACCAGGTTGGGATTGTCTTTTCATCTTTTTCTACTCAAAATTTGGGGATCGATTATCAGATAAATACAGCTGATGCATAATTTTGATTTGACCTCGTCATGTTTGCTATGACTCTTGCTTTTGCCTTTTAAATTGTACCATGTTCTTACAAGAGACAAAGGATATTTTACTTTATAAACTGAAGCATGTGATTTGCAGCCTTGCAGGTGTTAAAATGAATGGAGTTCAGAGCGGGAAAAATTTTAACCTTGAGAAACCTGTCCCAGGATGCTTAGGGAGGGTTGTTAACCTTTTTGACTTGAATACTGGGGTGGGAGGAAACAAGCTGCTTATGGATAAGCCACACCTTGATGGTGATTTACTTTGCCTGTTTCTCCTTTATTAATGAGCTATTGTACAATTAATGTGCATACTGTTTTTGAAGTGTCCTTTTGATAATATCTTTATGTAGTTGTCATCTTAAGGTTGTTGGTTTTCGAGATAGAAATTCTAGTTTGTATGTGTTCTTCCATCTGCAATGGGCACCTTTAGTTTTATGTCCAGCTGGTTATGGTTTAAAAAGAACTTTCAATTTCCCTCTTAAATGATTCTTCTGAGCAACATACTAGGTATTCAGAAATTATGTGAGGTTTACCTCATTTCTTGACCTTCAATTCTCTTTGTATCCTTTTGTTCTTCTATTCTTACTGATGTATCGATCATATTTCTTCTGCCATCTCTGTCACTGGCATTAGAGGCTTCATAACTATTTCTGACATGGTAGTAATTGTTGGACAGGTTCGCCACTGTCTAGGAGCCGATCTGATGTATTGAGGATGAGCCCACTTGGAGATCAAATGGAGGATAAAGTGGTAAATACCTCAAATTATTACTCGAGTTTTCTCTCAGAGATATGATAAACCTAATTGTTTGTATATGGTTTTGGGAGTACTGTTACTGAGTCATGCTATTGTTTCTGCATGTATGGCGGTGTGCCAGATGGTGTCCGAGTTAAGAAGACCCTCTCCAAATAGGAAATCAAATGGAACACCCATAAAGATGCTCATAGCTCAAGAAATGTCGAAAGAAGTGGAATCTAAGCATAATCCACCCAGTTTGGTTGCCAAGCTAATGGGGCTTGATGCCCTCCCCCAGCAACAATCCAATTCAACCTCACGCAGAGGACATTCAAGAGGTTCTTCACGAAGCCATTCAGGTATATCCATGGACTTTTTGCAGCAAGAACATGGATTCTTAGATGCAAGAACACCACATGAGATGCATCATTACCCCGAGCAGAAAGAATACAAAGATGTTTATGAAATATGGCAGCAGTCTGGCAAAACTGATTACGTGAGAGAGATATCGCCACAGAAGGGGAGATATAACGAAACCAAGAACGAAAAAAAGATGGATCTTGTTCGTCAGAAGTTCATTGAAGCAAAACGTTTGTCCACTGATGAAAAACTTCGCCAGTCAAAGCAATTCCAAGATGCCATAGAAGTTTTAAGTTCCAATAAGGATTTATTTCTCAAGTTTCTGCAAGAACCTAATTCTATGTTCTCCCAGCATCTATATGATTTACAGTCTATTCGTCCTCCTGATACAAAACGTATCACCGTTCTCAGGCCGTCGAAGATGGCAGAGAGTAATAAGTTTACTGGATCGGGGAAGAGAAACGAAAAACAGAATAAGGAAACTGCCCGAATGGCTCATCTCAGTGGGTGGGAGAAGAACAGTCCTGGATTTTCACCACCTCCAGAATGTTGTAAATTTGATGATATCCCAACTCAAGCAACTCGTATTGTGGTATTGAAACCTAGCCCCGGGAAGCCTCAGGACATCAAGACTGTCAGTTCACCCCCTTCCTCTTCACTAAGAACATCAAATGATGAAGAGTTCTATGGGTGCCTAGTAGACAGTGAGGCACTAGAACCAAGAGAAGTTGCGAAGGAAATCACGCAGCAGATGTGTGAGAATCTGAGCGGGCACAGAAGAGATGAAACATTGCTTTCTTCTGTTTTTTCCAATGGTTATATTGGTGACGAGAGTTCATTCAATAAGTCCGAAATTGAGTACACAGGAGGAAATCTGAGCGATTCGGAAGTCATGTCACCAACCTCAAGGCATTCATGGGATTACATCAATCGATTTGGTAGCCCTTATTCAACTTCCTCCTTCAGCCGTGCCTCCTATTCTCCAGAATCATCTGTTTGCAGGGAAGCTAAGAAGCGACTCTCTGAACGATGGGCCATGATGGCATCTAATGGTACTTGTCAAGAACAAAGACCCGTGCGGAGAAGCTCAAGTACATTGGGTGAAATGCTTGCTCTTTCAGATCTAAAGAAGTCAGCAAGACCAGAGGACGAGAATATTGTAAAAGAACAAGAATCTAGGGGATCCACTTCATGCTTGACTAGTGATTGGAAGAAAGATGAAGCAATTGATAATTCTCCTAAGAACCTCCTAAGGTCCAAGTCTGTTCCCGTGTCTTCTACATTGTCTGGTACCAGGCTTTGCGTGGAGGCAGCAGATCCTGAAAAGGGCAAGAAAGATGGATTGAAGGATGAGGCAAAGGAAAAAAATGTGAAATCAACATTCAAGGGGAGAGTTTCAAGTTTATTTTTCTCGAGGAACAGAAAGTCTAGCAAAGAGAAATTACAACTTTCCAACAATGAGCCTCAATCTGCTGGATCGACTAGCGATGCCTCTCAGTGCCTTAATGACAGAGATGTCGAAATGGAATTCACAGCCGGAGTTCAGGGGTCGTTCGGTAAAGCCTCTTGCCACGATTCACTGAATGTTGGACCAAAACAAGGAATCATTCTACCCAAGGTATTTCTTCTTAAATGGTAGTGTCATTTTGTTACTTTCTGATAAATTGTACTCCTACTATGTGGTATATCTTCTTCGTTTTTCTTGTTAGGGGGGGGGGGGAAGGGGAAGTATTAATGACATTCAAGTTGGGAAAACTTTCTCTTGATCATTTATGTAAAAGACATTGAGTAACTAGGGTTTACAAAATATTGAAAATTTTAATGAAACACAATTTATTTATCTCATTTCACGAGTTTGAATAAAGCTATTGGAACTGAATATTGATAGACTTGATGAAAACTTGGGCATTCATTTGTTCTTAAAATATTATATAAACTATGTAAATAGATCCTTGACTACCTTTTGCAGGCTGGATTTTCTGTTACAAAAACTTTGGGGCATGGAAGCTCTAATGAGAACCAGGACCAACCAAGTCCAATTTCAGTCTTGGAACCACGTTTTGAAGAGGATAACCGCTCAGCCTGTTTACTTTCCAGCAATTTTAAGCCAGACCAGCACGGTAATTCTCTTCTCATAGCTGCATTGACTTTCTCATTTTCTGCTATCATCTCTTCATGCAACATACTCCCTCCGTCCCATATGTAGAGATAATTTTGAATAAACTTGGACTAATAATCTATATTAATTTATTTATCCTAGTGGAAATTTAAAATTGTTATCGGTAGTATTTTAATGGTGTATCAATAACAAGTTTAAGAATTTCATTTGGATGGTTACTTATTTCTAAATCTATGGTCAAAGTTCTTTCAAAATAACTACTAAAAAAGTAGGATTATCTTTATGGGATGGAGGGAGTATTAAATTGCTAGTTTGCACCTTAATTATCCTCAGTTCATGCTAACATGTACGTTCCCATGCCAATGTGCATATTTCGGGGCTATTATGCTAATGTGGTTCATTATACATATTGCTTGTGTTAGCAGGAGTTAATCCTCTTAAGTCCAATTTAATTGACAAATCACCACCCATTGGATCCATTGCTCGAACTCTATCATGGGAGGATTCAGCTATGGAGACAGCAACTTCATTTCCATTAAAACCCTCAGTGGCACCCATGGGAGCCGAAGAAGAAGAACAGGAATGCTTATCCCTTGTCCAAACGTTACTCTCAGCAGCCGGCATCGACAACGGTGCCCACTCCGACTTGTTTTTATCCCGGTGGCATTCGCCCGACAGCCCTCTAGACCCATCTTTGAGGAATAAATATGCGAATTTAAACGACAAGGACATAATGTATGAGGCCAAGCGAAGGCAACGGAGGTCATTCCGAAAACTCGTTTTCGATTGCGTGAATGCAGCATTAGTGGAATTAGGTGGGCACGGGCCGTGCAGTGGGCCTCACAGCACGATCGAGGATTGCACATCGTCATCAGTAATGGTGGAGATCGTGTGGGCCACGATGAAGGAGTGGATATCAGGGGACGTGAGGTGTGTTGTGTGGGGGGATGATGATGGTGGGGACAATAGCGGTGTGGTTGTGGAGAGGGTGGTGAAGAGAGAGGTAGTGGGTGGAGGTTGGATGGAGAATTTGAGGTTGGAGATGGAGAATATTAGGAAAGATATTGAAGGCAAGTTGCTGGAAGAGCTTGTGGAAGAGGCTGTATCCGAATTGACAGGTAGGTAGGGTGTGACACTTTTATTGCATTTCCTCGTCCGCCTTTTGGTTTTATTTACTTTTTATCTGTAACACAATTATTTGTGTATTATTATGCCATTCTAAAGTTGATGGTCCTTCCACTGTCATTTGTTCAGTGCTACAATTGATTTATTTCTATCATCTAGTAAATATATACTCCCGCTGTCCCGGTAGTAAGTTCACGGTTACTGTTTGCGCGCAAATTAAGGAAAAAGTCAGTGGAAAAAATGTTGTGAGTATGAAAAGTGAGGTTGGAGAGAGAACGTGGGGTAGGAAATAGTGCTTTGATTGGTGTTGTGAGTATAAAACTAAAGTAGGAGAGAGAATTAGCGGGTGAAATAGTAAAGATTTTTTGTCATTTTAGGAAGTGTGAAGTTTGTAATGAAACGTTCAATGAGGAATGAGGAAAGTGTGGTGTGGAGGTTGTAGTGGGACGAAGGGATTATATGGCATAATAGTTTTTGTAGTTGCATTCTGTTTAATCCATTAATTGGAACTCTATCTGGAAAACTAGATAGTTATACCCTGTGTAATATTCTTCTCCCGTTACTGTTACAAAAATGAATGTCCATTTTTATTCTTTATCAAAAAATGAAAATGAAACCCCCCCCCCACCCCATTAGCCTATACTTCCTTCTTCCCAATTGATACTACACTTTGTATTGGACACGAGAATTAAAGAAAAGTCTTAATGAATTGGACACGATAATTAAACAAAAGTGTTGGTGAATTAAGTGTTTTGAATATGAAAAGTGAGGTATAAGAGAAAGTGAAAAAGGGATTTATAAGTGTTAGGTTGTTGTGACTGTCAAAATGAGTCTTATTTAATAAAAAAATATTATATTATAAATTTTTTATTTTAAAAATGTAATTTTTAATAAAATATTAAAAGGGGAGAGTGAAGTTTCAGTTGAAAAGGAGTAGGAAGGAGTATATATATACGCATGTACATATACACGGTCCTTGTGATAAAGATTGAGATTCTCCCTCAAAATCAATTGATAATGATAGGAGTGGCCTAAAATATTTATATGTCAATGCTTGATTAGTTAATTTGCGACGGGGGATAATTGCTCAAATACGTTTCCTTTACGCGTAACCAAATTTTTGGGATTATGTGTTAATATATAATTGAATGACTTAAAATATCGTGAATCTATTTTAGGTTCGTACATTTAGAGTAAATATCGTGGCTCTCGTTTGAACTCGCAGAATATCGTGGCCTCTTTTATTATTGTGGAGGGGAGGGATGGTCCTGGCATTGTTGGGGGATTCTACAGGCCGGTTAACTCAAGCTGTGTCGTCTAGTACTGTCTTGGTTATTAAAAATAGAAAATTAGTTAACAAGATCTTACTGGTTAATTTCAAATAAACATACTCCTGCTGTCACTATCTGTAGCTGCTCTGCAGATATGGACAAATGTGGCCGTAATTGTGGGCTTTTTCTGTGTGAGTGACACCATAATTCTGGGGGTTCCCATTAACCCTAATATCACGGTGAGTATTTTTGTCAGTCAATAATAAGACGGTCTTATAGGAAGGGGAAAAAAATGAAGTTATACCACAAATGTCCTAAAATAATTGTTTATTTTAAAAAAAATATTGTTTCAAAAATATATGTGCAGTTTACGAAAAATAGATATTTTAATTAGGAACGAAAAAAGGATATCCTAAATTGTACGACTTTGGTAGCCTTTTAATTCGGATTTATGTTTCTAAATTTTAAATAGATGGGAGAGAGAACAAATCAGACAGAGTTGGATTGAGTATGTATTGTACTAGTAAAAGCTCGTGTTCGAGGACACGTATTTTTTTTTTTAATTAAAAAAAAATTTAAAGGGCAAAATGGGAAAGGGGCAAAATGAGAAATTGGTCACTTGATACTTTTCACACAACTGTTCACGGACCACTACCATTTACTCCCTCCGTCCATGTAGAAGCGTCACCCTTTTAGGAGTGGCGCGCAAATTAAGAAAAAGTGTGGGAAGAAAAAATGTTGTGAGTGTAATTTAAAAATAGGAGAGAGAATTAGTGGAGGAAATAGTGAATTTTAAAAGTGTTGTGAGTGTAGAGGAGAGAGAATTAGTAGAGGGAATAGTGGATGGGATAATAAAATATTAATAAAAGTTTTCTTTTTAGGAAAGGGTGACGCTATAAACGGGACGCCATTTTGGGTAAAAAGTGACGCTTCGACCGGAAAGGAGGGAGTATAGTTTTATACTATAGATTGTTTACTTCTTAGGTGGCTTGTTACTATTATTATTATTTTTATTCATTTTTATTTTTTGTTCTAAATTAAGTTGAGAATATTGTGATAAAGACTTGGCTATAATAATATAATAAAGTAAACAAAGGTGTTGATCACTCAGATATGACAAATTATGGAAATTGACTAGTGTGATCCATCCTTTAATATACACTACTTATCTTTATTAATTATTATTCTATTCTAAGCACCTACCACGTACCATGTGCATGTGCATGGACTATAATTGTGCAAAATGTACTATTTGGCGGTGGAAATTGACATTTAACCTGCCCCCAACGGTCTCTCCATTATATTTTCTATGTCCCACAATAATTTCTTTACTTCTTTTTTTTTTTGAAAGAGTATGCTAAAATATTATGTTTATCAATTTTAATCACCTTTTTACTCCAAATTACTATATGATTAACTGTATTATTATTTTTTTCAAACAATCTTAACCCTCTTTGCAATTTTTTTTTATTTTTTTTTTTTGACTTCATGGCATATGGATGATATATAGAATCTCAAGTAAAAGGAAGGAAGATCAAATCTTTCACTAGTTCAAAAGTTGACATCATGTGTTAGCATAGAATAACGGTACAAAAATTTTGAATGTGGAAATTTAGATTTGACATCACCAAAGAATCACGCAGACGTGTTTCTAAACAGAGTAACTGGACTGGAGCCAGGTAAAATCAGTGCAGAAATTTACCTTTTTTACAGCGAGAGAAAAGGTAAAAACAAACAAAGTGGGTTATAAACAAAAGCAATGTCCGCACCTGTATGTGTAAATCATGTATGTAGAGCCATGTGCTTAAGATTCTGTGTAACTGCTTTAGTTTTTTTTTTTTTTTAATTAATTATGATCAATATTAATAACTAGTATGCGAAGGCCTAAAATGTTACTCCCTCCATCTCATTTAAAATGTCTCAACTTTTTTTTGGGGTGTCTCATTTAAAATGTTTCAATTCAAAAAATGAAATTTTTTTTTAATTTTTTATTTGTGGAATTCACTTGTCATACTCACAATAAATATCCACTAATTATTTTCTACCCCACTTTCTCTTTCCTACATCACTTTTCATACTCACACTATACACTTTTTACATTATACTCCCTTTGTCCCAATAATAGCTCCACCCTTTTGGGTGGACACGCAAATTAAGAAAATTGGTAAGTGGAGAAAATGTTATGAGTGTAATAGTAAAATAGGAGAGAGAATAAGTGGAGGAACTAGTAAATTTGAAAAATGTTGTGAGCATAAAAGTGAAATAGGAGAGAGAATGAGTGGATGTAATAGTAAAAATTCTTTGTCATTTTAGAAATGTGAAGCTTCTAACGGGAAGCCCTTTTAGAAAATTGGTGAAGCTTTTATTGGGACGGATGGAGTATATATTTATTCCTTAATTCCCGTATCGAACCCATTTTGGGACATTTAGATTGGGAAGGAGGGAGTACTTATTTCGTCCTAAATGAATTATTATTTTAAATTTAAGATTTTTTTTTTGTAAATGTTAATTTTTAATAAATAAAAGATATAAAAATTCACACTATTCACTCTCAAAATTATAGTTTTGCCAGTATAATGAATTATGAAAAAAATCATTTAGAGACAATTTTTTTTAAAAGGTCTTTCATTTAAATTTAAGAACAAAGTTGGCCATCGGACAAAGAGAGTAAATTATATGAGTCACTTATAAACATATACTCCCTCCGTCCCACTTCATTTGAGACTAAAAAAAAGGGCACAACTATTATGGAAAAGTGATGTAAGAAAGAGAAAAAGGTAAATGTTGTGAGTATGAAAAATTAAATAGGAGAGAGAATGAGTGGGAGGAATAGTTAGGAGAGAGAATATTGTGAGTGAAAAAGTAAAATAGGAGAGAGAATGAGTGGGGTAAATAGTGAAGATTCCTTTCCATTTTGGGAAGTATCAATTGAAGTGGGACGGACCAAAAAGGAAATAAGTATCAATTGAAGTGGGACAGAGGGAGTATGGAGGAATTCTTCGTCCGAAATGATATTCACACTTTTTTTTTTTTTTTTTGTTGCTTTGAGCAATCATTTTAAATTAATTAATTATCAAACATTTAAAAGTGGTATTGATAGTACTTATCTTCAATAACGAATTTCAAAATTTTATTATGATAATGAAATTAATGTAAATTTATTGTTTAAAATACATTTGCATTAATATTAAAAAAAATGGAAATATTATTTTGGACAAATTTTAATTGTAGAAGACTAGGAGCAAAAAAATGAAGGAAAATGGTGGGAGTAGGTGAGAATTTGGCGCCACAAAATGGAGTTCTCGTGATTGATAGATATCCACATGGAACTCACTGTACTGTGGGTGTGGGGTACAAGTGGTACAGTACAACACTAACATATTCTTTGTAAAGAGTAAATACATCCAATAAAAAAGACAATAATACACCAAATATTAGAGAATATATATTTAAAAAGTTGTAAATTGTTGGGTGCAAGCAACTAACAAGAAAAAGGTGGTGAAAGGGACTATGATTTTCTTTGAGTGAGTTACAGCTCAAGAACAAGGACAATTGTGTCACTATGTGTGTGAGTGAGTGAGTGAGTGAGTGAGAGAGAGAGAGAGAGAGAGAGAGAGAGAGAGAGAGAAGGGGAGTGTGTAATCAAACTTATGTTGCTAAGCAAGAAATGGTTGTTTTGGAGGCAAGACAAAATGTAACTTATGTTGCTATATATAAAGATAAGATGTAACTCATTTAGGCTCCGTTTGTTTGGGGGAAAATATCCGAAAAATATTTTCCCCATTTTTCGATGTTTGTTTCGCACCGAAAAATGGAGAAAATATTTTACGCTAAACATGTTTATCTCATTTTTCGAAAAACATTTTTATTTTCCTGAAAATATTTTGCAGGAAATCATTTTTCGGAAAATATTTTACGCTAAACAAACGGAGCCTTAATATAGACTCCACATACTCTGAAGAATGAGGAATTGGGGAGCGTGTAATCAAACTACACAACAATCTGTCAAATCGGATGTAACTTAAGTTACTATAAAATGTAACTCTCATGTCACTATAAAATGTGGTCGATAAAAAAAAGTGAATTCTTTTTGTCCATTATGAATGTCAATAAATAAAAAATTCAATGTTACTATTGATCAAGAGTAAATTTGAATTCTTTTTAGAAATCCATTTTGGGAGGGAGGGAGTCGTATTATCACACATTATATTATTATAAGATACAATTAATTCAAATCATAGTAACTCATTTGCTGATAAGTGGACTGTCATGCAGTCCGGTAGCACAAGGATTCCCCGGAATTCGGGCCAAAAATGTATAAGGTATGTCGTTTGAAGATCCCGCTAAGATAAGAGAGTTAAAAGAAGTGTCGGATCAGTTCTATCATAGCCAGAGCACGAAGAAACCGAATGAATCTGAGGAAATTCATTTCCTATACAAAGCAACTCAATTACACAGCACAAAACTCAGATCATTGACATTCAAAATACAAACATAGTACATTTGCCAAAGTTGAGCTTCTTACCATCAGAATATGTGATGTGAACATCTCCGATTCTCCGGAGATAAACATTCTCAAGCAAGGTCAACTCTCTCTGGATACACAAGAAGCGCACTCTGACTCCATATATACACCAACAAAGACTAATTTTCCCCTCCAGAGTTTCACTGATTAGACTTCATGTCACTAGATGCATTTGTGTTGTACAGATTGTGTGTGTTAGCTTCACCGCTACCACCCCCACCACCACCTAATCCATACTGCAAAGCCAAGAATAAGAACCAAGTGAATTAAGCTAGTGTAGACAAAGAGAGCTGAGACAAACATGGTTAAACATGTAAATTCAGATTTTATCCCGGACAGCCAGAAATTGACATGTAATACTGTTGAAGTCCCATGTATCCCACATCAACTTGGAGAATATAAATGATCCAATATATAAGGTTGGTTAACCTCACCCCTTAACAAGGCCTTTTAAGGGGATGAGGACCCAATTCTAACAAATACATTATGTCGTGCTTGGTTCAACAAAAGAGAATGAAAATATCTTACCATAAAACTGAAACCATATGCTCCCTCTGTCCCAAAAATAAATGTGGCAATTAACTTGTCAACGTTTTTAAGGAATGGTCTTTACCTATTTGTACATTGTATTGTATGTACAATGGTAAATTTGCAACAAGACTCTTTCCTAATGTAGAAATGCAACATTTATTTTGGGACAGGCCAAGAGAGAAAATATGACATTTATTATGGGACGGAGGGAGTAGCAAACATGACAGCTGCAACCTGTACGAGTTCGTAGAAATCCAGAAAGCTTTCCCAGAGTATAAAAATAGAAGACATGCTTGGCAAGCAAAGCATGAAAAACCCTTGGAGAATTTGTTAGAATCAAAATTGAGTGAAAGAAAGCACGGACAAACAGTAATGGTAAATACTTTTGATATAAGAAAGAGTTTTGTTTATTTAAATAATGTTAAACTTGTGTTTCCTCAAGCAGAAAATAACTGTTAAGTCCATAAATAAAACTAGTAAAATAATCAATATCTTAAAGTACGCAAACAAGACTAATCGGAGTTATTGTACAGAAGGACCAAATTACATGGCCACTTTCTCAAGATAACTTTTAAATTTTATTTCATTAATAAAGGAGCTGTTCATGGCCCATCATAGACCAAATAAACCAAGTCAAATTCTGGATAGCTTGTTTTCCTAATGCTTTCTTTCTCTCCCCCTTCTCTTCATCAAATCTCTTTTAAGTTACGAGTTTGGAAAATATTGCAACGTGAATTCTTGTAAGGAAATAAAATACGTACCTTTTCTCTCATCCGTGAGCTCCAAATGTCAGAGTGAGATCCTTTGTTGTCAGCCTTGTATGACCCAGATGTCTGGCCTAGCTGGGGTTGCAACAGGGGATCCCGTGTTCTACCACCAACCTCATAATCCTCTTCAAGTTCAGGGTCAACCCTCGATGCCGTAACCATGGCTCGCAAGACTATTGAAAGAAGTAGAGACAAAACCTGAAAACAAGACCATTTTTTACTGATATATGTGTATATATGTGTATGTATGTATATATATATATATATATATATATATATATATATATATATAGAGAGAGAGAGAGAGAGAGAGATCACAAAGCAGAAAACTAAATAGAAATACGCTCAAATGTGCCATTAACTCTTCCATGAACAAGTTATTGTCCCTTTTACATTTGTTCACCACTTTTCTTAGTTCTTCCGAAAGATGAATTTCTAACCATTCGGTGCATTTTCTATTCTACTACGAGTTATGAAACCCTTGAAATAGCCCAAAATACATGGTAAAATGGTGGAACAACTGGTTGACAAGTGCATTCCAGAACATCAATTGTGCTCTAAAAGAGGTTGGCTACGAGGGAAAACATGTGCTAGTAAAACAGAAGCAAAATAACCTTGAATAAAACAATAAACAATATAATCCTGTAAACTGACTGCGAATTAGATAGAAAACAAGCATGAAAGGTAAGTCAAAGGTTTGTGTTTCTATGATGCTAAGTTAAATACTGAACAAACTTTCTGTAACATCTTAGCTTGATGCACTTCTTGTCCATCAGTTCAACAAATCACATGTCAATATGCATGATTAAACAAATATTTATATGCCCCTCTCAGCAAACCTCCAATCTGATTGCATATACACAGGAAGTCTTGAATAACAAGAAGAATTGTTAATATGAAATTCATAAAATGAATGTTCGGAAGAAAGTCTTTCTTAAGGTATAGATAAGGAAAAAATGATCTAGCTCTAGAAGTGGTTACCTGAATTATAACGACAGCAATGCCAACCCACTTACAAACATCAACATTTCTTTCAATGAAGCTCCTCAGGTTATCAAGTTCTCCTGTTGGGTCTGGTGGCAGATCCTGATAAATTGTTGAGCATATGGTCAAACGTGAGAAGGATCCTAAGACAACATTAATAAATAAAATATAAAATCTGAATACCAAGCAGACCTTTTCCCAATGATGGTCAAGTGCTACAACTGTCACGAAAGCCACTTCCAGCAGGATGAGGATGGTTGTGAGTAAACTATACTACAGTGTTTTTTGGGTTAAGAAAAATAATATAAATCCAGACTGAATGTTTAACGTAGAACTGTAATAGCTGCAGTAAAGTACTTTCAGTCAAATGCAGAGATTTTGCACTTATCATTTGAAAAATCTCGAAGAACCTTAAATCTCAACAGTTAACAGAACATTCCACATATCAGTTGATCTCGGTAAAAACATTATAGGAATCAGTGAACTCTTAATTCTCATCTTCCAGTAAGAAGGAGGCCTAAGTCTAAACCTAGAGGCAGGCAGGGGTCAAAGATTTTAAAATTTAAATTCATCCATATATTAGATGGGCCAAATTTTAAAGAAACTATTTACGTGTCCAAAAAAAATGTACAGGATAAGCTAATTTATTTTGATAAAAATAAAACAATTCCCAGGTTTCGTAGCTTAATTTTGAAATGAGAGAATGATTCAGATCAGAAAGATCAGAAACCATATCTAAGAATGCTCTGTCTCCACCCAAAAACACAATTCCAAAGTCCTAACCTTCTCATAAAACAGTATTCAATTCTTTTTTCTGGTACTAATTAACATATTTGTTATCTAAGGGAACTGAATTCCAAAGTCAATGTAAAACTGAGAATTGGCTACGAGAGATAAAGGATACAAAGCAGAGGCAACATCCATTAATTGCTTCAGCTGCAATATGACCAATGCAGGTGATACAACACAGCACAACACCCACTCCCATAAATGCATATATAAACCTGCCACAAAATATTGCGTCAAAGCAACATCACTGCACATCAGCCCCGGAAAATGACCAGGAATAATAATAATAATAAAAGTGAAGAATCCCCAAATCAACTACATGTGCTGCATTAATTCCAAAGATATTCAGAGCCCCTAAAATCAATCTGAAACACGAATAATGACTATAATTTAGTACCACGAAATATAAGACGATAAAGTATTGTGTGATCATCGTCATCCATCAACTCATCGATGGTTATAATGTACAAGATTTTAGTGCATCATCTCCCTCCTTTCTTAAAAGATTTCACAGATCTTATTTTCATTACTGGCAATAGCAACATTTCTCATCTCAAGCAAAATTCTCCCTCCCAAAAAGATTATCCCATATTGACTATTTTTGGTGAGCTTAACTTTGACAACACATTTTAGAAAAATACTTACTACTGTAGTTTTTTCGAATTTATGTAAAATTGGTAATGAATATTATAATAAAGATTGAAATTTTAGAATTCAAATTTATGTAATAATTGGTATTGTCTCATTTTCTTTAATTATTTATTTATTTATTGTCTTGCACAAAAAAATATATTTTTACTTTTATTTACACTTCTTTATAAAAATAAAAATATAGCTGGAAATAAAAGAATGGAATTTTTGAATTACCAGGGTGCAGGAAGGGCATGCAGATTGACAGATAAAACGTCAAAGCCCCCGTTGAACACGCCGACGGCAAGATCCAATGTGGTAATTTGACCTGAAATCCCACCGGCGTTGGAATTCGACAAAATAGAGCTCGGAAATTCAGGTGATTGAGCTGATGAAGGCTGCGTTAAAGAGTGTTTGTTCCATTGATTCAACATATAAGCTGAGTAAACAATCATTGAAACGCCGATGAAACTTTGGAGAAAATTGAGGAATTTGATAATGGATGCCAAACATAAATGGCAACATGGTGTTCTCATTTTTAGGGTTTTTTTTTTTCTTCAAAATTTGGCACCAATAATTCTAATTCAAAACCCTAATTTCAACCCAAACACCCATTTTTGATCCACTATCAATTTTTTGCAGCTTCTATAATTTTATTTTATCTTTTTTCCTCCTTCGATTTTTCGTTTGTTACTTTGTTTTTGTTCTCTGCTGGAAGGAAGCCTGGAAAGCTGAAAAGATTGGTGGAGCCAATTGTTCATGAGAAATCAATTATTGGGGGTGGGCTTGTTTAAGTAGCCTAATGGGCTTTACTTTTATCTGTCCATGCAGTTTTGTGGAGAGGCCTATCAAGTTATCTGAAAGAAAGAAGGTTAATTACTTAATTATACTCCGATTTTGTTTGCCGTAAAATATTTTCGGAAAACGTTTTTCTCATTTTTTGGTGTCTGGTAAGCATCGAAAAATTGAGAAAATATTTTCCGAAAAATGTTTTTCCCCCTTTTCTAAGTAAAATGACTTGTAAATTTTTCGCAAGTTGTTTTTCCCCCTTTTCTAAGTAAAATGACTTACGAATTTTTCCTAAGTAAAACATTTTTCGAAAAATGGTAACACCCTCACACACCTAACTTTTCATACATCCCGACGTTACCCACCCCACATCAATCACCCCGTACCCCATCCCCTCATAAAAAATTATTTATATTAAAATTAGATTTTACAATTGTAACAATTCTCCCTCCCCCTCACCACAACCACCCCCACCCCCACCCCACCCCACCCCACCCCACCCCACTCACAGAATATCATTTTTCGTAAGTCATTTTACGCGAAACAAACGAAGTCTTAGCATGCACCCAATTTGCAAACGGTTATCATTTAATTGAAAATGAAACATGTTACATAATAATTGTAATTTACGTTGTGAGTAAATTAAAAAATGCATTATTTTCTCAAAATTATTTTTGGATGAATGAAAAATTAATAGGTAAAGTAAAGTATGTAACTTAATAAAGGGATTTGAATAGTTTATGGGATACGAAATTCATATACTATATTGCCTTGAAAAGGAATGTTAAAGAAGGAAAGTAATGATGTATTTAATTGGATCCATCTGAAAAGAGTCATGAGAAAGAGTCATTAAGTGGTTTCTTCTTTGGGTTCACCAAGTGGCACATTGGGTTAGCCTTTTGGGGTGCACTTTGCACTTTTTGCAGTTGCCGGATTAGTTGATCTGAAATGTACTACCTCTTGAGCGTCGGGCAGTGGACTCGATACACCCATCCATCCACATAGTTAGCTCAGAATTTGTCCGATCAAAATATTCGCAACCATAGAGCCAGTCGTCTCGATTGCACCCAATTGCATGGTTCGTTGAATCTAGATCTTCGAATATTCAAAATTCGCTCTATCAAAGTTGCCACTCTTTCGGAATAAGGTCATCAAAACTCTTCATAATTTATATAAATCCCTCCAAATTGTCAATTCTATCAATCTCATTCAATCCTCTCGCCTCAACACAATCACATTGCCATTTTCCCGGCATCTTCAAGCATATATATATATACTTTTAAATTCGAAAGTTTCAAGAAAACTTTGTTCCCCACAGTCGTTAGTTTAAAGTGCTTCTACTTACTAACGACTGTTAAAGTGTCGCATTTTAGAGAAGGTTGTCATATATCGTCAACACCAGTGTGCAACAATATCTTCTCATGGAAAATGTATAAAACATAAGTCTCGACTATTTTCATTTCTAATTTTAATTTATTTGTGCATTTTTTTCAAGAAAACCCTTTTAGTTTTATTGTTAATTTTCCTAAAGTTATTATTATTATTCCTAACAAAGAAATTCTTGGCAGCCACTGGGCTTAATTGTTACAACTGTAAACTTAATTTTTTGCCCCAATTTAATAAGAACGGAAGAACCCTAGTTTTTTTTTTTTTTTTTTTTTTTTTTTTTTTTTTTTTCACTTGTCCTTTTCTTATTCTTTTTTCTTTTTACTTTCTTCTTCTTTGTGCCACAAATTTCTCTTTGAATTCTTACTTTCTATTCTACACATGATTGATACAAAATAAGGAAAAAAATAACAAAGACAAAATTTCAACACTGTAACCACCTGGATGCTGGAAATGAGCAAGGAATTGGTCGTAGCCATGTAAATACAATTAAATTGAAATTGAAATTGCAATTGCAATATATATGGCAATTTAATGTCGAAGGTATGATTCATATCAGTACTATACTCCCTCCGCCCCATGATAATATGCAAAAACATATTTTTTGGGCATTCTATAATAATAATAATCTGCACTTTCTCAAAATGGAAATGAGACCCACTTGTCTCTACTCGCAGCCATTACTCACTTACTCCACTTTCTCTTTCCTACCTAACCATCTACACTCATAACACATCACCTTTTTCACTTTTCTCCTTAATTAATTCTCATGCCAAGCCAATTTGTGCACATTTCCATGGGATGGGACGGAGGGAGTATATGTTATGTTTGAGGAATTTAAGGACCGAAAAAAGTAGGTCTATTTAATTTCTTTCTTGTTTCTGCAAACTCTCCCATAATGAACCAATATATCCTCAACTACTTGTATACACAGAAGATGTGGAATTGTGGGCAAATTCTAAATACAGGGAGTTTAAAATACAGGGATCCCGGGAAATTACTAATTTGCCCCTTTATATACCAATTTTTTTTTTTTATCATTTCAAACACTCTCTCTCTCAGACTCTCCCTCTTCTCTGTGAACGAACGAGAGAAAGGCGATTTCAATCGACTCGCAACAACGGAAAAAGGAAAAATCGATAATGGTGAGAGTAAAAATCCCGGCGTCCCAACCCCGCCGCACTGGAGCCGACGCTACCGCCAAAGTAATCGTCGCCGGAGCGTCCTCTTCGACCGTGCCCGTAAAGAAGGTAAACTTAAACCTAATTTAATGGGACATCTCGAGTGAAACCACTCGAGATGAATCTCGAGTGGGTTTATACGAGATGTCTCGTATAAACCCACTCGAGATGCATCTCGAGTGGTTTCACTCGAGATGTCATCCCACTGTTGTTGTTGATTTGTGTTAGATTGTTTAAAATTGAATCCAAGTTTTGGCATAAACTGGGTAGCAATGAACTGGGTTTTAATGGGACATCTCGAGTGAAACCACTCGAGATGCATCTCGAAGTGGGTTTATACGAGATGTCTCGTATAAACCCGCTCGAGATGCATCTCGAGTGGTTTCACTCGAGATGTCATCCACTGTTGTTGTTGATTTGTGTTAGATTGTTTAAAATTGAATCCAAGTTTTGGCATAAAGCTGGGTAGCAATGAACTGGGTTTTAATGGGACATCTCGAGTGAAACCACTCGAGATGCATCTCAGTGGGTTTATACGAGATGTCTCGTATAAACCCGCTCGAGATGCATCTCGAGTGGTTTCACCACGAGATGTCTCTAATGTATTGTCTCTCTTATTTGTGTTTTTGTAGGCACGTGAACCTATGACCGTTTCGGCTAGAAAGAGGAAGGGCGATAAGCGTTTGGAGAGAGAAGAAAACCGGAGGAAGGCCGCGCGAGGAGCGCGGTGATGATGAGCGGGGAGGAGGAGGCGGCGGTCGATAGGGATAGTGGGGAGGAGGAGGAGGATAGTTACGATGGGGAGGAGGAGGAGGATAGTTCGATGGGGAGGAGGAGAGTGATAGTTACGGTGGTGGAGGTGGAGGTGGAGGTGGAGATGGAGATGATGATGATGGTGGAGGTGGAGGTGAGGAGGAGGTGGAGGAGGAGCGGGAGGAGGAGGAGGATATAGTAGAGCCTCCTAGACCGGCTGAGACATGGGAGGAGGCGGGGGTCGGGTTGTGGCTATCGGGCGGGGACGGGGGAGGAGCGGGGTGTGGAGGGCGACCATCGTGGCGGCTTGAGAGGGACCACTGGTGGTGGCCCGAGAGGATGTTTCCTTGCTATACGGGTTCGGTGATCACCGAGCTTGGGACAGATTTGGAGTTGACTCCATTAGTGAGTCATTAGTGACTTTCCGAGACGAGGCGACGCATCTGGATAGGTAAGCTACTAATTAATGTGATATGTTTAAAATCTTGAAGTCATTTATACCACACCTTGTGCAGTAAATATTCCTTTACTTATCCACATGCTTTGCTTTTCTCGAGAATTGATTATATTTTTTGTTTCGAATCAACGGGTTCGGCCGTGATGCGCATCCATTTGCCGATAGAGCTGGGCGGCCCTCGTGGATGCGTCGGGCCTCCAGCAGTTGCACGGTGCGGTCATTCGGAGGCCGAACCATGCGGCTGCTACGGCATTTTGGAACGGTGGTCTCACTGAGACTAACTCGTTCCATATGCCTTGGGGAGATGACGATCACGCTGCATGACGTCTTTCATATCCTAGGTATGTTGTTGTTATATACTACACTCCGTCCCGCACGACTTAGGATTTTGGTCAACTTGAGTTCACTTTGACCGAGTAATTTAAACAAAAAAATAATTATCCAAATAAAATTCTAAAAATTGTTATTGTATCAAGCCTATATGAGCTTGTCTACATTCATGTCGGCATTACTGTTTATTTTTATAAATTCATCTCTTGTCTTGAAATGTTTATGTTCATTTTCATTTTACGGGTATCAGTTGTGTAGGCCGACATGTTCGGTATCCGGACCCGGTGCGACCTATCCAGGCATCCGTAGCCACCTCCAGGTTGATCGGCCTTTGGGTACTCATTGAGGAGGTCGAGCGCCTATTTACTCGGCGTAGAGGGCATGACGGATGCCCGGCGTGCGTCCGCGTATATCCTGCACCTATTGGGTTGCACGATGTTCGTGGACAGAGCGAGATAAGGTGCCCGCGGCCTACCTTCCCCTTTGCGTGGATCTAGACGGCCTCCCCGCTCTCTCACGGGGATCGGCCACTTTGGCATATATGTACCGAGAGTTGGGAAGGCGTCAGTCCGGATGCAAGCAGATGGGCGGTTGTGCGGCTCTCCTAGAAGGTACATCTTACTCCATTCACTTTCTTTTCTTGTCTACTCCCCCCCCCCTTTGTTATTAAATGTTGCATTTGAGTAGTTTTTAATACTTTTTACATACATATCGGGCTGGATATACGAGTACTTTCCGGGTTTCGGCGAGTTCTTGACCCGCGGTGGCGGCGAGGGGCGTAGAGCCCGTAGATGGTCTCGTGATGATTCGAGTGGGAGGTCGTTCGATCATCTTGTGCGGTATCGCCGCATTCTTGACGGGATGGGGGCGACGGTGTGAGTTATTCATATTAAAAGCTGTTATACGTTTTTGTGTCCTTCCTTAGATATTATGTTGACTTTGCCTAACAATGTCTACTCACAGGTTATTTGGACTCCTTATGGGGACCGGGTCGGACACGATCTTGCCTGTTTCATACTACAGGGGGTGTTATACGCTTCGTGACATCACCGAGGCGTATATGGGCGATCGTGTGACCGGGCGGTTCGGGTACCGACGAGAGGATCCCAGGCTTGCCCCCATAGCGAGCGAGATATGCGTTTTGGCAAAGGGTCGAAGGGGTATCGAAGCATTATGGTGGTGACATAGATCGGACTTGGGCGGATTGGGTTGAGTTTGGCATGGCGGAGTTCGGGGCGGAAATACCGTTGGGGGCCACTATTTACGGAGATCATCCCGCGCCTGTTCCTCACGTGACTCCGGATTATATGGCTTGGTTTCGGGCGAGTCATATTCGGATAGCTAATCCGATACACGATCCCCGGTGACATTCCACCTCCCCCACCTCCCAAGGCCGATGTTCCACCGCAGCTATGGTTGCGAGAGGCACGAGCTAGGCACGCTATCACGACGGATGAGAGGTTCCCGGAAGGACGGCGAGCTACTCTTAGAGAGATCTACGAGATGTTAGGAGGTCCCACTTAGGATTTATTTGTTTGCTTCGAGTTTGAACTTGTAGTGGACACCTTTTTAGATTGTTTTAGTTTTGTTGTTGATGTTGTGTTGTAACTCCACTTCCTTTAATATTTTGACCAATGTCATAAGCATGAAAAAGTCTTAAAATGTCATCTAGATCTTATAAAAAATTTAAAAAAAAATAAAAAACCTATACGTGTACCACTTTCAGATGCTCGGGACATATTCCTTAAAACCCTAAAAAATGGGACATTTTTGTAACTCCACTTCCTTTAATATTTTGACCAATGTCATAAGCATGAAAAAGTCTTAAAATGTCATCTAGATCTTAGAAAAAATTTAAAAAAATAAAAAACCTATACGTGTACCACTTTCGGATGCTCGGGACATATTCCTTAAAACCACTAAAAAATGGGACATTTTTGTAACTCCACTTCCTTTAATATTTTGACCAATGTCATAAGCATGAAAAAGTCTTAAAATGTCATCTAGATCTTAGAAAAAATTTAAAAAAATAAAAAACCTATACGTGTACCACTTTCGGATGCTCGGGACATATTCCTTAAAACCACTAAAAAATGGGACATTTTTGTAACTCCACTTCCTTTAATATTTTGACCAATGTCATAAGCATGAAAAAGTCTTAAAATGTCATCTAGATCTTAGAAAAAATTTAAAAAAAAATAAAAAACCTATACGTGTACCACTTTCGGATGCTCGGGACATATTCCTTAAAACCCTAAAAAATGGGACATTTTTGTAACTCCACTTCCTTTAATATTTTGACCAATGTCATAAGCATGAAAAAGTCTTAAAATGTCATCTAGATCTTAGAAAAAATTTAAAAAAAAATAAAAAACCTATACGTGTACCACTTTCGGATGCTCGGGACATATTCCTTAAAACCACTAAAAAATGGGACATTTTTGTAACTCCACTTCCTTTAATATTTTGACCAATGTCATAAGCATGAAAAAGTCTTAAAATGTCATCTAGATCTTATAAAAAATTTAAAAAAAAATAAAAAACCTATACGTGTACCACTTTCAGATGCTCGGGACATATTCCTTAAAACCCTAAAAAATGGGACATTTTTGTAACTCCACTTCCTTTAATATTTTGACCAATGTCATAAGCATGAAAAAGTCTTAAAATGTCATCTAGATCTTAGAAAAAATTTAAAAAAAAAATAAAAAACCTATACGTGTACCACTTTCAGATGCTCGGGACATATTCCTTAAAACCCTAAAAAATGGGACATTTTTGTAACTCCACTTCCTTTAATATTTTGACCAATGTCATAAGCATGAAAAAGTCTTAAAATGTCATCTAGATCTTAGAAAAAATTTAAAAAAAAATAAAAAACCTATACGTGTACCACTTTCGGATGCTCGGGACATATTCCTTAAAACCACTAAAAATGGGACATTTTTGTAACTCCACTTCCTTTAATATTTTGACCAATGTCATAAGCATGAAAAAGTCTTAAAATGTCATCTAGATCTTAGAAAAAATTTAAAAAAAAATAAAAAACCAGGGTTTATGGAAAATATGACATCTCGTGTATATTAACACGAGATATCTTAATGAAATCTCGTGTATAACTACACGAGATGATATTTGAACATCTCGTGCCAGTATACCCGAGATGTCCTCTTGTATCTCGGGTAGACTTACACGACATAAATCTCGTGTAAATGTACCCGAGATATGTCGTGTAAGTCTACCCGAGATGTAAGAGGACATCTCGGGTAGACTTACACGAGACGGGCAGGGGCAGCGATGGAACAAATTAGATCCCTGTATTTAAGATCCCTGTATATAAATATATCCGGAATTGTGTGAGCCACCATGCAGGCTGGCAGGCACCATGATTCTCACTAGAAAGATTTTCTCATTTTAGTTTTTATAATTAATTTAATTAAAATTTGACAAAAAAATTATATAAAAAATGATTATTCTTAAGAAAAAATATTAATAATTTTAATGGTGCACTGGTAATAATTTTGAATTTCATGATGATACCAAGTTTTCATAAATACTAAGGTGACATTTTTTTAAAAATGTTAAGTAATGAAATCTGATTTTACGTCTGTGTGAGACTGGTTCCTGAATTATTTAGATTGTTTTAGAACCAATAGGTCCAAAATGGATTTGTGTCGCGGGGGTTATAACGATCCACTACACAAGTGTGTGAGCTTACGGGGCTAGGGCTTTCTCTTAGATATCATCAGATTTAAGGAGTCTACTATTAGGAATATAATATAATATCATTATATTATATTCAAGTATATATTGTTAATATAGATTAGGAAACTAAATCTTTGTATTAGATTAGGAAACTAAATCTTTGTATTAGATTAGAAACCTTTTCCTTCTAGGAATTAGAAACCTTCTCCTTCTAGGAGACTACCTCCTCATTGTAACCTATAAATATGTATCTCTAGCATCATAATCAATTGAGTCATTCAATTCAATTCTTCTCTTCCTGTTTTGATTGACTTCGTCTCTCTCTCTTTATTCTAATATGGTATCAGAGCATTAAGATTCATAGAAGAATTTCTCCGCGAAACCCTAGCGGCAAAATCCTAAGCCGCCCCACACCCTCACCACCTTGCTTCCGCCACAAACACCAAAACCCCACCGTCCTTCAACCTTGGCAAAAACCCTACTGCCATCACCACCCTTATTTCCGCCATCAATCAACAAAAACACCACCCTCCTTCTTCCTTAAACTACTCAGCAAAACCCTCCTTATTCAAACATTCTTCTTCAATTTTTCTCTTATCTCAATTTAACGTTGAGTATTATTTCTCCCCCTCATAATTCCTTTTTTTTATCTCAATTTAACGTTGAGTATTATTTCTCCCCCTCATAATTCCTTTTTTTATCTCAATTTAACGTTGAGTATTATTTCTCCTCTTCGTAAGCCCGAATTTTTCTCGGCCATCATACGTAAGCCCGAACCTTTTTCGGCCATCATACGTAAGCCCGAACCTTTTTCGGCCACCATACGTAAGCCCGAACCTTTTTCGGCCGTCAAATGTAAGCCCGAATCTTTTCTCGGCCATCATACGTAAGCCCGAACCTTTTCTCGGCCGTCATACGCCTATCACCACAACCCCATCATCTCCGAAATGGTCATGCACCAACCTATCACCACCTCGGACGCGAGGAACGACACCACATCCGACACCACACATGTCAGAGAACACATCTTCAACTCATCATCAAACCCGGTTCATCTCATCACTCTCCAAGATTGGACTTATCCAAAGAACGTCCATCTTGCGGGGGCATATTAGGAAATATAATATAATATCATTATATTATATTCAAGTATATATTGTTAATATAGATTAGGAAACTAAATCTTTGTATTAGATTAGGAAACTAAATCTTTGTATTAGATTAGAAACCTTTTCCTTCTAGGAATTAGAAACCTTCTCCTTCTAGGAGACTACCTCCTCATTGTAATCTATAAATATGTATCTCTAGCATCATAATCAATTGAGTCATTCAATTCAATTCTTCTCTTCCTGTTTTGATTGACTTCGTCTAACTCTCTTTATTCTAATATCTACTAGAGCCAGGAGTTGAAGTATGCAAGAAAGCTTGGATACACACCGCATCCTCTTCGATCTTTTAGAAGGGCTTTGTATCTCAAATTTCGATTTTTATCGATGAGAAGGAATTAGAAAAATTGATATATTCCGATTTGAAGAAATCATATAATTATTGTTTATTCATCTCTGAATGAAAAAAAAAAACTGAAATTACATAACATGCATACATGATCAATATACAGTATGATCTTAAAAATTACATTAATAATTATACTCACCTTTTTAGAAACTCGGGTTGGTACAAAAGCATATCATAAAAGGAGTGTTATTGAAAATATTTCAAATTATAAATAATTCAAAATAAATTATTTTTTGAAAATGGAAATATAGAAAATAGAAAGCGATGAAGAGACGAAAAATAAAGCAAAAACAAAATTATTAACAGGGAAGGAAGTCGAGACTTGTGAAACACAATCTCCGTAAAAATAATTTGCCTAAACTGGTGCTGACGGATTAGCGGCAATTCTCTCGTAATATAAAACGACTTTTCGACTATTGATTGAAGTACTTCAAATCAAGAAACCTACGAACTAACGGTGTTTGAAATTTCTGAACTTTGAATGAGGAAGATTGCTTCGATATGTTCTAACTAACAGATTTCATTAATGGTTGGATAATGGAATGAATGAAACTGACATTCTGGGGGGGGTGGTATTTATAGTTTTCTAAGAGTTGTGGTGTATTTTAGGGAATAGACACAATTCAGATCTGATGAATCTGGACCATCCGATCTGATCCTGATCAATGCACCAGATTGAGCGGAGCGACCCACGCCCATTCGAATAGACGCGGATCCTCCATCTCAACCGACCCATGTCCTTTCGAATTGACACATCCGCCCATTGCACATATTCAGCACAATATGTACGCCCCACATACCTATTCAATCTAATTTGCGGCACGCCCCACCTGGGCGTTCATAGACTGAAATGAACCCGTCCCTTGGACAAAACTTTAAGGCTCTTGAGGATGCGAAGTGTAAAGTGTGTCCTAAAGTGTTCTCGTGGTTCGGATTTGAGCTAGTCCAAAACTAGTACAATTGGGCCACAAATATGTGACTAGCCCAATGGACCATTATGTTGCATGGTAGATTGATAACACTTGATTGTTAACTATTTGAAGACTTGATTGTTAACTATTTGAAGGAAATTAGTTTATAAACTCTTCTACTTTGCGCTTTTTATGCAATTTGGGATATAACTTTTCATATTTATAAAACTTTTCATAAACTCATTATAAATTGCATAGTTTGAGCAATAATTTCTCATTTACTTCAATTTGGTTTTGAGAAAATAAATTGATGCAAACGGAAGGATAGAGATTAATGACCGAACGATAAGAACAAGAATCAATAATTGAAAGCCTAAGCTTTTCTTTTCTATTTCATATAATCAAAGTCTAATTTTCGAATTTAACATATGACCCTATTTTATATGACTCTTACGACTTGGAAAACAAGTCAAAACTTACCAAAATTATCCCTAAGCTATATAATAACCTAATAGGATCCAAAAATAACAAAATATCTCCTAAATCTATTCTAAAACATCAAAATACTACCTATCTAATAATAATTCCGAAATTACGAAGAAAATAATAAAAGATAAGTAAATAATATTTCCAGAATCCGCCGTCGATCTGCATCATTCTTCCCTTCTTAGAAAAAATTCATCCTCGAATTTGACATGTTGCTTTAGAAAATACATTTAGAAATTTATCCTTAAATCGTTGACGAACTTTGTATTTAGTATTACTTGTCAAAATATCCATCCAATCAGTCCACCCATTAGTGAGAAACTTATCAGTAATCAATCTTTTGAAGAACCAAGAAGCCGAAAACTTTGACCAATCAACATCAAAGGGGTCAAACGGATCATCGTACCGCTGACCAAAATTGATATCTTCAATCTTTCACATCACTTGATTTTGAGAAAAATCAAAATCAAATATTTCAACACGAACAGGATCAGATGACATCACTTGACAACAGTCACAATGACACACATCAAACCTAGGCGATTTTGACCAATCAACAATATTTTCTTGACTTGAAGATTCGAAAAAAACTCCCTCTTTAAACTCAACAGTATCAATCCAAAAATCAATTAAATCATCGGGATATGCCTTACCTTCGAACTTCGAAATTTTGATCCTCTCATCGACATCCCTAGAAGGGTCAGCCGCATACCTGTCATGATGTTCATGATTTTGGGCGAAGAATCCATCACCTCTCTATACTCCATATCCTCGGATGGATTATTCAAATCTAAACCCATCTTCGCTGGAGGCTCCACGCGATCCATGCAGCTCTGGAGTATTTGAATCTGTCTTCGTATCTCGTCTATCTCAATAGCACGAAGGTCTCATTTGCGATGATGGTCATCTTCTTGGGGCTCCGCTGCACGGCCTCTCCCTCGACCACCTCGTCCCCCACGACCAACGCGTTCTCGTTCAGTCATTGATATTTGAACCGTAGCTCTGATACCAAATGATGCGAAATTTGGAAGGATAGAGATTAATGACCAAGACGATAAGAATAAGAATCAATAATTGAAAGCCTAAGCTTTTCTTTTCTATTTCATATAATCAAAGTCTAATTTTTGGATTTAACATATGACCCTATTTTATATGACTCTTACGACTTGAAAAAAAAGTCAAAACATACCAAAATTACCCCTAAGCTATATATAACATAATAGGACTCAAAAATAACAAAATATCTCATAAATCTATTCTAAAACATCAAAATACTACCTATCTAATAATAATTTTGAAAATACAAAAAAAATAATAAAAGATAAGTAAATAATAATTTCAAAATCTGCCGTCGATCTGCATCATAAATATATCACATTAATCTACTCTAAATGTAGATTCCAAATATGCAATCTATTTTCATTTATATAAAATGAAATCACATTTAATTTTTGATCAAATATTGATCTAACCCAATATTTGAAATCAAATTCCGAGGAGTAGTATGAGATTTTATTTTCCAAATACAGTATATACTACAGTTCATTACTAGGGTGGACTGTAGCATAAAACTTTACCAAAAGGGGCAGCAATTTTTTCGGCATTTATCATCCCGCCCAGCCTCCCATGTCCTAGCTATTTGCAACTACCAGTACTTACATAATTTATTTTATTATAATATTTTCACGCATCATCTTAAATACAACTCATATTATTTATTATGTAATTCATGTTACTATTAAATATATCAATTTACAAAAAAATCAAATAACTGTAAAATTCAATTGTAATTGCTCGGATCCCTCCTCCCTTCGCACTCCTCTCTTTAACCCCCCTCTTCAATTAAAGAAATAACAATTTTACTAGTGTGATTTAAAAAAAAATGGGTGTAATTTTTAATTTTAAGCAACAAATTATTTTGAGACGGATGTTTTTTTTTCTTTTTCTTTCTATTTTGCAATCGAATGTGGAAAATTAACATAGCTCTTCATTTATGCGAGTGGTTGATGATTGATACTCGTTTTTTAAGTTCAAAAGATGTCTTGTGTGAGTCTTGGACCTCTTGGTGGTTTATGTTCAAAACGTACTAGACACAAATAAGGCTAGCTATTAATGCCCGAAACCAATAAATGAGATTTGATATTCAAAAAAATAAAAATAAAATGTAAAATTGTCTTCACCAACAATCTACACAATTAAAGAGCGTGTTTGACTAATTTACACAAAAGTATGTTTAAACTTGTTCATGACTTGATCAAAATTAATGAATACAAATTTGACTCTCATTACATAATCAATTGACTAATTGTCTCCCAACGTTGGCCACCCGAAAAAAGGACAAATTAAAAGCCAATGCTTTCGCGAGCTTGTTGTTCCATTTTAGTAAGCGTTTTAAATTTAGCCACATCTCCATCGATACAATACAGTGATAATTGAGATGATTAGGTTGATTGGCGAAGTCCATAACTATTAAATTAATCTTAATTGCACAATTTACAAACTCACTAGCATAACCCCAACTCACACCATCAGGTCCATCAGGTCCCTATCCTTGCACTCCTGCCGTCCCATAATACTTACGGGTTTAATTTAAGAAGCTAAAATTTGTCACAAAATACTTGTCAATTTAGTATTATAGAAGATTTTTCAACCCTTATATATCAAGTATATCCTTATTTATGATTATAAAATAAACATTACAAAAGTATTTAATTACTTAGGCAACTAAATTATTTTAAGAATAATTTAATTTATTTTATACTAGTATATGTTAATTATATTTTTAATATGTATGAAAAATTTAAAACAATAAATATTTTGGGACGGAGGAGATAATAGGGAAACGATCCTACAAAGTACTACTTCCCTAACCACCCTGCATCACTTTTTACTACTACTAATACATAAACTTAATTACCTTCATTAATGAAAAGTGCAAAAAACCAAAGATGATCATTCTCTATAAAACCCTCTCTTCTGTCTCCTTTTTCCTTCACTCCCAATCTAAAACCCCTCACAACCATACAATGTCCAACTCTTCTCTGTCCGTTACGTTTTTCTTCTATAAACTACTAGCTGTAATTGCACTACTACTACTGGTCGGACTTTCGCCGGAAGCCGAGGCGGCTCGTGCCTTCTTCGTCTTCGGTGACTCACTCGTCGACAGCGGCAACAACAACTACTTAGTCACCTCCGCTCGAGCTGACTCACCACCGTACGGCATTGACTTTCCCACTCATCGTGCCACTGGTCGGTTTTCTAATGGCTTAAACATCCCTGACATCATCAGTAAGTATTGAGCCGTTCTTCCCTTTGCTAATGAAAAATACTCGGCTTAAAAGTCGGGGCATGTGCGCAGCTCGATTGCATAGTCGCAATTTACCTTCTATATGAAATATATTTTTTTACATTTTTCTTATTTATCGAGTTTAACACTTACACTCATACTACAAAATATATTTCGTAATTCATATTAATATAAAATAAAATATAACCCACCTACTATAAAACTTCGACGACTGTACATGAGCCAGGATCGGCTTTAAGCCTGCCTAATTTTGAACCATGGTGCGTTAATTTGGGCTAGGTGAAAAGCTGGGAGCCGAGCCGACGATACCGTACTTGAACCCGGAGCTCAACGGAGACAAACTGCTTGTCGGGGCAAACTTTGCTTCAGCCGGAATTGGAATTCTTAATGACACTGGAGTTCAGTTTGTAAGTCATGCATACTTGTTTGTACCTTGTCAGTTGTCTTGGTTATGTTCTGTCTTTTTATACATTCTATTTTCTGCATGGACATCAAATCTTTCTTGCATTGTGTCTTTACCTTAATTTCCTTTCCCTCGTTATCATGGGTGTCACGTTTTGGTAAACCACAGTTTTTTTACGGGGGAGGATCAAAGATTTTGAAATCGCGTAAAACTTGGTATTTAAAAAATATTGTAAACAAATAAATAATAATCCTGTTTTTATTTTAATGGGATATGCCAATTTTTTTCTAAAATTTATTTGGACTTAATCTAATAAAACGTGATGACCTGATTAAGACTTGGAAGTTTAATTTTGTTGTTATAGGCGAACATAATCAGGATATCACAGCAATTTCTGTTTTTCAAGTGTACAAAGCCCGACTCGCTGCCTTAATAGGTTCAGAAAAGGCAACCCAGCGAGTCAACCAGGCTCTAGTCCTCATCACACTCGGTGGCAATGACTACGTCAACAACTACTTCTTCGCACCCATTACCGCAAAGAAGGCTACAGTTCTCTCTCCCTGATTTCTCCCGTTATCTCATTGACGAATACCGCAAAGTCCTAATGGTCCGTTAAATGTATCATTTTTCATTTATTTATTTATTTACATATTTTCTTTAAATTCATATTTTTGGACTGACTTAATTAAATGATGCAGAAGCTATATGATATGGGAGCTAGGAGGGTCTTGGTGACAGGATCTGGACCATTGGGTTGCGTTCCATCGCAGTTAGCCACGAGGAGTGCTAATGGACAATGTGCCGAGGAGCCTCAACGGGCTTGACCATATACAACCCATTACTCGTTCAAATGATCAAAGGCCTTAATAAAAGGTCGGCTCTGACGTTTTCATTGCTTTGTCAATGCACAAAACCTGCAGAATGACTTCATTAGCAATCCCCAAGCCTTTGGTAAATAATTTAAACTTTTTTTTTTTTTGATATTTCATATGGTCAATTACTAACATCTTGGTTGATTTATATGTTTTAAAACAGGATTTGTGACGTCAAAGGTAGCGTGTTGTGGACGGGGACCTTACAATGGGGTTGGAGTATGTAACCCCGCTTCAAATCTTTGTCCTAACAGAGATTTATACGCATTTTGGGATCCGTTCCATCCAACTGAGCGCGCAAATAGGATTATTGTTGAAACTATCTTCACTGGCTCCGAGGAGTACATGCACCCGATGAATCTAAGCACTATTATGGCTATGGACAATGTGAGCTAAGAAAAGAAAGATGTATAATTATAAAAATAAACCTGAGAGAGATTATGTAGAAGTATAAGAATTAATGTATCCTGTAATTTCCTTTTGGTAAGAACTGCAGCAGAGAGGCCCCAAAAGGGTGCTAATAGGTGCTGTTTTGATGTTATAACCTTGATCAAATGCAGCTATGCAGTAGTAAGTGAAATACTTATTTCATGGATGCTAAATAATCTGTGCTACTGTGAAATACTTATTTCATGGATGATTAATGAGCGTAAAACGAAGGCTTTCTGTTTACGCAGTTAATTTGTGAATGCGGCAATGCTATGCTATGGTCAACACGAGATCACTGAACTTATTTTAAGTGGCTCCGGATCATTATTATGCAGTGTCATGATCAGAGGGCTAAGATTTATTTTCAAATTATAGATTTGTAATTGGAATGAATTCTGGGGTTTGGTGTTCGTATTGTGTTTTCACAGATTATACTCCTCCAATTCTATTGTGCTTTCTTCTCGTAAAGTTATATTTTATTAATTGGGCCGTCTGATCTGATTTATTTTGATGACGTAAGAATTGATCTTGACTTAATGGACTACAGATAGAGCCTTTAATTTGGGCGATTTATTTTGACGGCATAAGAATTGATCTTGACTTAAGCACTTCAATTTTCAACAAAAACACTTCACAATAATACAAGGAAAAAAGGTTCAAAAAAAAGTTTTTGGGTTGTATCTGAGAATTGGAATGCTTAGATTTTTTTGTTGGTTGGCAGTCTAGTAGTTGGACCAAGGGCTAGCCGGCTAGGTGGCAGCCCACTAACTATGGGGGTTAAATATGAATATTCAGTAGATTGTGGAATTTAGACACATCTACTTAAATGTGGGGGGTTTAATGAAACATTATTATCACACATTTTCACAGTTCAGAGTTCAGACTTGAGACTAGTGTTCTAAAAAAGCGCACTGCAAGCTAGCACTCTCCAGCCAGTTAAGTCTCGCTGAGGTTACATTGTCATTTAGATCTTGGGCCTGTTCACCGCCTAACATTCGCCGTGTTGTTCAGACTTCAGAGTCTCCGTACCCAAAGTGTGCTTTGTGATATTTATTTATTTTTGGCGGGATACAGTTTGATAAAAAAATTCCCCAAATTCTTTGTTGATGAGCGCTGCCATTAGAATTGACGGAACTTAACCTAGTAATCAAATCGCTTCTTGTAATCATTCAACCGATATCTGAATCCAGATTAAGCTTGTAAGTATGTTCTAGGGTTTCATTTTCTCCTTCCCCCTCTTCACTTCGTCTCATACGTAGTTGCAGTTGTATATTTCAATAATGAATTTGAGTTACAAACTTTGGTTGGATTAATCAAGATGGATTTATTTGGATCATATGTTGAACTTTTTTTTTTCCATTTGAGATTTTATTAGGAACTCAAAATTCAATCTGATAGTTGCGCAGGGTTGCAGTCTCACTGTTTTTGATTCGCCAGAAATGCCTGAAGTTCCATCTTTATTCACTTTATCCATGGAAGCAATCAAGGATGAAATTGTTGCAGGTAATATTTTACTACTGGTTATTTTTATTGAATTTGAGTTTGTAGCTTGGCTTCTTTAAGTTAATTTGATGTTCCAAATCTGTAAATTACATATTGAAAAAAAAAAGTTGATCGAAAAGTTAATCTAGGTTACTTTTTATGGGATCTTAAAGAGTATGTACTGTATTATTTAGGAATGTATTAGCGGTTGATTTTCTTGACAATCTAATATATGCTTTATGTTTGTGTGCAGGTGATGATATTATCCCTTATGTTTACAAACTTCCTATGGAGTTGTTTGATTGTTTGTTGCCACATTTACCTCCGTTGGCCTTGCAGAAGCTACAAGAACAACTGTTGGTTATCCCTTTCTTATTGTTTGCTTATTTAGTTACTTTTTGCTTTCGTATGGATGGATATGTGTATTGAAAATAATCCTATTTCTTCTGTGTTGTGAATTTGGTGGTACCCCGTTGCAATCTAGACAAAGAACAAAATACCCACAAGCACAATAATGGAAGAATCACACACACAAGAACACAAGAAATTGTTTACCCGGTTCATTCAACACATGAACTACGTCCGGGGGCAATTGCCAAGCCAATATTGTATTAGACACCTTCTAATATGTTGCTACTACAACTACAATGTGTTCTAGGTCGTATCTATGCTTATATAGCGATCTGAGGAAACCACTAAATCAAATTAAGAAGAGTTTGAATCAAAATAGGAAACAAAATCTGCTGCTGAAAAATCCTCCCCAGACAGCGTGGGCGGTCGCCCGCCGCCGCCGTAGGCGGTCGCCCGTGAAGAAATTCCACGAGCCATGCTGCGCCATGTGGGCGGTCGCCACGCCACCGCCGTGGGCGGTCGCCCGGTGCGACGAGAAACTCCTCGGATTTTCCTTAACGATCTCGCGACTCCTCCAGGCTTAGACTCCTTTTCCTCGTAGTTTAGGACTCCAATCCCAGCAATCTCCCGGAGACTAAGGCCCGACAAGCATAGAAACACCCATCAACTCCCGCATGGAGTAATGACCTTCGAACACATTTCCCCCATATTGGCTTGGCATTACAGAGCCTCCTGCTTTCAAGTACTAAGGCGAGTTGAAACCAAGCGACGTTTGACCTCTCAGGTGTTAGATAGTTCTTGCCTCCCAAATCGGCTTCTACCTTGATTTCTCCCCATGAAGTCTAACCGCCTTCTCCTCGAGACCCACCTTCCTCATGATGCTTCCCACTTGAAACTTGGACGTACCTTGTTTCTTGCATCGTCTTCTTTTAGTGCGAGATACGCTCTCTGTTAGGGCACTTGGACTTCCACAGCGCGTTGATCGACTTTGTGTCCTTCTCCCCCTAACATACCGTTTATTGATGTCTACTCCTTTCTACACTGATAGGCCGGTTCTTTAGCCTCTTTGCTCCCACCGGAGCGAATATCGACATTGTAGGTAGAGTCTGACATCTTCCCCCTTAACCCACGAGCTATCACTTAGCCCACTTTTGTGACTTCCCAGAGACCCGCGATGAAGGTCACACCATACCCCTACATTTGTCGAGTTGTTCCACATGAAATCACTCTTTTCCTCAAATCGGAACATGCGTCACATTGTGTAGTTGTAAAAGCGACCAGATTAGGTGTCTTCATCATCGCGTCCCCTTACGCTTTGATCTTGATGGTTGACCCGTCACAGATAGATAACCCCGAAATCTCCGGTTTATCACCGCTCCATTGATTCTGCGTCCCAGCTAGCGTGACAAAGCTCCAGAATCCGACTCCCGATCTTCACCCGCATTGCTTCCTCTCAAGATTAATACATCCCTACCGTCATCCGCGGCGTGTGCACCACCGTCTTTGCCGGACAGTCATAATTGATATGACCTAATTCGCCGCGGTGTAGCACTTGACCTTCTTCCCCTTTTCGGTCCTCCTCTTCCCTATTTCTCTCCACCCTTTAAGTGCGGCCCATCTACGGAAGATTCTCCCCTTTTCTCTTTCCTTCTCAACTCATGCTTGAAGGATGAGATCTCTAACTTCCGTATACGCCAATCTTTGTTTTCGACGTACTAATCGTTGTGACGGTTACCTCCCAACTATCGAGACAAATGATTTTAGTAGAAAACATCTTGTAACTTCATCGGAGAAAGTAATATCGACACTTTTCAATTGGTCCGCGTACCTTTGAAGCTGCCGAGTATGACTTCTTTGGCTGCATGCGCCCCTCGGCGTCTTCGCGTTCGCAAACCTCTTTGCTCAGTGCGCCTTATTGATATTAGACGGCTTCTCATACATGTCGGCGGCGTTTGTAGCAACTCCACCGTTGTCTTGGCCTCATAGCGTTCCGTTCAACGTCGTCGGTTAGAGCGCGCCTCACCGCTCCTAACGCCTTCCGATCTAACGTCTCCCAATCCCACTTGTGACATGTCTTCGGGTTTCTCCTTTAAGGGTTTATGAAGATCCTTACAATAAAGGTAATCTTGACCACTTGTCCTCCCGAACGTGAAATTCGCGCGTTGAATTTCTCGATTGAAGTTCTTCATACGATTGCTTCACCCAAAGTCCCAAGAACGTGATTCAAAATTAATCAACTAATGAAAAACTTTGAATCCCTCACGAACCAAAGCTTTGATACCGGTTGTTGTGAATTTGGTGGTACCCGTTGCAATCTAGACAAAGAATAAAATATCCATGGCAAATAATGGAAGAATCACACACGAGAACACAAGAAATTGTTTACCGGTTCATTCAACACATGAACTACGTCCGGGGCAATTGCCGAGCCAATATTGTATTAGACACCTTCTAATATGTTGCTACTACAACTTCTGATGTGTTCTAGGTCGTATCTATGCTTATATAGCGTCTGAGAAACCCTAAATTAAATTAAGAAGAGTTTGAATCAAAATAGAAAACAAAATCTGCTGCAGAAAAATCCTCCCCGACACGTGGGCGGTCGCCCACCACCACCATGGGCGGTCGCCCATGAAGAAATTCCCACGAGCCATGCTACTGTCTATGTGGGCGGTCGCCCACCACCACCATGGGCGGTCGCCCGGTCAGAACGAAGAAACTCCTCCGGATTTTCCTGCTTGATCTCACCAACTCCTCCGACTTAGACTCCTTTTCCTCATAGTTTAGGACTCCAATCCCAACATTCTGAAGATAAAAAATGTAACACTAAGTTAATTGCACACCCCAGGCTGTTACAAAATATTCCCTCCGTCCCTTTTTCTTCTGAAGAAAAATTAAACAATTATTACGCCCCTATTTATCCTCTTAAACTGAGTACATCTGCTTTATTTAGCATGTCTAGGTATATTTTATCCATGGCATTTAAGCAATTTGATTAGCCATCCCACTAATCAATACAAATGACTATAAAGAAATACCTTTGATACTTGCAAAGCGTATATTTTTTTTAATCCGAAATGGACTGAAAACCCCGGATGGCAGCTGCATTCCTAATTTCAAAATTTTGGAACCAGTCTTCAAGAATTAACTATAACTTTTGCCTAGTTGTTAATTCCCATTTTCCAATCAATTTTACTTTGTAATTTATTACTGTAACTGTCATCCACCGTGACAACTGACGAAGACTATTGAGGAAGCAAGAATGTTTTCTATTTATGGAAATATATTATCATATTTGCAGGCCATGCAAAGGCTGTGATGATCATGAATGTGATATTTCGGGGAATCGAAAAAAGCGAAAAAGGTTTGAAAGAGTATGATTCAATGCGAAATTGTTGGGATCTTAATGTTCCGGTTACATCATTCAGATGAGTCTTGCTGTGAAACTAATCATTTTGCAGATTTGAAAACTTTGAAACAGTTTGGAAGGCACTGTATGAGTCAAGATGGCCAAGAGAAGATGTCGTCGATGACGAATTGTTAAATGATTGGCAGCAAATGTATTGGGAAGCACATTTGCAGAAGTATGCTGTTTGATTAGATTGACATATCTACGAGTCTATTCTCTGTATCATCAAAAAAATCTTGTCTTAGCACCTCTAATTATTTTGACTTAAAACAGTTGCCTAAGTGCTGGAGCAGAAATACTCTCAGTTCCATCTTTTGAAGGCTATCTTGGTGATGTTCAGATTCCAGGTTAGTCTGTACTCTCATTGGAATATCTTCTGCGTAAAAATGTTTCTATGGTTACAATGTTCCATTGCTTAGAAGTGCACTTTACTTGTCTGATACTTCTATTCCAGGGCCATTATCACAATTTAGTGCCCTTTCTGCTCATTTTTTGGTCATTCATCATACATCATGTTTGCTATATTATACTTTCTCCATTCAACAGTAAGTGTCCGCTGTTGACTTTACCAGGATTCTAATAAAGCATTTGAATTCCCTCAATATACTCGGATTATCATTTAGTATAAAATCAATGGTGCCCATTGTTTTCTATCTCACAATTGAAAAGGGTATCAATGACAATTGGTTTGGAAAAACAGTCCAGCCGAGGTCCTTGCTTTGGGATAGAGTTGTTTGTTTTTCATCTCTATTTTTTTATGCTATTGGAGCTTTCTGGGGGATTCCGCTTTCGGATCGCTTTTGTTGCTTCGTCAAGGCTTTTTGTAATTTTTTTTGTTTCTTTTGATTGATGGACTTCCTCTCCATCAGTTTGTCATTCTTTTCATTTTCTATTTATATTTATCTCTTGTGATTTTATTTCTTTATATTATTATTTTAAATAATAATATGTGGGAGGGGGGGCACCCTAAAATAGGATATGGGACTCTTTGTTTGGGGAGGGAGTACTAGACTATTATCCTTTAATCACCTGTCAACTGTATAAGTTCAAATGTTGGCCGGGCCCTCTTTTGCAACTATATGTTATATCTTGTTTAGGGTTTTTCTGCCTCTCCGTTGTTGTGGAGGCTTATAATATCGAATTTAAAATGAATAGAAAGAGAAAAGAAGAGGGTGTGAGAAGGAAAATAACATTAGCATTATCTGTGGAGTTAATGTGACATGTAGATACCATCTTTATCAGTGCCCAGTTACCCACATATCTATGTTGCTGGTACTAGTCTAATCTAATCTGTTACTTGAACCTCCTAAAAATATGGCAGCAACAAATTAATAAGCTGTGCCATTATTTGAGTAATGATAACTTGTCATTGATACTTAAGTATTAGATGATTGAACTATTATTTTCTTCCAGAATGCATCTACCGTCTACACGCTCTAAGGTTCTCAGTAAAGATCCTAACACTCTTTTGTTGCAATTTTTTTCGCATGTAAAAAAACTGTTAATGCATACGTATTCGATTTTAATGCTGCATCAGCATTTCTACGTTACCGTGATTCCTCGATTCCTTTTCTTTACTCGCAGACAACCATTTTGTAAAGATAAAGATATTTTCCGGAATGTGCAGATGCATTGGTGAAGTATATAGGTCTCAACGAACACCAGAGTAGTACAATGGGTCATTACTTGAAGTTAACATATCATTTCCAACAGTTTGGTCGATATGCCAGGTGGAAGGTCTATTTCAAGCGTTCTATTATTCCAAAAGATGTACGAAGTATCCCTATCTCGAAACGTTACAATCCACTTCATTTAAAGTTAGATTGTTGCTTTTGTTCCAGTACTACTTCGTTTAATAGTGTTATACCAGCGTACTCCTTTTTCTGGATGTATCATTACCCTGGTGTTAGAAAAGTAGTTATACCTTTTATCTATATACACTGTAAATGTCCATGTTTCCTAATTAATGTACGTAATAATGCATGTAAATCAGGAGAAGTATTTCTTAATGCATATTTTTCTTGCTGCAGATACCTGAAGCTCCAAAATGTGCTCTGTTAATTACAGAAATTAGCTAGTGTAAACGCTCTCCCCATATGTAGTACCAAAGTTTGGTCCAGATTTATATACTTGCGACTTGGTTACACCGTTCCCTTTTTTTTATCTCAAAACTTTCTTTTCTCTTTCGTCTGTGTTGCTAGTGAAAAGGAATTTTCTTATGGTGTCTGAGCATTTTCTGCTTAGCGATCCTGCCAAATTGTTGCAGGGATTATCTTGCATTCAATGTTCAGATTCGCCCATTTTTATTTATTAAAGAGGCCAAGCTATGGCCAAGCTTAAACAAATATGTTAATTTTGTGTAAAATAAGGTTGCTATCCAGATATTGATGGTGTGATCATTAAACAACACAAAATCTAGCAGATGTTGTCTCTTATAGTCAACTGAGTTGTCGTCTATTACTTTAATCACACAATTTCGTATTATCAATGACCTTCAAGCAAAAATAGAAAAAATTAAGAAAGTGAAGGAAACACTGTCCATTTGAAGATCGTGTCCTCTAGCACTACGAAACACAGCAGTATGTATAGACTGTGGGGGGTGATTGCAACATTGGATAAAACTCTCTATTCTTGACTGCATATTCTTGTTTGTGTATATCTTTGAGTTTATCGTAATTGAAGCTTATTTATTGAATGCTTGCAACACCTTATTTCACCAATAAGCCACAGGCGTGCGAAGTGTTTTTAATTTCTCCTTTCATTTCTATGTAGATAGCCTTTCCTTTCTTATAAGAAATTGGATTGATAAAATCTAGTCTCTAAATTTGACCCTACTTGGATTATGGAGTTTAAGCAGCTAGATTAGATGTTTTATAGGCATTGCACCTCTTTTTCTGGGAAGCTCAAAAACCCTGAACACAATGAATGAATTTCCATCAGCTCATCACTTGAAAATCTTCTATCTGACTTATGTTTCAGAAGGAACAAAAGATCAAAGATGTAGATGGACAAGAACTGGATTAGAAAAATAGGATAGAACTCCGCCCAACATTTTTTTGCACATTTTAATGGTTTTACTACTTGTGCACTTACTATTTTCCGTTTGCAGCATTTATTAAGGAATTGTAGACTGCAAGGTTGGAACTGCACATTGGATCAAGTCCAAGGAGCATGTAAGCTTAGTCTTCTTCATATATCATTGATCTACTTGCATGATAATACTATGAAGTTACATCTTTTTGCAGAAGACTGCTAAAAAGAAGCATTTGATCTGAACAAAGAAAAACCTCTTATTATTATGTTTCCATCTCACGAGTACCTTTTCATTTTGTGGATTTAGAAGCTTCTCTTGGAATTTTTGCTCAATAGTAATTGTAGGACCAGAATTCTTCCAGTGAATTTGCTATTCTTGTAATTGTGATATGCATGTTTTACCCTTGGCATGATGCCAGTGAGATCTTCATTGATGAATAGAAGGTTCTTTCCCTTCCTTTCTACGTTCTCTGCACTTTATCCTGTAATTGAATCTGAAATCTGAATTGCATTCTTTCTAAGCCCAAGAGACAAAATCTGGAAAGCCCACAGGCGTTCTTCATCAAACCGTATCTTTGTACATAGAGCTCACTATAGCCAAATCATTTTTAGTTCCTTTTTCTAGCTCTAATATGAACATTTGCCTTGACCCCCTTTATGTAGACCCTAAACAGATTTGATACTTTTTCATGAAACACCTGATCATAAATAGCCAATTACTATTTTGGTAGTCCAAGGTAGCTCAGTGCTTCTCCACATCACAAGGTTTTCTGTTCATAAAAATAGTGCCCTGGACGAACTATCGTGAACTGACAAGAATGGGAATGACATGTTTTCTTCCTTGTCCACCTAACACGAAACACTAATGAATATGAGTTGAGACTTGAGACATAGTAATTGAAACTTTTTCATCTTTATTAAGTTGTTAGTCATGATTATTTTATCGACCTTCTTCCAAATAATAGCATCACATAAGGGTCCTTAAAGCCGCTCAGGATATTTTAGCAGGCCTTCATCATCAACAGTTAGGAGCTTACTCTTTTGGTATGATCATATTATCCCCCCCCACCCACAAATGTAGGTAGGAAATATGCCTGAATGTCCTGCTGCATAATCATTGCACATAATATGAAACCACACGCAAGATGGATGAAAACCAGGATGGTATGGTATCAATAGTTTTAAAGTGTTCCCACCCTTGATGTGTTCAAACTTCAACCCACTTGTGATGATTTATGGAGAAATATTTACACATTGCCGTAGGACTGATGAAACTTTTTCTTGTGTGTTCAACAGGTTGAGGGATTGTGCAAACTTCTAAGCCAGAACAGTGCAACCATAGAATCACTTGAATTTGTCCATGTGTAAGCTTTCTGCAGCCTTTGTAAATGCAATATGTCACTCCCTCAACATAATTAGATTCAAACTCATGGGATAAAGAACTTCTCAATAAAGACATCAAGCTTTCTTGAAGGCAGTTAGATCTTGCCTGTAATCAGGAATAGCACCATTCTTATCTTCAGCAAGGTTTGTAATTTATTTATTTTTAGTTTAGGAATTATCCTATTTCAACTTTTGTTTTCGTTATTGCTCAATGGTGTTGTGAATGATGTATTACGGTCATTCACTACATTGCTGCACACTAACCAATTAGACTGTTACAGAAGATTCCAACAGTGTCCTTTGAGATTAGAATAATTGAATGAGAAGTGATTAATTGGAATATATGATGGTTGCTAACAGAACTGTTTCATGTACTCTTACCCATTACAGAGACGAGCAATGACATCTTGCTGAATGATTCATTAATTGCTTGTCCCAAAACAAAATTACATTTTATTTTCTCATAAAGCAAGATTAATGTTTGGATTCCATTTGGGTTGAAGTTAGTTGTTTATCATGTCTCTCTGGGCATCTGGAAGGGCACTTTGGCAAAAAGATTGGAGTTCTTTGAATTTCTTAAGTTTTCTCAATTGTTGGCTTCCATTTTTTTTGTTTAGATTTTGTCTTTCTTTTAGATGGACTTTTTGACTGTCTTCTGTAATCATCTCTTAAGCATTTATATAAGTTTTTCTTACAGAGAAATATGTTCAACATTATAGGATTTTCCCTGATGTAATATGTGGTTTTTTCGCCTCTGTAAACCTGGTGCATTTATTTATCAAGCCTGACTGGAATAGTCAGCACTAGTAATATTAGTTGGGAAAGGAAGGAGCCATACAATAAGAATGGACTTGATCCAGATACTGCTAGGGAAAGGAAGGAGGTTTGACTACCCCAGTTCTTCTAATGGGGTGTGTGGTGCCGATCAGAGCTTGAGCTTGTTTGTATGCCTAATCGTTTAATAGGAGTAGGCAAAGGAACTAATAACAGATTGCATGAACTGCTCAAGCAAACTGCATTTTAGCGATT